>CM074102.1:23607197-24097416 GCA_037178635.1 Bombus dahlbomii
CTACATAACGTTATACGTTATTAGGTATCACTATATAACGTTATACGTTATAACGTAACACTACACTACGATATACGTTATAAAATAATACCATATAACGTTATACGTTATAAAATAATACCGTATAACGTTGTACGTTATAACGTAATACAATATAACGTTATAACGTAACACTACATAACGTTATACGTTATTAGGTATCACTATATAACGTTATACGTTATAACGTAACACTACACTACGATATACGTTATAAAATAATACCATATAACGTTATACGTTATAAAATAATACCGTATAACGTTGTACGTTATAACGTAATACAATATAACGTTATAACGTAACAATACATAACGTTATACGTTATAAAATAATACCATATAACGATGTACGTTATGGAATAATACCATATAACGTTATACGTTATAAAATAATACCATATAACGTTATACGTTATAAAATGATGCCATATAACGTTATACGTTATAAAATATTACCGTACAACGTTATACGTTCTAACGTAATACAATATAACGTTATAACGTAACACTATATAACGTTATACGTTATAACGTAACACTACATATCGTTATACGTTATAAAATAATACCATATAACGTTATACGTTATAAAATAATACCGTATAACTTTCTACGTTATAACGTAATATAATACAACGTTATAACGTAACACTATATAACGTTATACGTTATAACGTAATACTACATAACGTTATACGTTATAAAATAATTCCATATAACGTTATACGTTATAAAATAACACCATATAACGTTATACGTTATGAAATAATACCATATAACGTTATACGTTATAAAATAATAACGTATAACGTTATACGTTATAAAGTAATACAATATAACGTTATACGTTATAAAGTAATACAATATAACGTTATAACGTAACACAATATGTAGCGTTATACGTTATAACGTTACACTACATAACGTTGCACGTTATAAAATAATATTATATAACGTTACACGTTATAAAATAATACCATATAACGTTATACGTTATAAAATAATACCGTATAACGTTGTACGTTATAACGTAATACAATATAACGTTATAACGTAACAATACATAACGTTATACGTTATAAAATAATACCGTATTACGTTATACATTTTAACGTAATACAATATAACGTTATAACGTAACACTATATAACGTTATACGTTATAAAATAATACCATATAACGATGTACGTTATGGAATAATACCATATAACGTTATACGTTATAAAATAATACCATATAACGTTATACGTTATAAAATGATGCCATATAACGTTATACGTTATAAAATAATACCGTACAACGTTATACGTTCTAACGTAATACAATATAACGTTATAACGTAACACTATATAACGTTATACGTTATAACGTAACACTACATATCGTTATACGTTATAAAATAATACCATATAACGTTATACGTTATAAAATAATACCGTATAACTTTCTACGTTATAACGTAATATAATATAACTTTATAACGTAACACTATATAACGTTATACGTTATAACGTAACACTACATAACGGTATAAATTATAAAATAATATTATATAACGTTATAAGTTATAAAATAATACCATATAACGTTATACGTTATTAAATAATAACGTACAACGTTATACGTTCTAACGTAATACAATATAACGTTATAACGTAACACTATATAACGTTATACGTTATAACGTAACACTACATAACGTTATACGATATAAATACTACCATATAACGTTATACGTTATGAAATAATACCATATAACGTTATACGTTATGAAATAATACCATATAACGTTATACGTTATAAAATAATAACGTATAACGTTTTACGTTATAAAGTAATACAATATAACGTTATAACGTAACACAATATGTAACGTTATACGTTATAACGTTACACTACATAACGTTACACGTTATAAAATAATATTATATAACGTTACACGTTATAAAATAATACCATATAACGTTATACGTTATAAAGTAATACCGTATAACGTTGTACGTTATAACGTAATACAATATAACGTTATAACGTAACACTACATAACGTTATACGTTATAAAATAATACCGTATTACGTTATACATTTTAACGTAATACATTATAACGCTATCACGTAACACTATATAACGTTATACGTTATAAAATAATACCATATAACGATATACGTTATGGAATAATACCATATAACGTTATACGTTATAAAATAATACCATATAACGTTATACGTTATAAAATGATGCCATATAACTTTATACGTTATAAAATAATACCGTACAACGTTATACGTCCTAACGTAATACAATATAACGTTATAACGTAACACTATATAACGTTATACGTTATAACGTAACACTACATATCGTTATACGTTATAAAATAATACCATATAACGTTATACGTTATAAAATAATACCGTATAACTTTCTACGTTATAACGTAATATAATATAACTTTATAACGTAACACTATATAACGTTATACGTTATAACGTAACACTACATAACGGTATAAATTATAAAATAATATTATATAACGTTATAAGTTATAAAATAATACCATATAACGTTATACGTTATTAAATAATAACGTACAACGTTATACGTTCTAACGTAATACAATATAACGTTATAACGTAACACTATATAACGTTATACGTTATAACGTAACACTACATAACGTTATACGATATAAATAATACCATATAACGTTATACGTTATGAAATAATACCATATAACGTTATACGTTATGAAATAATACCATATAACGTTATACGTTATAAAATAATAACGTATAACGTTTTACGTTATAAAGTAATACAATATAACGTTATAACGTAACACAATATGTAACGTTATACGTTATAACGTTACACTACATAACGTTACACGTTATAAAATAATATTATATAACGTTACACGTTATAAAATAATACCATATAACGTTATACGTTATAAAGTAATACCGTATAACGTTGTACGTTATAACGTAATACAATATAACGTTATAACGTAACACTACATAACGTTATACGTTATAAAATAATACCGTATTACGTTATACATTTTAACGTAATACATTATAACGCTATCACGTAACACTATATAACGTTATACGTTATAAAATAATACCATATAACGATATACGTTATGGAATAATACCATATAACGTTATACGTTATAAAATAATACCATATAACGTTATACGTTATAAAATGATGCCATATAACTTTATACGTTATAAAATAATACCGTACAACGTTATACGTCCTAACGTAATACAATATAACGTTATAACGTAACACTATATAACGTTATACGTTATAACGTAACACTACATATCGTTATACGTTATAAAATAATACCATATAACGTTATACGTTATAAAATAATACCGTATAACTTTCTACGTTATAACGTAATATAATATAACGTTATAACGTAATACTATATAACGTTATACGTTATAACGTAATACCACATAACGTTATACGTTATAAAATAATACCATATAACGTTATACGTTATAAAATAACACCATATAACGTTATACGTTATGAAATAATACCATATAACGTTGTACGTTATAAAATAATAACGTATAACGTTATACGTTATAAAGTAATACAATATAACGTTATAACGTAACACAATATGTAGCGTTATACGTTATAACGTTACACTACATAACGTTGCACGTTATAAAATAATATTATATAACGTTACACGTCATAAAATAATACCATATAACGTTATACGTTATAAAATAATACCGTATAACGTTGTACGTTATAACGTAATACAATATAGCGTTATAACGTTACAATACATAACGTTATACGTTATAAAATAATACCGTATTACGTTATACATTTTAACGTAATACAATATAACGTTATAACGTAACACTATATAACGTTATACGTTATAAAATAATACCATATGACGATATACGTTATGGAATAATACCATATAACGTTATACGTTATAAAATAATACCATATAACGTTATACGTTATAAAATGATGCCATATAACGTTATACGTTATAAAATAATACCGTACAACGTTATACGTTCTAACGTAATACAATATAACGTTATAACGTAACACTATATAACGTTATACGTTATAACGTAACACTACATATCGTTATACGTTATAAAATAATACCATATAACGTTATACGTTATAAAATAATACCGTATAACTTTCTACGTTATAACGTAATAAAATATAACGTTATAACGTAACACTATATAACGTTATACGTTATAACGTAATACTACATAACGTTATACGTTATAAAATAATACCATATAACGTTATACGTTATCAAATAACACCATATAACGTTATACGTTATGAAATAATACCATATAACGTTATACGTTATAAAATAATACCGTATAACGTTATACGTTATAACGTAATCTAATATAACGATATAACGTAACACTATATAACGTCATACGTTATAACGTAACACCATATAACGTTATACGTTATAACGTAACACTACATAACGTTATACGTTATAAAATAATATTATATAACGTTACACGTTATAAAATATACCATATATCGTTATACGTTATTAAGTAATACCGTATAACGTTATACGTTATAACGTAATACAATGTAGCGTTATAACGTTACACTATATAACGTTATACGTTATAACGTAACACAACACAACGTTATACGTTATAAAATAATACCATATGACGATATACGTTATGGAATAATACCATATAACGTTATACGTTATAAAATAATACCATATAACGTTATACGTTATAAAATGATGCCATATAACGTTATACGTTATAAAATAATACCGTACAACGTTATACGTTCTAACGTAATACAATATAACGTTATAACGTAACACTATATAACATTATACGTTATAACGTAACACTACATATCGTTATACGTTATAAAATAATACCATATAACGTTATACGTTATAAAATAATACCGTATAACTTTCTACGTTATAACGTAATATAATATAACGTTATAACGTAACACTATATAACGTTATACGTTATAACGTAATACTACATAACGTTATACGTTATAAAATAATACCATATAACGTTATACGTTATAAAATAATACCATATAACGTTATACGTTATAAAATGATGCCATATAACGTTATACGTTATAAAATAATACCGTATAACTTTCTACGTTATAACGTAATATAATATAACGTTATAACGTAACACTATATAACGTTATACGTTATAACGTAACACTACATAACGGTATACGTTATAAAATAATATTATATAACGTTATACGTTATAAAATATTGCCACATAACGTTATACGTTATAACGTAACACTACATAACGTTATACGTTATAAAATAATACCGTATTACGTCATACGTTATAAAATAATACCGTATAACGTTATACGTTATGAAATAATACCATATAACGTTATACGTTATAAAATAAGACCATATAACGTTATACGTTATAAAATGATGCCATATAACGTTATACGTTATAAAATAATACCGTATAACGTTATACGTTATAACGTAATACAATATAACGTTAGCACGTAACACTATATAACGTTATACGTTATACCCTGACACCACATAACGTTATACCTTGTAAAATAATATTATATAACGTTATACGTTATAAAATAATACCATATAACGTTATACGTTATAAAATAATACCTTACAACGTTATAGGTTCTAACGTAATACAATATAACGTTATAAGGAAACACCATATAACGTTATACGTTCTAACGTAATATAATATAACGTTATAACGTAACACTATATAACGTTATACGTTATAACGTAACACCGCATAACGTTAAACCTTATAAAATAATATTATATAACGTTATACGTACTGAAATAATACCATATATCGTTATACGTTATAAAATAATACCATATAACGTTATACGTTATAATATATTACCATATTACGTTATACATTATTAAGTAATACCGTATAACGTTATACGTTATAACGAAATACAATGTAGCGTTATAACGTTACACTATATAACGTTATACGTTATAACGTAACACTACACAACGTTATTCGTTATAAAATAATACCGTATAACGTTATACGTTATAAAATAATACCGTATAACGTTATACGTTATAACGTAATATAATATAACGTTATAACGTAACAGTATATAACGTTATACGATATAACGTAACACCATATAATGTTATACGTTATAACGTAACACTACATTACGATATACGTTATAAAATAATACCATATAACGTTATACGTTATTAAATAATACCGTACAACGTTATACGTTCTAACGTAATACAATATAACGTTATAAGGTAACACCATATAACGTTATACGTTCTAACGTAATACAATATAACGTTATAACGTAACACTATATAACGTTATACGTTATAACGTAACACTACTTAGCGTTATACGTTATAACGTAACTTTATATAGCGTTATACGTTATAAAATATTACGGTATAACGTTATACGTTATAACGTAATATAATATAACGTTATAACGTAACACTATATAACGTTATACGTTATAACGTAACACTACACAACGTTATTCGTTATAAAATAATACCGTATAACGTTATACGTTATAATATATTACCATATTACGTTATACATTATTAAGTAATACCGTATAACGTTATACGTTATAACGAAATACAATGTAGCGTTATAACGTTACACTATATAACGTTATACGTTATAACGTAACACTACACAACGTTATTCGTTATAAAATAATACCGTATAACGTTATACGTTATAAAATAATACCGTATAACGTTATACGTTATAACGTAATATAATATAACGTTATAACGTAACAGTATATAACGTTATACGATATAACGTAACACCATATAATGTTATACGTTATAACGTAACACTACATTACGATATACGTTATAAAATAATACCATATAACGTTATACGTTATTAAATAATACCGTACAACGTTATACGTTCTAACGTAATACAATTTAACGTTATAAGGTAGCACCATATAACGTTATACGTTCTAACGTAATACAATATAACGTTATAACGTAACACTATATAACGTTATACGTTATAACGTAACACTACTTAGCGTTATACGTTATAACGTAACTTTATATAGCGTTATACGTTATAAAATATTACGGTATAACGTTATACGTTATAACGTAATTTAATATAACGTTATAACGTAACACTATATAACGTTATACGTTATAACGTAACACTACATAACGTTATACGTTATTAGGTATCACTACATAACGTTATACGTTATAAAATAATATCATATAACGTTATCCGTTATAAAATAATACCGTATAACGTTATACATTCTAACGTAATATAATATAACGTTATAACGTAACACTACATAACGTTATACGTTATAACGTAACACTACATAACGTTATACGTTATAAATAATACCATATAACGTTATACGTTATGAAATAATACCATATAACGTTATACGTTATAAAATAATACCATATAACGTTATACGTTATAGAATGATGCCATATAACGTTACACGTTATAAAATAATACCATATAACGTTATACGTTATAAAATAATACCGTATAACGTTGTACGTTATAACGTAATACAATATAACGTTATAACGTAACACTACATAACGTTGTACGTTATTAGGTATCACTATATAACGTTATACGTTATAACGTAACACTACATTACGATATATGTTATAAAATAATACCATATAACGGTATACGTTATGAAATAATACCGTACAACGTTATACGTTCTAACGTAATACAATATAACGTTATAAGGTAACACCATATAACGTTATACGTTCTAACGTAATACAATATAACGTTATAACGTAACACTATATAACGTTATACGTTATAACGTAACACTACTTAGCGTTATACGTTATAACGTAAATTTATATAGTGTTATACGTACTGAAATAATACCATATATCGTTATACGTTATAAAATAATACCATATAACGTTATACGTTATAATATATTACCATATTTCGTTATACGTTATGAACTAATACCGTATAACGTTATACGTTATAACGAAATACAATGTAGCGTTACAACGTTACACTATATAACGTTATACGTTATAACGTAGCACTACACAACGTTATACGTTATGAGATAATACCATATAACGTTATACGTTATAAAATAATACCGTATAACGTTATACGTTATAACGTAATATAATATAACGTTATAACGTAACAGTATATAACGTTATACGTTATAACGTAACACCATATTACGTTATACGTTATGACGTAACACTACATAACGTTATACGTTATTAGGTATCACTACATAACGTTATACGTTATAAAATAATATCATATAACGTTATCCGTTATAAAATAATACCGTATAACGTTATGCGTTCTAACGTAATACAATATAACGTTATAACGCAACACTATATAACGTTATACGTTATAACGTAACACTATATAACGTTATACGTTACAACGTAACACCTCATAACGTTATACCTTATAAAGTAATATTATATAACGTTATACGTACTGATATAATACCATATATCGTTATACGTCATAACGTAACACTACATAACGATATACGTTATAACATAATACCATATAACGTTATACGTTATTAAATAATACCGTACAACGTTATACGTTGTAAAAGAATACCATATAACGTTATACGTTATAAAATAATACCGTATAACGTTGTACGTTATAACGCAATACAATATAACGTTATAACGTAACACTACATAACGTTATACGTTATTAGGTACCACTATATAACGTTATACGTTATAACGTAACACTACATTACGACATACGTTATAAAATAATACCGTATAACGTTGTACGTTATAACGTAATACAATATAATGTTATAACGTAAAACTACATAACGTTATACGTTATTAGGTATCACTACATAACGTTGTTCGTTATAAAATAATATCATATAACGTTATCCGTTATTAAATAATACCGTGCAACGTTATACGTTCTAACGTAATACTATATAACGTTATAACGTAACACTATATAACGTTATACGTTATAACGTAATATAATATAACGTTATGGGTTATAAAATATTACCGCATAACGTTATACGTTATAACGTAACACTACATAACGTTATACGTTATAAAATAATACCGTATTACGTTATACATTTTAACGTAATACAATATAACGTTATAACGTAACACTACATAACGTTATACGTTATAAAATAATACCATATAACGTTATACGTTATAAAATAATACCGTATAACGTTATACGTTCTAACGTAATACAATACAACGTTATAACAAAACACTATAAAACGTTATACGTTATAACGTAACACTACATAACGTTATACGTTATAAAATAATACCATATAACGTTATACGTTATAATATAATACCGTATAACGTTATACGTTATAACGTAATATAATATAACGTTATAACGTAACAGTATATAACGTTATACGTTATATCGTAACACCACATAACGTTATAGGTTATAAAATAATACCATATAACGTTATACGTTATAAAATAATACCGTATAACATTCTACGTTATAACGTAATATAATATAACGTTATAACGTAACCATATATAACGTTATACGTTATAACGTAACTCTACATTACGATATACGTTATAAAATAATACCATATAACGTTATACGTTATTAAATAATACCGTACAACGTTATACGTTATAACGAAATACAATGTAGCGTTATAACGTTACACTATATAACGTTATACGTTATAACGTAACAATACATAACGGTATACGTTATAAAATAATACTATATAACGTTATACGTTATGAAATATTACCGCATATCGATATACGTTATAACGTAACACTACATAATGTTATACGTTATAAAATAATACCGTTTTAACGTTATACGTTCTAGCGTAATACAAAACAACGTTATAACGAAACACTATAAAACGTTATACGTTATAAAACAACACCATATAACGTTATACGTTATGAAATAATACCGTGCAACGTTATACGTTCTAACGTAATACAATATAACGTTATAACGTAACGCTATATAACGTCATATGTTATAACGTAACACCATATAACGTTATACGTTATAACGTAACACTACATAACGTTATACGTTATAATAAATATTATATAACGTTACACGTTATAAAATAATACCATATAACGTTATACGTTATTAAATAATACCGTGCAACGTTATACGTTCTAACGTAATACTATATAACGTTATAACGTAACACTGTATAACGTTATACGTTATAACGTAACACTACATAACGTCATACGTTATAAAATAATACCCTATAACGTTCTACGTTATAACGTAATATAATATAACGTTATAACGTAACACTATATAACGTTATACGTTATAACGTAACACTACATAACGGTATACGTTATAAAATAATATTATATAACGTTATACGTTATAAAATATTACCGCATATCGTTATACGTTATAACGTAACACTACATAATGTTATACGTTATAAAATAATACCGTATTACGTTATACATTTTAACGTAATACAATATAACGTTATAACGTAACACTACATAACGTTATACGTTATAAAATAATACCATATAACGTTATACGTTATTAAATGATGCCATATAACGTTACACGTTATAAAATAATACAACATAACGTTATACGTTATAAAATAATATTATATAACGTTACACGTTATAAAATAATACCACATATCGTTATACGTTATAAAATAGTACCGTATAACGTTGTACGTTATAACGAAATATAATGTAGCGTTATAACGTTACACTATATAACGTTATGCGTTATAACGTAACACTACACAACGTTATACGTTATGAAATAATACCATATAACGTTATACGTTATAAAACAATACCGTATAACGTTATATGTTATAACGTAATATAATATAACGTTATAACGTAACACTATATAACGTCATACGTTATAACGTAACACCATATAACGTTATACGTTATAACGTAACACTACATAGCGTTATACGTTATAAAATAATATTATATAACGTTACACGTTATAAAATAATACCATATATCGTTATACGTTATTAAGTAATACCGTATAACGTTATACGTTATAACGTAATACAATGTAGCGTTATAACGTTACACTATATAACGTTATACGTTATAACGTAACACAACACAACGTTATACGTTATAAAATAATACCATATAACGTTATACGTTATAATATAATACCGTATAACGTTATACGTTATAACGTAATATAATATAACGTTATAACGTAACAGTATATAACGTTATACGTTATAACGTAACACCATATAACGTTATACGTTATAACGTAACACTACATAACGATATACGTTATAAAATAATACCATATAACGTTATACGTTATTAAATAATACCGTACAACGTTATACGTTGTAAAATAATACCATATAACGTTATACGTTATAAAATAATACAGTATAACGTTGTACGTTATAACGTAATACAATATAACGTTATAAGGTAACACCATATAACGTTATACGTTCTAACGTAATACAATATAACGTTATAACGTAACACTATATAACGTTATACGTTATAACGTAACACTACTTAGCGTTATACGTTATAACGTAACTTTATATAGCGTTATACGTTATAAAATATTACGGTATAACGTTATACGTTATAACGTAATATAATATAACGTTATAACGTAACACTATATAACGTTATACGTTATAACGTAACACTACATAACGTTATACGTTATTAGGTATCACTACATAACGTTATACGTTATAAAATAATACCATATAACGTTATACGTTATAAAATAATACCGTATAACGTTATACGTTATAACGTAATATAATATAACGTTATAACGTAACAGTATATAACGTTATACGGTATAACGTAACACCATATTACGTTATACGTTATGACGTAACACTACATAACGTTATACGTTATTAGGTATCACTACATAACGTTATACGTTATAAAATAATATCATATAACGTTATCCGTTATAAAATAATACCGTATAACGTTATACGTTCTAACGTAATACAATATAACGTTATAACGCAACACTATATAACGTTATACGTTATAACGTAACACTATATAACGTTATACGTTACAACGTAACACCTCATAACGTTATACCTTATAAAGTAATATTATATAACGTTATACGTACTGATATAATACCATATATCGTTATACGTTATAACGTAACACTACATAACGATATACGTTATAACATAATACCATATAACGTTATACGTTATTAAATAATACCGTACAACGTTATACGTTGTAAAAGAATACCATATAACGTTATACGTTATAAAATAATACCGTATAACGTTGTACGTTATAACGCAATACAATATAACGTTATAACGTAACACTACATAACGTTATACGTTATTAGGTACCACTATATAACGTTATACGTTATAACGTAACACTACATTACGACATACGTTATAAAATAATACCGTATAACGTTGTACGTTATAACGTAATACAATATAACGTTATAACGTAAAACTACATAACGTTATACGTTATTAGGTATCACTACATAACGTTGTTCGTTATAAAATAATATCATATAACGTTATCCGTTATAAAATAATACCGTATAACATTATACGTTCTAACGTAATAGAATATAACGTTATAACGTAACACTATATAACGTTATACGTTATAACGTAATATAATATAACGTTATGGGTTATAAAATATTACCGCATAACGTTATACGTTATAACGTAACACTACATAACGTTATACGTTATAAAATAATACCGTATTACGTTATACATTTTAACGTAATACAATATAACGTTATAACGTAACACTACATAACGTTATACGTTATAAAACAATACCATATAACGTTATACGTTATAAAATAATACCGTATAACGTTATACGTTCTAACGTAATACAATACAACGTTATAACAAAACACTATAAAACGTTATACGTTATAACGTAACACTACATAACGTTATACGTTATAAAATAATACCATATAACGTTATACGTTATATCGTAACACCACATAACGTTATAGGTTATAAAATAATACCATATAACGTTATACGTTATAAAATAATACCATATAACGTTATACGTTATTAAATAATACCGTACAACGTTATACGTTATAACGAAATACAATGTAGCGTTATAACGTTACACTATATAACGTTATACGTTATAACGTAACACTACATAACGGTATACGTTATAAAATAATACTATATAACGTTATACGTTATGAAATATTACCGCATATCGTTATACGTTATAACGTAACACTACATAATGTTATACGTTATAAAATAATACCGTTTTAACGTTATACGTTCTAGCGTAATACAAAACAACGTTATAACGAAACACTATAAAACGTTATACGTTATAACATAACACTACATAACGTTATACGTTATAAAATAATACCATATGACGTTATACGTTATAAAACAACACCATATAACGTTATACGTTATGAAATAATACCGTGCAACGTTATACGTTCTAACGTAATACAATATAACGTTATAACGTAACACTATATAACGTTCTACGTTATAACGTAACACCTCATAACGTTATACCTTATAAAATAAGATTATATAACGTTATACGTAATGAAATAATACCATATATCGTTATACGTTATAAAATAATACCATATAACGTTATACGTTATAATATATTACCATATTACGTTATACGTTATTAAGTAATACCGTATAACGTTATACGTTATAACGAAATACAATGTAGCGTTATAACGTTACACTATATAACGTTATACGTTATAACGTAACACTACATAACGTTATACGTTATAACGTAACACTACATAACGTTATACGTTCTAAATAATACCATATAACGTTATACGTTATGAAATAATACCATATAACGTTATACGTTATAAAATAATACCATATAACGTTATACGTTATAAAATAATACCGTATAACGTTGTACGTTATAACGTAATACAATATAACGTTATAACGTAACACTATATAACGTTATACGTTATAACGTAATACAATATAACGTTATAACGTAACACTATATAACGTTCTACGTTATAACGTAACACCTCATAACGTTATACCTTATAAAATAAGATTATATAACGTTATACGTAATGAAATAATACCATATATCGTTATACGTTATAAAATAATACCATATAACGTTATACGTTATAACGTAATACAATATAACGTTATAACGTAACACTACATAACGTTGTACGTTATTAGGTATCACTATATAACGTTATACGTTATAACGTAACACTACATTACGATATATGTTATAAAATAATACCATATAACCTTATACGTTATTAAGTAATACCGTATAACGTTATACTATATAACGAAATACAATGTAGCGTTATAACGTTACACTATATAACGTTATACGTTATAACGTAACACTACACAACGTTATACGTTATGAAATAATACCGTATAACGTTATACGTTATAACGTAATATAATATAACGTAATAACGTAACACTATATAACGTCATACGTTATAACGTAACACCATATAACGTTATACGTTATAACGTAACACTACATAACGTTATACGTTATAAAATAATATTATATAACGTTACACGTTATAAAATAATACCATATATCGTTATACGTTATTAAGTAATACCGTATAACGTTATACGTTATAACGTAATACAATGTAGCGTTATAGCGTTACACTATATAACGTTATACGTTATAACGTAACACAACACAACGTTATACGTTATAAAATAATACCATATAACGTTATACGTTATAAAATAATACCGTATAACGTTATACGTTATAACGTAATATAATATAACGTTATAACATAACAGTATATAACGTTATACGTTATAACGTAACACTACATAACGATATACTTTATAAAATAATACCGTATAACGTTATACGTTCTAACGTAATAGAATATAACGTTATAACGTAACACTATATAACGTTATACGTTATAACGTAATACAATATAACGTTATAACGTAACACTATATAACGTTATACGTTATAACGTAACACCTCATAACGTTATACCTTATAAAATAAGATTATATAACGTTATACGTAATGAAATAATACCATATATCGTAATACGTTATAAAATAATACCCTATAACGTTATACGTTATAATATATTACCATATTACGTTATATGTTATTAAGTAATACCGTATAACGTTATACGTTATAACGAAATACAATGTAGCGTTATAACGTTACACTATATAACGTTATACGTTATAACGTAACACTACATAACGTTATACGTTATAACGTAACACTACATAACGTTATACGTTCTAAATAATACCATATAACGTTATACGTTATGAAATAATACCATATAACGTTATACGTTATAAAATAATACCATATAACGTTATACGTTATAAAATGATGCCATATAACGTTACACGTTATAAAATAATACCATATAAAGTTATACGTTATAAAATAATACCGTATAACGTTGTACGTTATAACGTAATACAATATAACGTTATAACGTAACACTACAGAACGTGGTACGTTATTAGGTATCACTATATAACGTTATACTTTATAACGTAACACTACATTACGATATATGTTATAAAATAATACCATATAACGTTATACGTTATTAAGTAATACCGTATAACGTTATACGTTATAACGAAATACAATGTAGCGTTATAACGTTACACTATATAACGTTATACGTTATAACGTAACACTACACAACGTTATACGTTATGAAATAATACCATATAACGTTATACGTTATAAAATAATACCGTATAACGTTATACGTTATAACGTAATATAATATAACGTTATAACGTAACACTACATAACGTTATACGTTATAAAATAATATTATATAACGTTACACGTTATAAAATAAAACCATATATCGTTATACGTTATTAAGTAATACCGTATAACGTTATACGTTATAACGTAATACAATGTAGCGTTATAGCGTTACACTATGTAACGTTATACGTTATAACGTAACACAACACAACGTTATACGTTATAACGTAACACTACATAACGTTATACGTTCTAAATAATACCATATAACGTTATACGTTATGAAATAATACCATATAACGTTATACGTTATAAAATAATACCATATAACGTTATACGTTATAAAATAATACCGTATAACGTTATACGTTATAACGTAATATAATATAACGTTATAACATAACAGTATATAACGTTATACGTTATAACGTAACACTACATAACGATATACTTTATAAAATAATACCGTATAACGTTATACGTTCTAACGTAATAGAATATAACGTTATAACGTAACACTATATAACGTTATACGTTATAACGTAATACAATATAACGTTATAACGTAACACTATATAACGTTATACGTTATAACGTAACACCTCATAACGTTATACCTTATAAAATAAGATTATATAACGTTATACGTAATGAAATAATACCATATATCGTAATACGTTATAAAATAATACCCTATAACGTTATACGTTATAATATATTACCATATTACGTTATATGTTATTAAGTAATACCGTATAACGTTATACGTTATAACGAAATACAATGTAGCGTTATAACGTTACACTATATAACGTTATACGTTATAACGTAACACTACATAACGTTATACGTTATAACGTAACACTACATAACGTTATACGTTCTAAATAATACCATATAACGTTATACGTTATGAAATAATACCATATAACGTTATACGTTATAAAATAATACCATATAACGTTATACGTTATAAAATGATGCCATATAACGTTACACGTTATAAAATAATACCATATAAAGTTATACGTTATAAAATAATACCGTATAACGTTGTACGTTATAACGTAATACAATATAACGTTATAACGTAACACTACAGAACGTGGTACGTTATTAGGTATCACTATATAACGTTATACTTTATAACGTAACACTACATTACGATATATGTTATAAAATAATACCATATAACGTTATACGTTATTAAGTAATACCGTATAACGTTATACGTTATAACGAAATACAATGTAGCGTTATAACGTTACACTATATAACGTTATACGTTATAACGTAACACTACACAACGTTATACGTTATGAAATAATACCATATAACGTTATACGTTATAAAATAATACCGTATAACGTTATACGTTATAACGTAATATAATATAACGTTATAACGTAACACTACATAACGTTATACGTTATAAAATAATATTATATAACGTTACACGTTATAAAATAAAACCATATATCGTTATACGTTATTAAGTAATACCGTATAACGTTATACGTTATAACGTAATACAATGTAGCGTTATAGCGTTACACTATGTAACGTTATACGTTATAACGTAACACAACACAACGTTATACGTTATAACGTAACACTA
Source organism: Bombus dahlbomii (assembly GCA_037178635.1). Lineage (NCBI taxonomy): Eukaryota > Metazoa > Arthropoda > Insecta > Hymenoptera > Apidae > Bombus > Bombus dahlbomii. The sequence goes on from CM074102.1 coordinate 23,624,834, forward strand.
CATAACGTTATACGTTCTAAATAATACCATATAACGTTATACGTTATGAAATAATACCATATAACGTTATACGTTATAAAATAATACCATATAACGTTATACGTTATAAAATAATACCGTATAACGTTATACGTTATAACGTAACAGTATATAACGTTATACGTTATAACATAACACCATATAACGTTATACGTTATAACGTAACACTACATAACGATATACGTTATAAAATAATACCATATAACGTTATAAGTTATTAAATAATACCGTACAACGTTATACGTTCTAGCGTAATACAATATAACGTTATAACGTAACACTATATAACGTTATACGTTATAACGTAATACAATATAACGTTATAACGTAACACTATATAACGTTATACGTTATAACGTAACACCTCATAACGTTATACCTTATAAAATAAGATTATATAACGTTATACGTAATGAAATAATACCATATATCGTTATATGTTATAAAATAATACCATATAACGTTATACGTTATAATATATTACCATATTACGTTATACGTTATTAAGTAATACCGTATAACGTTATACGTTATAACGTAATACAATATAACGTTATAACGTAACACTACATAACGTTGTACGTTATTAGGTATCACTATATAACGTTATACGTTATAACGTAACACTACATTACGATATATGTTATAAAATAATACCATATAACGTTATACGTTATTAAATAATACCGTACAACGTTATACGTTCTAACGTAATACAATATAACGTTATAAGGTAACACCATATAACGTTATACTTTCTAACGTAATACAATATAATGTTATAACGTAACACTATATAACGTTATACGTTATAACGTAACACTACTTAGCGTTATACGTTATAACGTAACTTTATATAGCGTTATACGTTATAAAATATTACGGTATAACGTTATACGTTATAACGTAATATAATATAACGTTATAACGTAACACTATATAACGTTATACGTTATAACGTAACACTACATAACGTTATACTTTATAACGTAATACAATATAACGTTATAACGTAACACTATATAACGTTATACGTTACAACGTAACACCTCATAACGTTATACCTTATAAAATAATATTATATAACGTTACACGTACTGAAATAATACCATATACCGTTATACGTTATAAAATAATACCATATAACGTTATACGTTATAATATATTACCATATTTCGTTATACGTTATTAAGTAATACCGTATAACGTTATACGTTATAACGAAATACAATGTAGCTTTATAACGTTACACTATATAACGTTATACGTTATAACGTAACACTACACAACGTTATACGTTATGAAATAATACCATATAAAGTTATACGTTATAAAATAATACCGTATAACGTTATACGTTATAACGTAATATAATATAACGTTATAACGTAACACTATATAACGTCATACGTTATAACGTAACACCATATAACGTTATACGTTATAACGTAACACTACATTACGATATATGTTATAAAATAATACTATATAACGTTATACGTTATTAAGTAATACCGTATAACGTTATACGTTATAACGAAATACAATGTAGCGTTATAACGTTACACTATATAACGTTATACGTTACAACGTAACACCTCATAACGTTATACCTTATAAAATAATATTATATAACGTTATACGTTATAAAATAATACCGTATAACGTTATACGTTATAAAATAATACCATATGACGTTATACGTTATGAAATAATACCATATAACGTTATACGTTATAAAATAATACCATATAACGTTATACGTTATAAAATGACGCCATATAACGTTACACGTTATAAAATAATACCATATAACGTTATACGTTATAAAATAATACCGTATAACGTTATACGTTATAACGTAATATAATATAACGTTATAACGTAACACTATATAACGTCATACGTTATAACGTAACACCATATAACGTTATACGTTATAACGTAACACTACATAACGTTATACGTTATTAGGTATAACTACATAACGTTATACGTTATAAAATAATATCATATAACGTTATCCGTTATAAAATAATACCGTATAACGTTATACGTTATAAAATAATACCATATGACGTTATACGTTATGAAATAATACCATATAACGTTATACGTTATAAAATAATACCGTATAACGTTATACGTTCTAACGTAATAGAATATAACGTTATAACGTAACACTATATAACGTTATACTTTATAACGTAATACAATATAACGTTATAACGTAACACTATATAACGTTATACGTTACAACGTAACACCTCATAACGTTATACCTTATAAAATAATATTATATAACGTTATACGTACTGTAATAATACCATATACCGTTATACGTTATAAAATAATACCATATAACGTTATACGTTATAATATATTACCATATTTCGTTATACGTTATTAAGTAATACCGTATAACGTTATACGTTATAACGAAATACAATGTAGCGTTATAACGTTACACTATATAACGTTATACGTTATAACGTAACACTACACAACGTTATACGTTATGAAATAATACCATATAACGTTATACGTTATAAAATAATACCGTATAACGTTATACGTTATAACGTAATATAATATAACGTTATAACGTAACACTATATAACGTCATACGTTATAACGTAACACCATATAACGTTATACGTTATAACGTAACACTACATTACGATATATGTTATAAAATAATACCATATAACGTTATACGTTATTAAGTAATACCGTATAACGTTATACGTTATAACGAAATACAATGTAGCGTTATAACGTTATACTATATAACGTTATACGTTATAACGTAACACTACACAACGTTATACGTTATAAAATAATACCATATAACGTTATACGTTATAAAATAATACCGTATAACGTTATACGTTATAACGTAATACAATGTAACGTTATAGCGTTACACTATATATCGTTATACGTTATAACGTAACACAACACAACGTTATACGTTATAAAATAATACCATATAACGTTATACGTTATAAAATAATACCGTATAACGTTATACGTTATAACGTAATATAATATAACGTTATAACGTAACAGTATATAACGTTATACGTTATAACGTAACACCATATAACGTTATACGTTATAACGTAACACTACATAACGATATACGTCATAAAATAATACCATATAATGTTATATGTTATTAAATAATACCGTACAACGTTATACGTTCTAGCGTAATACAATATAACGTTATAACGTAACACTATATAACGTTATACGTTATAACGTAACACTACTTAGCGTTATACGTTATAACGTAACTTTATATAGCGTTATACGTTATAAAATATTACGGTATAACGTTATACGTTATAAGGTAATATAATATAACGTTATAACGTAACACTATATAACGTTATACGTTATAACGTAACACTACATAACGTTATACGTTATTAGGTATCACTACAAAACGTTATACGTTATAAAATAATATCATATAACGTTATCCGTTATAAAATAATACCGTATAACGTTATACGTTCTAACGTAGTAGAATATAACGTTATAACGTAACACTATATAACGTTATACGTTATAACGTAACACTACTTAGCGTTATACGTTATAGCGTAACTTTATATAGCGTTATACGTTATAAAATATTACGGTATAACGTTATACGTTATAAAATAATACCGTATAACGTTATACGTTCTAACGTAATACAATATAACGTTATAACGTAACACTACATAACGTTGTACGTTATTAGGTATCACTATATAACGTTATACGTTATAACGTAACACTACATTACGATATACGTCATAAAATAATACCATATAACGTTATAAGTTATTAAATATTACCGTACAACGTTATACGTTCTAGCGTAATACAATATAACGTTATAACGTAACACTATATAACGTTATACGTTATAACGTAACACTACTTAGCGTTATACGTTATAGCGTAACTTTATATAGCGTTATACGTTATAAAATATTACGGTATAACGTTATACGTTATAAAATAATACCATATAACGTTATACGTTCTAACGTAATAGAATATAACGTTATAACGTAACACTATATAACGTTATACGTTACAACGTAGCACCTCATAACGTTATACCTTATAAAATAATATTATATAACGTTATACGTACTGAAATAATACCAAATACCGTTATACGTTATAAAATAATACCGTATAACGTTATACGTTATAAAATGATGCCATATAACGTTACACGTTATAAAATAATACCATGTAACGTTATACGTTATAAAATAATACCGTATAACGTTGTACGTTATAACGTAATACAATATAACGTTATAACGTAACACTACATAACGTTGTACGTTATTAGGTATCACTATATAACGTTATACGTTATAACGTAACACTACATTACGATATATGTTATAAAATAATACCATATAACGTTATACGTTATTAAATAATACCGTACAACGTTATACGTTCTAACGTAATACAATATAACGTTATAAGGTAACACCATATAACGTTATACGTTCTAACGTAATACAATGTAACGTTATAACGTAATACTATATAACGTTATACGTTACAACGTAACACTACTTAGCGTTATACGTTATAACGTAACTTTATATAGCGTTATACGTTATAAAATATTACGGTATAACGTTATACGTTATAACGTAATATAATATAACGTTATAACGTAACACTATATAACGTTATACGTTATAACGTAACACTACATAACGTTACACGTTATTAGGTATAACTACATAACGTTATACGTTATAAAATAATACCATATAACGTTATCCGTTATAAAATAATACCGTATAACGTTATACGTTCTAACGTAATAGAATATAACGTTATAACGTAACACTATATAACGTTATACTTTATAACGTAATACAATATAACGTTATAACGTAACACTATATAACGTTATACGTTACAACGTATCATCTCATAACGTTATACCTTATAAAATAATATTATATAACGTTATACGTACTGAAATAATACCATATACCGTTATACGTTATAAAATAATACCATATAACGTTATACGTTATAATATATTACCATATTTCGTTATACGTTATTAAGTAATACCGTATAACGTTATACGTTATAACGAAATACAATGTAGCGTTATAACGTTACACTATATAACGTTATACGTTATAACGTACCACTACACAACGTTATACGTTATGAAATAATACCATATAACGTTATACGTTATAAAATAATACCGTATAACGTTATACGTTATAAAGTAATATAATATAACGTTATAACGTAACACTATATAACGTTATACGTTATAACGTAACACCATATAACGTTATACGTTATAACGTAACACTACATAACGATATACGTTATAAAATAATACCATATAACGTTATAAGTTATTAAATATTACCGTACAACGTTATACGTTCTAGCGTAATACAATATAACGTTATAACGTAACACTATATAACGTTATACGTTATAACGTAACACTACTTAGCGTTATACGTTATAACGTAACTTTATATAACGTTATACGTTATAAAATGATGCCATATAACGTTACACGTTATAAAATAATACCATATAACGTTATACGTTATAAAATAATACCGTATAACGTTGTACGTTATAACGTAATACAATATAACGTTATAACGTAACACTACATAACGTTGTACGTTATTAGGTATCACTATATAACGTTATACGTTATAACGTAACACTACATTACGATATATGTTATAAAATAATACCATATAACGTTATACGTTATTAAATAATACCGTACAACGTTGTACGTTATAACGTAATACAATATAACGTTATAAGGTAACACCATATAACGTTATACGTTCTAACGTAATACAATATAACGTTACAACGTAACACTATATAACGTTATACGTTATAACGTAACACTACTTAGCGTTATACGTTATAACGTAACTTTATATAGCGTTCTACGTTATAAAATATTACGGTATAACGTTATACGTTATAACGTAATATAATATAACGTTATAACGTAACACTATATAGCGTTATACGTTATAACGTAACACTACAGAACGTTATACTTTATAACGTAATACAATATAACGTTATAACGTACCACTATATAACGTTATACGTTACAACGTAACACCTCATAACGTTATACCTTATAAAATAATATTATATAACGTTATACGTACTGAAATAATACCATATACCGTTATACGTTATAAAATAATACCATATAACGTTATACGTTATAATATATTACCATATTCCGTTATACGTTATTAAGTAATACCGTATAACGTTATACGTTATAACGAAATACAATGTAGCTTTATAACGTTACACTATATAACGTTATACGTTATAACGTAACACTACACAACGTTATACGTTATTAAATAATACCATATAAAGTTATACGTTATAAAATAATACCGTATAACGTTATACGTTATAACGTAATATAATATAACGTTATAACGTAACACTATATAACGTCATACGTTATAACGTAACACCATATAACGTTATACGTTATAACGTAACACTACATTACGATATATGTTATAAAATAATACTATATAACGTTATACGTTATTAAGTAATACCGTATAACGTTATACGTTATAAAATAATACCATATGACGTTATACGTTATGAAATAATACCATATAACGTTATACGTTATAAAATTATACCATATAACGTTATACGTTATAAAATGACGCCATATAACGTTACACGTTATAAAATAATACCATATAACGTTATACGTTATAAAATAATACCGTATAACGTTATACGTTATAACGTAATATAATGTAACGTTATAACGTAACACTATATAACGTCATACGTTACAACGTAACACCATATAACGTTATACGTTATAACGTAACACTACATAACGTTATACGTTATTAGGTATAACTACATAACGTTATACGTTATAAAATAATATCATATAACGTTATCCGTTATAAAATAATACCGTATAACGTTATACGTTATAAAATAATACCATATGACGTTATACGTTATGAAATAATACCATATAACGTTATACGTTATAAAATAATACCATATAACGTTATACGTTATAAAATGATGCCATATAACGTTATACGTTATAAAATAATACCGTATAACGTTATACGTTCTAACGTAATAGAATATAACGTTATAACGTAACACTATATAACGTTATACTTTATAACGTAATACAATATAACGTTATAACGTAACACTATATAACGTTATACGTTACAACGTAACACCTCATAATGTTATACCTTATAAAATAATATTATATAACGTTATACGTACTGAAATAATACCATATACCGTTATACGTTATAAAATAATACCATATAACGTTATACGTTATAATATATTACCATATTTCGTTATACGTTATTAAGTAATACCGTATAACGTTATACGTTATAACGAAATACAATGTAGCGTTATAACGTTACACTATATAACGTTATACGTTATAACGTATCACTACATAACGTTATACGTTGTTAGGTATAACTACATAACGTTATACGTTATAAAATAATATGATATAACGTTATCCGTTATAAAATAATACCGTATAACGTTATACGTTCTAACGTAATACAATATAACGTTATACGTTATAACGTAACACTACTTAGCGTTATACGTTATAACGTAACTTTATATAGCGTTATACGTTATAAAATATTACGGTATAACGTTATACGTTATAACGTAATATAATATAACGTTATAACGTAACACTATATAACGTTATACGTTATAACGTAACACTACGTAACGTTATACGTTATTAGGTATAACTACATAACGTTATACGTTATAAAATAATATCATATAACGTTATCCGTTATAAAATAATACCGTATAACGTTATACGTTCTAACGTAATAGAATATAACGTTCTAACGTAACACTATATAACGTTATACTTTATAACGTAATACAATATAACGCTTTAACGTAACACTATATAACGTTATACGTTACAACGTAACACCTCATAACGTTATACCTTATAAAATAATATTATATAACGTTATACGTACTGAAATAATACCATATACCGTTATACGTTATAAAATAATACCATATAACGTTATACGTTATAATATATTACCATATTTCGTTATACGTTATTAAGTAATACCGTATAACGTTATACGTTATAACGAAATACAATGTAGCGTTATAACGTTACACTATATAACGTTATACGTTATAACGTAACACTACACAACGTTATACGTTATGAAATAATACCATATAACGTTATACGTTATAAAATAATACCGTATTACGTTATACGTTATAACGTAATATAATATAACGTTATAACGTAACACTATATAACGTCATACGTTATAACGTAACACCATATAACGTTATACGTTATAACGTAACACTACATTACGATATATGTTATAAAATAATACCATATAACGTTATACGTTATTAAGTAATACAATGTAGCGTTATAACGTTACACTATATAACGTTATACGTTATAACGTAACACTACACAACGTTATACGTTATGAAATAATACCATATAACGTTATACGTTATAAAATAACACCGTATAACGTTATACGTTATAACGTAATATAATATAACGTTATAACGTAACAGTATATAACGTTATACGTTATAACGTAACACCATATAACGTTATACGTTATAACGTAACACTACATAACGATATACGTCATAAAATAATACCATATAACGTTATAAGTTATTAAATAATACCGTACAACGTTATACGTTCTAGCGTAATACAATATAACGTTATAACGTAACACTATATAACGTTATACGTTATAACGTAACACTACTTAGCGTTATACGTTATAACGTAACTTTATATAGCGTTATACGTTATAAAATATTACGGTATAACGTTATACGTTATAACGTAATATAATATAACGTTATAACGTAACACTATATAACGTTATACGTTATAACGTAACACCACATAACGTTATACGTTATTAGGTATCACTACATAACGTTATACGTTATAAAATAATATCATATAACGTTATCCGTTATAAAATAATACCGTATAACGTTATACGTTCTAACGTAGTAGAATATAACGTTATAACGTAACACTATATAACGTTATACGTTATAACGTAATACAATATAACGTTATAACGTAACACTATATAACGTTATACGTTATAACGTAACACCTCATAACGTTATACCTTATAAGATAAGATTATATAACGTTATACGTAATGAAATAATACCATATATCGTTATACGTTATAAAATAATACCATATAACGTTATACGTTATAATATATTACCATATTACGTTATACGTTATTAAGTAATACCGTATAACGTTATACGTTATAACGAAATACAATGTAGCGTTATAACGTTACAATATATAACGTTATACGTTATAACGTAACACTACATAACGTTATACGTTATAACGTAACACTACATAACGTTATACGTTCTATATAATACCATATGACGTTATACGTTATGAAATAATACCATATAACGTTATACGTTATAAAATAATACCATATAACGTTATACGTTATAAAATGATGCCATATAACGTTACACGTTATTAAATAGTACCATATAACGTTATACGTTATAAAATAATACCGTATAACGTTGTACGTTATAACGTAATACAATATAACGTTATAACGTAACACTACATAACGTTGTACGTTATTAGGTATCACTATATAACGTTATACGTTATAACGTAACACTACATTACGATATATGTTATAAAATAATTCCATATAACGTTATGCGTTATTAAATAATACCGTACAACGTTATACGTTCTAACGTAATAAAATATAACGTTATAAGGTAACACCGTATAACGTTATACGTTCTAACGTAATACAATATAACGTTATAACGTAACACTATATAACGTTATACGTTATAACGTAACACTACTTAGCGTTATACGTTATAACGTAACTTTATATAGCGTTATACGTTATAAAATATTACGGTATAACGTTATACGTTATAACGTAATATAATATAACGTTATAACGTAACACTATATAACGTTATACGTTATAACGTAACACTACATAACGTTATACTTTATAACGTAATACAATATAACGTTATAACGTAACACTATATAACGTTATACGTTACAACGTAACACCTCATAACGTTATACCTTATAAAATAATATTATATAACGTTATACGTACTGAAATAATACCATATACCGTTATACGTTATAAAACAATACCATATAACGTTATACGTTATAATATATTACCATATTTCGTTATACGTTATTAAGTAATACCGTATAACGTTATACGTTATAACGAAATACAATGTAGCTTTATAACGTTACACTATATAACGTTATACGTTATAACGTAACACTACACAACGTTACACGTTATTAGGTATAACTACATAACGTTATACGTTATAAAATAATATCATATAACGTTATCCGTTATAAAATAATACAGTATAACGTTATACGTTCTAACGTAATAGAATATAACGTTATAACGTAACACTATATAACGTTATACTTTATAACGTAATACAATATAACGTTATAACGTAACACTATATAACGTTATAGGTTATAACGTAACACCTCATAACGTTATACCTTATAAAATAAGATTATATAACGTTATACGTAATGAAATAATACCATATATCGTTATACGTTATAAAATAATACCATATAACGTTATACGTTATAATATATTACCATATTACGTTATACGTTATTAAGTAATACCGTATAACGTTATACGTTATAACGAAATACAATGTAGCGTTATAACGTTACACTATATAACGTTATACGTTATAACGTAACACTACATAGCGTTATACGATATAACGTAACACTATATAACGTTATACGTTATAAAATAATATTATACAACGTTATACGTTATAAAATAATACCATATAACGTTATCCGTTATAAAATAATACCGTATAACGTTATACGTCCTAACGTAATACAATATAACGTTATAACGTAACACCATGTAACGTTATACGTTATAAAATAATATTATATAACGTTATACGTTATAAAATAATACCATATAACGTTATCCGTTATAAAATTATACCGCATAACGTTATACGTCCTAACGTAATACAATATAACGTTATAACGTAACACCATATGACGTTATTCGTTATAACGTAACACTGCACAACGTTATACGTTATAAAATAATACCATATAACGTTATACGTTATAAAATAAACCCATATAACGTTATACGTTATAAAATAATTCCATATAACGTTATACGTTATAAAATAATAACCTATATAAAAAAATAACGTATAACGTTATACATTATAACGTAACACTGCATAACGTTATACGTTATTAAATAATACCATATAACGTTATACGTTATAAAATAAACCCATATAACGTTATACGTTATAAAATAATTCCATATAACGTTATACGTTATAAAATAATACCATATAACGTTATACGTTATAAAATAATACCGTATAACTTTGTACGTTATAACGTAATACAATATAACGTTATAACGTAACACTATATAACGTTATACGTTATAACGTAACACTACATAACGTTATACTTTATAACGTAATACAATATAACGTTATAACGTAACACTATATAACGTTATACGTTACAACGTAACACCTCATAACGTTATACCTTATAAAATAATATTATATAACGTTATACGTACTGAAATAATACCATATACCGTTATACGTTATAAAATAATACCATATAACGTTATACGTTATAATATATTACCATATTTCGTTATACGTTATTAAGTAATACCGTATAACGTTATACGTTATAACGTAATATAATATAACGTTATAACGTAACACTATATAACGTTATACGTTATAACGTAACACTACGTAACGTTATACGTTATTAGGTATAACTACATAACGTTATACGTTATAAAATAATATCATATAACGTTATCCGTTATAAAATAATACCGTATAACGTTATACGTTCTAACGTAATAGAATATAACGTTATAACGTAACACTATATAACGTTATACTTTATAACGTAATACAATATAACGTTTTAACGTAACACTATATAACGTTATACGTTACAACGTAACACCTCATAACGTTATACCTTATAAAATAATATTATATAACGTTATACGTACTGAAATAATACCATATACCGTTATACGTTATAAAATAATACCATATAACGTTATACGTTATAATATATTACCATATTTCGTTATACGTTATTAAGTAATACCGTATAACGTTATACGTTATAACGAAATACAATGTAGCGTTATAACGTTACACTATATAACGTTATACGTTATAACGTAACACTACACAACGTTATACGTTATGAAATAATACCATATAACGTTATACGTTATAAAATAATACCGTATTACGTTATACGTTATAACGTAATATAATATAACGTTATAACGTAACACTATATAACGTCATACGTTATAACGTAACACCATATAACGTTATACGTTATAACGTAACACTACATTACGATATATGTTATAAAATAATACCATATAACGTTATACGTTATTAAGTAATACCGTATAACGTTATACGTTATAACGAAATACAATGTAGCGTTATAACGTTACACTATATAACGTTATACGTTATAACGTAACACTACACAACGTTATACGTTATGAAATAATACCATATAACGTTATACGTTATAAAATAACACCGTATAACGTTATACGTTATAACGTAATATAATATAACGTTATAACGTAACAGTATATAACGTTATACGTTATAACGTAACACCATATAACGTTATACGTTATAACGTAACACTACATAACGATATACGTCATAAAATAATACCATATAACGTTATAAGTTATTAAATAATACCGTACAACGTTATACGTTCTAGCGTAATACAATATAACGTTATAACGTAACACTATATAACGTTATACGTTATAACGTAACACTACATAACGTTATACGTTATTAGGTATCACTACATAACGTTATACGTTATAAAATAATATCATATAACGTTATCCGTTATAAAATAATACCGTATAACGTTATACGTTCTAACGTAATAGAATATAACGTTATAACGTAACACTATATAACGTTATACGTTATAACGTAATACAATATAACGTTATAACGTAACACTATATAACGTTATACGTTATAACGTAACACCTCATAACGTTATACCTTATAAGATAAGATTATATAACGTTATACGTAATGAAATAATACCATATATCGTTATACGTTATAAAATAATACCATATAACGTTATACGTTATAATATATTACCATATTACGTTATACGTTATTAAGTAATACCGTATAACGTTATACGTTATAACGAAATACAATGTAGCGTTATAACGTTACACTATATAACGTTATACGTTATAACGTAACACTACATAACGTTATACGTTATAACGTAACACTACATAACGTTATACGTTATAACGTAACACTACATAACGTTATACGTTCTATATAATACCATATAACGTTATACGTTATAAAATGATGCCATATAACGTTACACGTTATTAAATAGTACCATATAACGTTATACGTTATAAAATAATACCGTATAACGTTGTACGTTATAACGTAATACAATATAACGTTATAACGTAACACTACATAACGTTGTACGTTATTAGGTATCACTATATAACGTTATACGTTATAACGTAACACTACATTACGATATATGTTATAAAATAATACCATATAACGTTATACGTTATTAAATAATACCGTACAACGTTATACGTTCTAACGTAATAAAATATAACGTTATAAGGTAACACCATATAACGTTATACGTTCTAACGTAATACAATATAACGTTATAACGTAACACTATATAACGTTATACGTTATAACGTAACACTACTTAGCGTTATACGTTATAACGTAACTTTATATAGCGTTATACGTTATAAAATATTACGGTATAACGTTATACGTTATAACGTAATATAATATAACGTTATAACGTAACACTATATAACGTTATACGTTATAACGTAACACTACATAACGTTATACTTTATAACGTAATACAATATAACGTTATAACGTAACACTATATAACGTTATACGTTACAACGTAACACCTCATAACGTTATACCTTATAAAATAATATTATATAACGTTATACGTACTGAAATAATACCATATACCGTTATACGTTATAAAATAATACCATATAACGTTATACGTTATAATATATTACCATATTTCGTTATACGTTATTAAGTAATACCGTATAACGTTATACGTTATAACGAAATACAATGTAGCTTTATAACGTTACACTATATAACGTTATACGTTATAACGTAACACTACACAACGTTATACGTTATGAAATAATACCATATAAAGTTATACGTTATAAAATAATACCGTATAACGTTATACGTTATAACGTAATATAATATAACGTTATAACGTAACACTATATAACGTCATACGTTATAACGTAACACCATATAACGTTATACGTTATAACGTAACACTACATTACGATATATGTTATAAAATAATACTATATAACGTTATACGTTATTAAGTAATACCGTATAACGTTATACGTTATAACGAAATACAATGTAGCGTTATAACGTTACACTACATAACGTTATACGTTATAACGTAACACAACACAACGTTATACGTTATAAAATAATACCATACAACGTTATACGTTATAAAATAATACCGTTTAACGTTATACGTTATAACGTAATATAATATAACGTTATAACGTATCACTACTTAGCGTTATACGTTATAACGTAACTTTATATAGCGTTATACGTTATAAAATATTACGGTATAACGTTATACGTTATAAAATAATACCGTATAACGTTATACGTTCTAACGTAATAGAATATAACGTTATAGCGTAACACTATATAACGTTATACGTTACAACGTAACACCTCATAACGTTATACCTTATAAAATAATATTATATAACGTTATACGTACTGAAATAATACCAAATACCGTTATACGTTATAAAATAATACCATATAACGTTATACGTTATAAAATGATGCCATATAACGTTACACGTTATAAAATAATACCATATAACGTTATACGTTATAAAATAATACCGTATAACGTTGTACGTTATAACGTAATACAATATAACGTTATAACGTAACATTGCATAACGTTGTACGTTATTAGGTATCACTATATAACGTTATACGTTATAACGTAACACTACATTACGATATATGTTATAAAACAATACCATATAACGTTATACGTTATTAAATAATACAGTACAACGTTATACGTTCTAACGTAATACAATATAACGTTATAAGGTAACACCATATAATGTTATACGTTCTAACGTAATACAATATAACGTTATAACGTAATACTATATAACGTTATACGTTACAACGTAACACTACTTAGCGTTATACGTTATAACGTAACTTTATATAGCGTTATACGTTATAAAATATTACGGTATAACGTTATACGTTATAACGTAATATAATATAACGTTATAACGTAACACTATATAACGTTATACGTTATAACGTAACACTACATAACGTTACACGTTATTAGGTATAACTACATAACGTTATACGTTATAAAATAATATCATATAACGTTATCCGTTATAAAATAATACCGTATAACGTTATACGTTCTAACGTAATAGAATATAACGTTATAACGTAACACTATATAACGTTATACTTTATAACGTAATACAATATAACGTTATAACGTAACACTATATAACGTTATAGGTTATAACGTAACACCTCATAACGTTATACCTTATAAAATAAGATTATATAACGTTATACGTAATGAAATAATACCATATATCGTTATACGTTATAAAATAATACCATATAACGTTATACGTTATAATATATTACCATATTACGTTATACGTTATTAAGTAATACCGTATAACGTTATACGTTATAACGAAATACAATGTAGCGTTATAACGTTACACTATATAACGTTATACGTTATAACGTAACACTACATAACGTTATACGTTCTAAATAATACCATATGACGTTATACGTTATGAAATAATACGATATAACGTTATCCGTTATAAAATAATACCGTATAACGTTATACGTCCTAACGTAATACAATATAACGTTATAACGTAACACCATATAACGTTATTCGTTATAACGTAACACTGCATAACGTTATAAGTTATAAAATAATACCATATAACGTTATACGTTATAATATATTACCATATTACGTTATACGTTATTAAGTAATACCGTATAACGTTATACGTTCTAACGTAATAGAATATAACGTTATAACGTAACACTATATAACGTTATATGTTATAACGTAACACTACATAGCGTTATACGATATAACGTAACACTATATAACGTTATACGTTATAAAATAATATTATACAACGTTATACGTTATAAAATAATACCATATAACGTTATCCGTTATAAAATAATACCGTATAACGTTATACGTCCTAACGTAATACAATATAACGTTATAACGTAACACCATGTAACGTTATACGTTATAAAATAATATTACATAACGTTATACGTTATAAAATAATACCATATAACGTCATCCGTTATAAAATTATACCGTATAACGTTATACGTCCTAACGTAATACAATATAACGTTATAACGTAACACCATATGACGTTATTCGTTATAACGTAACACTGCACAACGTTATACGTTATAAAATAATACCATATAACGTTATACGTTATAAAATAAACCCATATAACGTTATACGTTATAAAATAATTCCATATAACGTTATACGTTATAACGTAATACAATATAACGTTATAACGTAACACTATATAACGTTATACGTTACAACGTAACACCTCATAACGTTATACCTTATAAAATAATATTATATAACGTTATACGTACTGAAATAATACCATATACCGTTATACGTTATAAAATAATACCATATAACGTTATACGTTATAATATATTACCATATTTCGTTATACGTTATTAAGTAATACCGTATAACGTTATACGTTATAACGAAATACAATGTAGCTTTATAACGTTACACTATATAACGTTATACGTTATAACGTAACACTACACAACGTTATACGTTATGAAATAATACCATATAAAGTTATACGTTATAAAATAATACCGTATAACGTTATACGTTATAACGTAATATAATATAACGTTATAACGTAACACTATATAACGTCATACGTTATAACGTAACACCATATAACGTTATACGTTATAACGTAACACTACATTACGATATATGTTATAAAATAATACTATATAACGTTATACGTTATTAAGTAATACCGTATAACGTTATACGTTATAACGAAATACAATGTAGCGTTATAACGTTACACTATATAACGTTATACGTTATAACGTAACACTACACAACGTTATACGTTATGAAATAATACCATATAACGTTATACGTTATAAAATAATACCGTATAACGTTATACGTTATAACGTAATATAATATAACGTTATAACGTAACACTATATAACGTCATACGTTATAACGTAACACTACATAACGTTATACGTTATAAAATAATATTATATAACGTTACACGTTATAAAATAATACCATATATCGTTATACGTTATTAAGTAATACCCTATAACGTTATACGTTATAACGTAATACAATGTAGCGTTATAGCGTTACACTATATAACGTTATACGTTATAACGTAACGCAACACAACGTTATACGTTATAAAATAATACCATATAACGTTATACGTTATAAAATAATACCGTATAACGTTATACGTTATAACGTAATATAATATAACGTTATAACGTAACAGTATATAACGTTATACGTTATAACGTAACACCATATAACGTTATACGTTATAACGTAACACTACATAACGATATACGTTATAAAATAATACCATATAACGTTATAAGTTATTAAATATTACCGTACAACGTTATACGTTCTAGCGTAATACAATATAACGTTATTACGTAACACTATATAACGTTATACGTTATAACGTAACACTACTTAGCGTTATACGTTATAACGTAACTTTATATAGCGTTATACGTTATAAAATATTACGGTATAACGTTATACGTTATAAAATAATACCGTATAACGTTGTACGTTATAACGTAATACAATATAACGTTATAACGTAACATTACATAACGTTGTACGTTATTAGGTATCACTATATAACGTTATACGTTATAACGTAACACTACATTACGATATATGTTATAAAATAATACCATATAACGTTATACGTTATTAAATAATACCGTACAACGTTATACGTTCTAACGTAATACAATATAACGTTATAAGGTAACACCATATAACGTTATACGTTCTAACGTAATACAATATAACGTTATAACGTAATACTATATAACGTTATACGTTACAACGTAACACTACTTAGCGTTATACGTTATAACGTAACTTTATATAGCGTTATACGTTATAAAATATTACGGTATAACGTTATACGTTATAACGTAATATAATATAACGTTATAACGTAACACTATATAACGTTATACGTTATAACGTAACACCATATAACGTTATACGTTATAACGTAACACTACTTAGCGTTATACGTTATAACGTAACTTTATATAGCGTTATACGTTATAAAATAATACCATATAACGTTATAAGTTATTAAATATTACCGTACAACGTTATACGTTCTAGCGTAATACAATATAACGTTATAACGTAACACTATATAACGTCATACGTTATAACGTAACACCATATAACGTTATACTTTATAACGTAACACTACATTACGATATATGTTATAAAATAATACTATATAACGTTATACGATATTAAGTAATACCGTATAACTTTATACGTTATAACGAAATACAATGTAGCGTTATAACGTTACACTATATAACGTTATACGTTATAACGTAACATACACAACGTTATACGTTATGAAATAATACCATATAACGTTATACGTTATAAAATAATACCGTATAACGTTATACGTTATAACGTAATATAATATAACGTTATAACGTAACACTATATAACGTTATACGTTATAACGTAACACCTCATAACGGTATACCTTATAAAATAAGATTATATAACGTTATACGTAATGAAATAATACCATATATCGTTATACGTTATAAAATAATATTATATAACGTTACACGTTATAAAATAATACCATATATCGTTATACGTTATTAAGTAATACCGTATAACGTTATACGTTATAACGTAATACAATGTAGCGTTATAGCGTTACACCATATAACGTTATACGTTATAACGTAACACTACATAACGATATACGTTATAAAATAATACCATATAACGTTATAAGCTATTAAATATTACCGTACAACGTTATACGTTCTAGCGTAATACAATATAACGTTATAACGTAACACTATATAACGTTATACGTTATAACGTAACACTACTTAGCGTTATACGTTATAACGTAACTTTATATAGCGTTATACGTTATAAAATATTACGGTATAACGTTATACGTTATAAAATAATACCGTATAACGTTATACGTTCTAACGTAATAGAATATAACGTTATAGCGTAACACTATATAACGTTATACGTTACAACGTAACACCTCATAACGTTATACCTTATAAAATAATATTATATAACGTTATACGTACTGAAATAATACCAAATACCGTTATACGTTATAAAATAATACCATATAACGTTATACGTTATAAAATGATGCCATATAACGTTACACGTTATAAAATAATACCATATAACGTTATACGTTATAAAATAATACCGTATAACGTTGTACGTTATAACGTAATACAATATAACGTTATAACGTAACATTACATAACGTTGTACGTTATTAGGTATCACTATATAACGTTATACGTTATAACGTAACACTACATTACGATATATGTTATAAAATAATACCATATAACGTTATACGTTATTAAATAATACAGTACAACGTTATACGTTCTAACGTAATACAATATAACGTTATAAGGTAACACCATATAACCTTATACGTTCTAACGTAATACAATATAACGTTATAACGTAATACTATATAACGTTATACGTTACAACGTAACACTACTTAGCGTTATACGTTATAACGTAACTTTATATAGCGTTATACGTTATAAAATATTACGGTATAACGTTATACGTTATAACGTAATATAATATAACGTTATAACGTAACACTATATAACGTTATACGTTATAACGTAACACTACATAACGTTACACGTTATTAGGTATAACTACATAACGTTATACGTTATAAAATAATATCATATAACGTTATCCGTTATAAAATAATACCGTATAACGTTATACGTTCTAACGTAATAGAATATAACGTTATAACGTAACACTATATAACGTTATACTTTATAACGTAATACAATATAACGTTATAACGTAACACTATATAACGTTATAGGTTATAACGTAACACCTCATAACGTTATACCTTATAAAATAAGATTATATAACGTTATACGTAATGAAATAATACCATATATCGTTATACGTTATAAAATAATACCATATAACGTTATACGTTATAATATATTACCATATTACGTTATACGTTATTAAGTAATACCGTATAACGTTATACGTTATAACGAAATACAATGTAGCGTTATAACGTTACACTATATAACGTTATACGTTATAACGTAACACTACATAACGTTATACGTTCTAAATAATACCATATGACGTTATACGTTATGAAATAATACCATATAACGTTATCCGTTATAAAATAATACCCTATAACGTTATACGTCCTAACGTAATACAATATAACGTTATAACGTAACACCATATAACGTTATTCGTTATAACGTAACACTGCATAACGTTATAAGTTATAAAATAATACCATATAACGTTATACGTTATCATATATTACCATATTACGTTATACGTTATTAAGTAATACCGTATAACGTTATACGTTCTAACGTAATAGAATATAACGTTATAACGTAACACTATATAACGTTATATGTTATAACGTAACACTACATAGCGTTATACGATATAACGTAACACTATATAACGTTATACGTTATAAAATAATATTATACAACGTTATACGTTATAAAATAATACCATATAACGTTATCCGTTATAAAATAATACCGTATAACGTTATACGTCCTAACGTAATACAATATAACGTTATAACGTAACACCATGTAACGTTATACGTTATAAAATAATATTATATAACGTTATACGTTATAAAATAATACCATATAACGTTATCCGTTATAAAATTAT
Source organism: Bombus dahlbomii (assembly GCA_037178635.1). Classification (NCBI taxonomy): domain Eukaryota; kingdom Metazoa; phylum Arthropoda; class Insecta; order Hymenoptera; family Apidae; genus Bombus; species Bombus dahlbomii. The sequence continues at coordinate 23,646,408 of CM074102.1, forward strand.
ACCGTATAACGTTATACGTCCTAACGTAATACAATATAACGTTATAACGTAACACCATATGACGTTATTCGTTATAACGTAAAACTGCACAACGTTATACGTTATAAAATAATACCATATAACGTTATACGTTATAAAATAAACCCATATAACGTTATACGTTATAAAATAATTCCATATAACGTTATACGTTATAAAATAATAACCTATATAAAAAAATAACGTATAACGTTATACATTATAACGTAACACTGCATAACGTTATACGTTATTAAATAATACCATATAACGTTATACGTTATAAAATAAACCCATATAACGTTATACGTTATAAAATAATTCCATATAACGTTACACGTTATAAAATAATACCATATAACGTTATACGTTATAAAATAATACCTTATAACGTTGTACGTTATAACGTAATACAATATAACGTTATAACGTAACACTATATAACGTTATACGTTATAACGTAACACTACATAACGTTATACTTTATAACGTAATACAATATAACGTTATAACGTAACACTATATAACGTTATACGTTACAACGTAACACCTCATAACGTTATACCTTATAAAATAATATTATATAACGTTATACGTACTGAAATAATACCATATACCGTTATACGTTATAAAATAATACCATATAACGTTATACGTTATAATATATTACCATATTTCGTTATACGTTATTAAGTAATACCGTATAACGTTATACGTTATAACGAAATACAATGTAGCTTTATAACGTTAAACTATATAACGTTATACGTTATAACGTAACACTACACAACGTTATACGTTATGAAATAATACCATATAAAGTTATACGTTATAAAATAATACCGTATAACGTTATACGTTATAACGTAATATAATATAACGTTATAACGTAACACTATATAACGTCATACGTTATAACGTAACACTACATAACGTTATACGTTATAAAATAATATTATATAACGTTACACGTTATAAAATAATACCATATATCGTTATACGTTATTAAGTAATACCGTATAACGTTATACGTTATAACGTAATACAATGTAGCGTTATAGCGTTACACTATATAACGTTATACGTTATAACGTAACGCAACACAACGTTATACGTTATAAAATAATACCATATAACGTTATACGTTATAAAATAATACCGTATAACGTTATACGTTATAACGTAATATAATATAACTTTATAACGTAACAGTATATAACGTTATACGTTATAACGTAACACCATATAACGTTATACGTTATAACGTAACACTACATAACGATATACGTTATAAAATAATACCATATAACGTTATAAGTTATTAAATATTACCGTACAACGTTATACGTTCTAGCGTAATACAATATAACGTTATAACGTAACACTATATAACGTTATACGTTATAACGTAACACTACTTAGCGTTATACGTTATAACGTAACTTTATATAGCGTTATACGTTATAAAATATTACGGTATAACGTTATACGTTATAAAATAATACCGTATAACGTTATACGTTCTAACGTAATAGAATATAACGTTATAACGTAACACAATATAACGTTATACGTTACAACGTAACACCTCATAACGTTATACCTTATAAAATAATATTATATAACGTTATACGTACTGAAATAATACCAAATACCGTTATACGTTATAAAATAATACCATATAACGTTATACGTTATAAAATGATGCCATATAACGTTACACGTTATAAAATAATACCATATAACGTTATACGTTATAAAATAATACCGTATAACGTTGTACGTTATAACGTAATACAATATAACGTTATAACGTAACACTACATAACGTTGTACGTTATTAGGTATCACCATATAACGTTATACGATATTACGTAACACTACATTACGATATATGTTATAAAATAATACCATATAACGTTATACGTTATTAAATAATACCGTACAACGTTATACGTTCTAACGTAATACAATATAACGTTATAAGGTAACACCATATAACGTTATACGTTCTAACGTAATACAATATAACGTTATAACGTAATACTATATAACGTTATACGTTACAACGTAACACTACTTAGCGTTATACGTTATAACGTAACTTTATATAGCGTTATGCGTTATAAAATATTACGGTAAAACGTTATACGTTATAACGTAATATAATATAACGTTATAACGTAACACTATATAACGTTATACGTTATAACGTAACACTACATAACGTTACACGTTATTAGGTATAACTACATAACGTTATACGTTATAAAATAATATCATATAACGTTATCCGTTATAAAATAATACCGTATAACGTTATACGTTCTAACGTAATAGAATATAACGTTATAACGTAACACTATATAACGTTATACTTTATAACGTAATACAATATAACGTTATAACGTAACACTATATAACGTTATACGTTACAACGTATCACCTCATAACGTTATACCTTATAAAATAATATTATATAACGTTATACGTACTGAAATAATACCATATACCGTTATACGTTATAAAATAATACCATATAACGTTATACGTTATAATATATTACCATATTTCGTTATACGTTATTAAGTAATACCGTATAACGTTATACGTTATAACGAAATACAATGTAGCGTTATAACGTAACACCATATAACGTTATACGTTATAACGTAACACTACTTAGCGTTATACGTTATAGCGTAACTTTATATAGCGTTATACGTTATAAAATAATACCATATAACGTTATAAGTTATTAAATATTACCGTACAACGTTATACGTTCTAGCGTAATACAATATAACGTTATAACGTAACACTATATAACGTTATACGTTATAACGTAACACTACTTAGCGTTATACGTTATAACGTAACTTTATATAGCGTTATACGTTATAAAATATTACGGTATAACGTTATACGTTATAAAATAATACCGTATAACGTTATACGTTCTAACGTAATAGAATATAACGTTATAACGTAACACTATATAACGTTATACGTTACAACGTAACACCTCATAACGTTATACCTTATAAAATAATATTATATAACGTTATACGTACTGAAATAATACCATATACCGTTATACGTTATAAAATAATACCATATAACGTTATACGTTATAATATATTACCATATTCCGTTATACGTTATTAAGTAATACCGTATAACGTTATACGTTATAACGTAATATAATATAACGTTATAACGTAACACTATATAACGTCATACGTTATAACGTAACACCATATAACGTTATACGTTATAACGTAACACTACATTACGATATATGTTATAAAATAATACTATATAACGTTATACGTTATTAAGTAATACCGTATAACGTTATACGTTATAAAATAATACCATATGACGTTATACGTTATGAAATAATACCATATAACGTTATACGTTATAAAATAATACCATATAACGTTATACGTTATAAAATGACGCCATATAACGTTACACGTTATAAAATAATACCATATAACGTTATACGTTATAAAATAATACCGTATAACGTTATACGTTATAACGTAATATAATATAACGTTATAACGTAACACTATATAACGTCATACGTTACAACGTAACACCATATAACGTTATACGTTATAACGTAACACTACATAACGTTATACGTTATTAGGTATAACTACATAACGTTATACGTTATAAAATAATATCATATAACGTTATCCGTTATAAAATAATACCGTATAACGTTATACGTTATAAAATAATACCATATGACGTTATACGTTATGAAATAATACCATATAACGTTATACGTTATAAAATAATACCATATAACGTTATACGTTATAAAATAATACCATATAACGTTATACGTTATAAAATGATGCCATATAACGTTACACGTTATAAAATAATACCATATAACGTTATACGTTATAAAATAATACCGTATAACGTTGTACGTTATAACGTAATACAATATAACGTTATAAGGTAACACCATATAACGTTATACGTTCTAACGTAATACAATATAACGTTATAACGTAATACTATATAACGTTATACGTTACAACGTAACACTACTTAGCGTTATACGTTATAACGTAACTTTATATAGCGTTATACGTTATAAAATATTACGGTATAACGTTATACGTTATAACGTAATATAATATAACGTTATAACGTAACACTATATAACGTTATACGTTATAACGTAACACTACATAACTTTACACGTTATTAGGTATAACTATACCTATAATATCATATAACGTTATCCGTTATAAAATAATACCTTATAACGTTATACGTTCTAACGTAATAGAATATAACGTTATAACGTAACACTATATAACGTTATACTTTATAACGTAATACAATATATCGTTATAACGTAACACTATATAACGATATACGTTACAACGTAACACCTCATAACGTTATACCTTATAAAATAATATTATATAACGTTATACGTACTGAAATAATACCATATAACGTTATACGTTATAAAATAATACCATATAACGTTATGCGTTATAATATATTACCATATTTCGTTATACGTTATTAAGTAATACCGTATAACGTTATACGTTATAACGAAATACAATGTAGCGTTATAACGTTACACTATATAACGTTATACGTTATAACGTAACACTACACAACGTTATACGTTATGAAATAATACCATATAACGTTATACGTTATAAAATAATACCGTATAACGTTATACGTTATAAAGTAATATAATATAACGTTATAACGTAACACTATATAACTTCATACGTTATAACGTAACACTACATTACGATATATGTTATAAAATAATACCATATAACGTTATACGTTATTAAGTAATACCCTATAACGTTATACGTTATAACGAAATACAATGTAGCGTTATAACGTTACACTATATAACGTTATACGTTATAACGTAACACCACATAACGTTATAGCTTATAAAATAAATATTATATAACGTTATACATTCTAACGTAATACAATATAACGTTATAACGTAACACCATATAACGTTATACGTTATAAAATAAACCCATATAACGTTATACGTTATAAAATAATACCATTATACGTTACAACGTAATACAATATAACGTTATAGCGTAACACCATATAACGTTATACGTTATAACGTAACACTACATAACGTTATACGTTATAAAACAATATCATATAACGTTATACGTTATAAAATAGTACCGTATAACGTTATACGTTCTAACGTAATACAATACAACGTTATAACGAAACACTATATAACGTTATACGTTATAACGTAACACTACGTAACGTTATATGTTATAAAATAATACCATATAACGTTATACGTTATAAAATAATTTCATATAACGTTATACGTTATAACGTAACACCATATAACGTTATACGTTATAAAATAAACCCATATAACGTTATACGTTATAAAATAATACCATTATACGTTATAACGTAATACAATATAACGTTATAACGTAACGCCATATAACGTTATACGTTATAACGTAACACTACATAGCGTTATACGTTATAACGTAACACTACATAACGTTATACGATATAAAACAATATCATATAACGTTATACGTTATAAAATAATACCGTATAACGTTATGCGTTATAAAATAAAGCCATATAACGTTATACGTTATAAAATAATACCATATAACGTTATACGTTATAAAATAATAACGTATAACGTTATACGTTATAACGTAATACAATATAACGTTATAACTTAACACTGTATAACGTTATACGTTATAACGTAACACTACATAGCGTTATACGATATATCGTAACACCATATAACGTAATGCGTTATAAAATAATATTATATAACGTTATACGTTATAAAATATTACCATATAACGTTATCCGTTATAAAATAATACCGTATAACGTTATACGTCCTAACGTAATACAATATAACGTTATAACGTAACACCATATAACGTTATTCGTTATAACGTAACACTGCATAACGTTATACGTTATAAAATAATACCATATAACGTTATCCGTTATAAAATAATACCGTATAACGTTATACGTCCTAACGTAATACAATATAACGTTATAACGTAACACCATATAACGTTATTCGTTATAACGTAACACTGCATAACGTTATACGTTATAAAATAATACCATATAACGTTATACGTTATAAAATAAACCCATATAACGTTATACGTTATAAAATAATTCCATATAACGTTATAAGTTATAAAATAATAACCTATATAAAAAAATAACGTATAACGTTATACATTATAACGTAATACAATATAACGTTATATCGTAACACTATATAACGTTATACGTTATAAAATAATACCATATAACGTTATCCGTTATAAAATAATACCGTATAACGTTATACGTCCTAACGTAATACAATATAACGTTATAACGTAACACCATATAACGTTATTCGTTATAAAGTAACACTGCATAACGTTATACGTTATAAAATAATACCATATAACGTTATACGTTATAAAATAAACCCATATAACGTTATACGTTATAAAATAATTCCATATAACGTTATACGTTATAAAATAATAACCTATATAAAAAAATAACGTATAACGTTATACATTATAACGTAATACAATATAACGTTATATCGTAACACTATATAACGTTATACGTTATAACGTAACACTACATAGCGTTATACGTTATAACGTAACGCTACATAACGATATACGTTATAAAATAATACCATTTAACGTTATACGTTATTAAATAATACCGTACAACGTTATACGTTCTAACGTAATACAATATAACGTTATAACGTAACACTATATAACGTTATACGTTATAACGTAACACTACATAACGTTATACGTTATAAAATAATATCATATAACGTTATCCGTTATAAAATAATACCGTATAATGTTATACGTTCTAACGTAATAGAATATAACGTTATAACGTAACACTATGTAACGTTATACGTTATATCGTAACACCATATATCGTTATACCTTATAACGTAACACTACATAACGTTATACGTTATAAAATAATATTGTATAACGTTACACGTTATAAAATAATACCATATAACGTTATACATTATTAAATAATACCGTACAACGTTATACGTTCTAACGTAATAGAACATAACGTTATAACGTAACACTATATAACGTTATATGTTATAACGTAACACTACATAGCGTTATACGATATAACGTAACACTATATAACGTTATACGTTATAAAATAATATTATATAACGTTATACGTTATAAAATAATACCATATAACGTTATCCGTTATAAAATAATACCGTATAACGTTATACGTCCTAACGTAATACAATATAACGTTATAACGTAACACCATATAACGTTATTCGTTATAACGTAACACTGCATAACGTTATAAGTTATAAAATAATACCATATAACGTTATCCGTTATAAAATAATACCGTATAACGTTATACGTTCTAACGTAATAGAATATAACGTTATAACGTAACACTATATAACGTTATATGTTATAACGTAACGCTACATAGCGTTATACGATATAACGTAACACTATATAACGTTATACGTTATAAAATAATATTATACAACGTTATACGTTATAAAATAATACCATATAACGTTATCCGTTATAAAATAATACCGTATAACGTTATACGTCCTAACGTAATACAATATAACGTTATAACGTAACACCATGTAACGTTATACGTTATAAAATAATATTATATAACGTTATACGTTATAAAATAATACCATATAACGTTATCCGTTATAAAATTATACCGTATAACGTTATACGTCCTAACGTAATACAATATAACGTTATAACGTAACACCATATGACGTTATTCGTTATAACGTAACACTGCACAACGTTATACGTTATAAAATAATACCATATAACGTTATACGTTATAAAATAAACCCATATAACGTTATACGTTATAAAATAATTCCATATAACGTTATACGTTATAAAATAATAACCTATATAAAAAAATAACGTATAACGTTATACATTATAACGTAACACTGCATAACGTTATACGTTATTATATAATACCATATAACGTTATACGTTATAAAATAAACCCATATAACGTTATACGTTATAAAATAATTCCATATAACGTTATACGTTACAAAATAATAACCTATATAAAAAAATAACGTATAACGTTATACATTATAACGTAATACAATATAACGTTATATCGTAACACTATATAACGTTATACGTTATAACGTAACACTACATAGCGTTATACGTTATAACGTAACACTACATAACGTTATACGTTATAAAACAATATCATATAACGTTATACGTTATAAAATAATAACGTATAATGTTATACGTTCTAACGTAATAGAATATAACGTTATAACGTAACACTATATAACGTTATACGTTATATCGTAACACCATATATCTTTATACTTTATAACGTAACACTACATAACGTTATACGTTATAAAATAATATTATATAACGTTATACGTTATAAAATAATACCATATAACGTTATACGTTATAAAATAATACCGTATAACGTTCTACGTCGTATCGTAATACAATATAACGTTATAACGTAACACCATATAACGTTATTCGTTATAACGTAACACTGCATAACGTTATACGTTATAAAATAATACCATATGACGTTATCCGTTATAAAATAATACCGTATAACGTTATACGTCCTAACGTAATACAATATAACGTTATAACGTAACACCATATAACGTTATTCGTTATAACGTAACACTGCACAACGTTATACGTTATAAAATAATACCATATAACGTTATACGTTATAACGTAACACTACATAACGTTATACGTTATAAAATAATATCATATAACGTTATCCGTTATAAAATAATACCGTATAATGTTATACGTTCCAACGTAATAGAATATAACGTTATAACGTAACACTATATAACGTTATACGTTATAACGTAACACTACATAACGTTATACGTTATAAAATAAAACCATTTAACGTTATACGTTATTAAATAATACCGTACAACGTTATTCGTTCTAACGTAATAGAATATAACGTTATAACGTAACACTATATAACGTTATACGTTATAACGTAACACTACATAACGTTATACGTTATAAAATAATATTATATAACGTTGTACGTTATGAAATAATACCATATAACGTTGTTCGTTATCAAATAATAGCATATAACGTTATACGTTCTTAAATACTACCGTATAACATTATACGTTACAAAATAATACCGTATAACATTATACGTTATAACGTAATGCAGTATAACGTTATAACGTAACACTATATAACGTTATACGTTATAAAATAATATCATATAACGTTATACGTTATAAAATAATATTATATAACGTTACACATTATAAAATAATATTATATAACGTTATTCTTTATAAAATAATACCATATAATGTCATCCGTTATAAAATAATATCGTATAACGTTATACGTTCTAACGTAATACAATACAACGTTATAACGAAACACTATATAACGTTATACGTTATAAATTAATACCATATAACGTTATACGTTATAAAATAACACCATATAACGTTATACGTTATAAAATATTACCATATAACGTTATACGTTATAAAATAATAACTTATAACGTTATACATTATAACGTAATACAATATATCGTTATAACGTAACACTATATAACGTTATACGTTATAACGTAACACTACATAACGTTATACGTTATAAAATAATATTATATAACGTTATACGTTATAAAATAATACCATATAACGTTATACGTTATAAAATAATACCGTATAACGTAATACATTTTAACGTAATACAATATAACGTTATAACGTAACACCATATAACGTTATTCGTTATAACGTAACACTGCATAACGTTATACGTTATAAAATAATACCATATGACGTTATCCGTTATAAAATAATACCGTATAACGTTATACGTCCTAACGTAATACAATATAACGTTATAACGTAACACCATATAACGTTATTCGTTATAACGTAACACTGCACAACGTTATACGTTATAAAATAATACCATATAACGTTATACGTTATAACGTAACACTACATAACGTTATACGTTATAAAATAATATCATATAACGTTATCCGTTATAAAATAATACCGTATAATGTTATACGTTCCAACGTAATAGAATATAACGTTATAACGTAACACTATATAACGTTATACGTTATAACGTAACACTACATAACGTTATACGTTATAAAATAAAACCATTTAACGTTATACGTTATTAAATAATACCGTACAACGTTATTCGTTCTAACGTAATAGAATATAACGTTATAACGTAACACTATATAACGTTATACGTTATAACGTAACACTACATAACGTTATACGTTATAAAATAATATTATATAACGTTATACGTTATGAAATAATACCATATAACGTTGTTCGTTATCAAATAATAGCATATAACGTTATACGTTCTTAAATACTACCGTATAACATTATACGTTACAAAATAATACCGTATAACATTATACGTTATAACGTAATGCAGTATAACGTTATAACGTAACACTATATAACGTTATACGTTATAAAATAATACCATATAACGTTATACGTTATAAAATAATATTATATAACGTTACACATTATAAAATAATATTATATAACGTTATTCTTTATAAAATAATACCATATAACGTTATACGTTATCAAATAATAGCATATAACGTTATACGTTCTTAAATACTACCGTATAACATTATACGTTATAAAATAATATCGTATAACGTTATACGTTCTAACGTAATACAATACAACGTTATAACGAAACACTATATAACGTTATACGTTATAAATTAATACCATATAACGTTATACGTTATAAAATAACACCATATAACGTTATACGTTATAAAATATTACCATATAACGTTATACGTTATAAAATAATAACTTATAACGTTATACATTATAACGTAATACAATATATCGTTATAACGTAACACTATATAACGTTATACGTTATAACGTAACACTACATAACGTTATACGTTATAAAATAATATTATATAACGTTATACGTTATAAAATAATACCATATAACGTTATACGTTATAAAATAATACCGTATAACGTAATACATTTTAACGTAATACAATATAACGTTATAACGTAACACTATATAACGTTATACGTTATAAAATAATACCATATAACGTTATACGTTATAAAATAATACCGTATAACGTTGTACGTTATAACGTAGTACAATATAACGTTATAACGTGTCACTACATAACGTTATACGTTATTAGGTATCACTATATAACGTTATACGTTATAACGTAACACCACATAACGTTATACCTTATAAAATAATATTATAAAACGTTATACGTTATGAAATAATACCATATAACGTTATACGTTATTAAATAATACCATATAATTACACTATAATTACACTATATAACGTAACACTACATAACGTTATACGTTATAAAATAATATCATATAACGTTATACATTATAAAATAATACCGTATAAGGTTATACGTTATAACGTAATATAATATAACGTTATAACTTAACACTACATAACGTTATACGTTATAAAATAATACCATATAACGTTATACGTTATAAGATAATACCATATAACGTTATACGTTATAAAATAATACCATATAACTTTATCCGTTATAAAATAATACCGTATAACGTTATACGTCCTAACGTAATACAATATAACGTTATAACGTAACACCATATAACGTTATACGTTATATCGTAACACTACATAACGTTACACGTTATCACGTAATATAATATAACGATATAACGTAACACTACATAACGTTGTACGTTATAAAATAACACCATATAACGTTATACGTTATAAAATAATACCATATAACGTTATACGTTATAAAATAATAACTTATAACGTTATACATTATAACGTAATACAATATATCGTTATAACGTAACACTATATAACGTTATACGTTATAACGTAACACTACATAACGTTATACGTTATAAAATAATATTATATAACGTTATACGTTATAAAATAATACCATATAACGTTATACGTTATAAAATAATACCGTATAACGTAATACATTTTAACGTAATAGAATATAACGTTATAACGTAACACTATATAACGTTATACGTTTTAAAATTGTACCATATAACGTTATACGTTATAAAATAATACCGTATAACGTTGTACGTTATAACGTAGTACAATATAACGTTATAACGTGTCACTACATAACGTTATACGTTATTAGGTATCACTATATAACGTTATACGTTATAACGTAACACCACATAACGTTATACCTTATAAAATAATATTATAAAACGTTATACGTTATGAAATAATACCATATAACGTTATACGTTATTAAATAATACCATATAATTACACTATAATTACACTATATAACGTAACACTACATAACGTTATACGTTATAAAATAATATCATATAACGTTATACATTATAAAATAATACCGTATAAGGTAATACGTTATAACGTAATATCATATAACGTTATAACTTAACACTACATAACGTTATACGTTATAAAATAATACCATATAACGTTATACGTTATAAGATAATACCATATAACGTTATACGTTATAAAATAATACCTTATAACTTTATCCGTTATAAAATAATACCGTATAACGTTATACGTCCTAACGTAATACAATATAACGTTATAACGTAACACCATATAACGTTATACGTTATATCGTAACACTACATAACGTTATACGTTATAACGTAATATAATATAACGATATAACGTAACACTACATAACGTTGTACGTTATAAAATAATATTATATAACGTTATACGTTATAAAATAATACCATATAACGTTATTCATTATAAAATAATACCGTATAACGTTATACATTATAACGTAATACGATATAACGTTATAACGTAACACTATACAACGTTATACGTTATAACGTAACACTACATAACGTTATACGTTATAAAATAATACCATATAACGTTATACGTTATAAAATAAACCCATATAACGTTATACGTTATAAAATAATACCATATAACGTTATACGTTATAAAATAATAACGTATATAAAATAATAACGTATAACGTTATACATTATAACGTGATACAATATAACGTTATAACGTAACACTATATAACGTTATACGTTATAACGTAACACTACATAGCGTTATACGTTATAACGTAACACTACATAACGTTATACGTTATAAGACATTATCATATAACGTTATACGTTATAAAATAATATCATATAACGTTATACGTTATAACGTAACACTACATAACGTTATACGTTATAACGTAACACTACATAACGTTATACGTTATAAAATAATATCATATAACGTTATCCGTTATAAGATAATACCGTATAACGTTATACGTTCTAACGTAATACAATACAACGTTATAACGAAACACTATATAACGTTATACGTTATAACGTAACACCACATAACGTTATACCTTATAAAATAATATTATGTAACGTTATACGATATGAAATAACACCATATAACGTTATACGTTATAAATTAATGTCATATAACGTTATACGTTATAAAATAATACCGTATAACGTTGTACGTTATAACGTAGTACAATGTAACGTTATAACGTAACACTACATAACGTTATACGTTATTAGGTATCACTATATAACGTTATACGTTATAAAGTAACACTACATAACGTTATACGTTATAAAATAATATTATATAACGTTATACGTTATACAATAATACCATATAACGTTATACGTTATCAAATAATAGCATATAACGTTATACGTTCTTAAATACTACCGTATAACATTATACGTTACAAAATAATACCGGATAACATTATACGTTATAACGTAATGCAGTATAACGTTATAACGTAACACTATATAACGTTATACGTTATAAAATAATACCATATAACGTTATACGTTATAAAATAATATTATATAACGTTATACGTTATAAAATAATATCATATAACGTTATACGTTATTTTATAATACCGTATAACATTATACGTTACAAAGTAATACCGTATAGCACTATACGTTATAACGTAATGCTGTATAACGTTATAACGTATCACTATATAACGTTATACGTTATTAGGTATCACTATATAACGTTATACGTTATAACGTAACACTGCATAACGTTATACGTTATAAAATAATATTATATAACGTTATACGTTATATAATAATACCATATAACTTTATCCGTTATAAAATAATACCGTATAACGTTATACGTCCTAACGTAATACAATATAACGATATAACGTAACACCATATAACGTTATACGTTATAACGTAACACTACATAACGTTATACGTTATAAAATAATACGATATAACGTTATACATTATAAAATAATATCATATAACGTTATCCGTTATAAAATAATACCGTATAAAGTTTTACGTTCTACCGAAACACAATAAAACGTTATAACGAAACACTATATAACGTTATACGTTATAACGTAACACTACATAACGTTATACGTTATAAATTAATACCATATAACGTTATACGTTATAAAATAACACCATATAACGTTATGCGTTATAAAATAATACCATATAACGTTATACGTTACAAATTAATAACTTATAACGTTATACGTTATAAAATAATAACTTATAACGTTATACATTATAACGTAACACAATATATCGTTATAACGTAACACTATATAACGTTATACGTTATAACGTAACAGCACATAACGTTATACCTTATAGAATAATATTATAAAACGTTATACGTTATGAAATAATACCATATAACGTTATACGTTATTAAATAATACCATATAACGTTATACGTTATAATATAATACCATATAACGTTATACGTTATTAAGTAATGCCGAATAACGTTATACGTTATAACGTAATACAATGTAGCGTTATAACGTTAGACTATATAACGTTATAACGTAACACCACATAACGTTATACCTTATAAAATAATATTATAAAACGTTATACGTTATGAAATAATACCATACAACGTTATACGTTATTAAATAAAACCATATAATTACACTATAATTACACTATATAACGTAACACTACATAGCGTTATATGTTATAACGTAACACTACATAACGTTATACGTTATAAAACAATAACATATAACGTTATACGTTATAAAATAATACCGTATAACGTTATACGTTCTAACGTAATACATTACAACGTTATAACGAAACACTACATAACGTTATACGTTATAACGTAATACAATATGACATTATAACGTAACACTATATAATGTTATACATTATTATGTATCACTATATAACGTTATACGTTATAGCGTAACACTGCATAACGTTATACGTTATATAATAATATTATATAACGTTACACGTTATATGATAATACCATATAACGTTATACGTTATAAAATGATACCGTATAACGTTATACGTTATAACATAATACAATATAACGTTGTAACCTAAGACTACATCACGTTATACATTATTAGGTAACATTATATATCGTTATACGTTATAACGTAACACTACATAACGTTATACGTTATAAAATAATACCATATAACGTTATACGTTATAAAATGATACTATATAACGTTATAAATTATAAAATAATAATATATAACGTCACACGTTATAAAATAATGCTATATAACGTTATACATTATAAAATAATAATATATAACGTTATACGTTATAAAATGATACTATATAACGTTATATGTTAGAAAATAATACCGTATAACGTTATACGTTACAACGTAACACTGCATAACGTTATAAGTTATAAAATAATATTATATAACGATATACGTTATAAAATGATACCGTATAACGTTATACGTTATAACGTAATACAATATAACGTTGTAACCTAAGACTACATCACGTTATACATTATTAGGTAACATTATATATCGTTATACGTTATAACGTAACACTATATAACGGTTATACATTATTAGGTAACATTATATATCGTTATACGTTATAACGTAACACTACATAACGTTATACGTTATAAAATAATACCATATAACGTTATACGTTATAAAATGATACCGTATAACGTTATACGTTATAACGTAATACAATATAACGTTGTAACCTAAGACTACATCACGTTATACATTATTAGGTAACATTATATATCGTTATACGTTATAACGTAACACTACATAACGTTATACGTTATAAAATCATACTATATAACATTATACGTTACAAAATAATAGCGTATAACGTTATACGTTATAACGTAATACAATATAACGTTATAACGTAACACTATATAACGTTATACGTTACAGAATTTTACCATATAACGTTATACGTTATGAAATAATACCATATAATGTTATACGGTATTGAATAATACCGTATAACATTATACGTTACAAAATAATACCGTATAACATTATACGCTATAACGTAATGCGGAATAACGTTATAACGTAACACTATATAACGTTATACGTTATTATGTAACACTATATAACGTTATACGTTATAAAATAATACCATATAACGATATACGTTATAAAATAATACCATATAACGTTAGACGTTATAAAATAATACCATATAACGTTATACGCTATAAAATAATACCATATAACGTTATACGTTATGAAATAATGCGATATAACGTAATACATTATAAAATAATAATATATAACGTTATACGTTATAAAATGATACTATATAAAGTTATATGTTAGAAGATAATACCGTATAACGTTATACGTTATAAAATAATAACTTATAACGTTATACATTATAACGTAACACAATATATCGTTATAACGTAACACTATATAACGTTATACGTTATAACGTAACAGCACATAACGTTATACCTTATAGAATAATATTATAAAACGTTATACGTTATGAAATAATACCATATAACGTTATACGTTATTAAATAATACCATATAACGTTATACGTTATAATATAATACCATATAACGTTATACGTTATTAAGTAATGCCGAATAACGTTATACGTTATAACGTAATACAATGTAGCGTTATAACGTTAGACTATATAACGTTATAACGTAACACCACATAACGTTATACCTTATAAAATAATATTATAAAACGTTATACGTTATGAAATAATACCATACAACGTTATACGTTATTAAATAAAACCATATAATTACACTATAATTACACTATATAACGTAACACTACATAACGTTATACGTTATAAAATAATACCATATAACGTTATTCATTATAAAATAATACCGTATAACGTTATACATTATAACGTAATACGATATAACGTTATAACGTAACACTATACAACGTTATACGTTATAACGTAACACTACATAACGTTATACGTTATAAATTAATACCATATAACGTTATACGTTATAAAATAACACCATATAACGTTATGCGTTATAAAATAATATCATATAACGTTATACGTTACAAATTAATAACTTATAACGTTATACGTTATAAAATAATAACTTATAACGTTATACATTATAACGTAACACAATATATCGTTATAACGTAACACTATATAACGTTATACGTTATAACATAACAGCACATAACGTTATACCTTATAGAATAATATTATAAAACGTTATACGTTATGAAATAATACCATATAACGTTATACGTTATTAAATAATACCATATAACGTTATACGTTATAATATAATACCATATAACGTTATACGTTATTAAGTAATGCCGAATAACGTTATACGTTATAACGTAATACAATGTAGCGTTATAACGTTAGACTATATAACGTTATAACGTAACACCACATAACGTTTTACCTTATAAAATAATATTATAAAACGTTATACGTTATGAAATAATGCGATATAACGTAATACATTATAAAATAATAATATATAACGTTATACGTTATAAAATGATACTATATAACGTTATATGTTAGAAGATAATACCGTATAACGTTATACGTTATAAAATAATAACTTATAACGTTATACATTATAACGTAACACAATATATCGTTATAACGTAACACTATATAACGTTATACGTTATAACGTAACAGCACATAACGTTATACCTTATAGAATAATATTATAAAACGTTATACGTTATGAAATAATACCATATAACGTTATACGTTATTAAATAATACCATATAACGTTATACGTTATAATATAATACCATATAACGTTATACGTTATTAAGTAATGCCGAATAACGTTATACGTTATAACGTAATACAATGTAGCGTTATAACGTTAGACTATATAGCGTTATAACGTAACACCACATAACGTTATACCTTATAAAATAATATTATAAAACGTTATACGTTATGAAATAATACCATACAACGTTATACGTTATTAAATAAAACCATATAATTACACTATAATTACACTATATAACGTAACACTACATAACGTTATACGTTATAAAATAATACCATATAACGTTATTCATTATAAAATAATACCGTATAACGTTATACATTATAACGTAATACGATATAACGTTATAACGTAACACTATACAACGTTATACGTTATAACGTAACACTACATAACGTTATACGTTATAAAATAATACCATATAACGTTATACGTTATAAAATAAACCCATATAACGTTATACGTTATAAAATAATACCGTATAACGTTGTACGTTATAACGTAGTACAATGTAACGTTATAACGTAACACTATATAACGTTATACGTTATAACGTAACACTACATAGCGTTATACGTTATAACGTAACACTACATAACGTTATACGTTATAAAACAATAACATATAACGTTATACGTTATAAAATAATACCGTATAACGTTATACGTTCTAACGTAATACATTACAACGTTATAACGAAACACTACATAACGTTATACGTTATAACGTAATACAATATGACATTATAACGTAACACTATATAATGTTATACATTATTATGTATCACTATATAACGTTATACGTTATAGCGTAACACTGCATAACGTTATACGTTATATAATAATATTATATAACGTTACACGTTATATGATAATACCATATAACGTTATACGTTATAAAATGATACCGTATAACGTTATACGTTATAACGTAATACAATATAACGTTGTAACCTAAGACTACATCACGTTATACATTATTAGGTAACATTATATATCGTTATACGTTATAACGTAACACTACATAACGTTATACGTTATAAAATAATACCATATAACGTTATACGTTATAAAATGATACTATATAACGTTATAAATTATAAAATAATAATATATAACGTCACACGTTATAAAATAATGCTATATAACGTTATACATTATAAAATAATAATATATAACGTTATACGTTATAAAATGATACTATATAACGTTATATGTTAGAAAATAATACCGTATAACGTTATACGTTACAACGTAACACTGCATAACGTTATAAGTTATAAAATAATATTATATAACGATATACGTTATAAAATGATACCGTATAACGTTATACGTTATAACGTAATACAATATAACGTTGTAACCTAAGACTACATCACGTTATACATTATTAGGTAACATTATATATCGTTATACGTTATAACGTAACACTATATAACGTTATACATTATTAGGTAACATTATATATCGTTATACGTTATAACGTAACACTACATAACGTTATACGTTATAAAATAATACCATATAACGTTATACGTTATAAAATGATACCGTATAACGTTATACGTTATAACGTAATACAATATAACGTTGTAACCTAAGACTACATCACGTTATACATTATTAGGTAACATTATATATCGTTATACGTTATAACGTAACACTACATAACGTTATACGTTATAAAATCATACTATATAACATTATACGTTACAAAATAATAGCGTATAACGTTATACGTTATAACGTAATACAATATAACGTTATAACGTAACACTATATAACGTTATACGTTACAGAATTTTACCATATAACGTTATACGTTATAAAATAATACCATATAATGTTATACGGTATTGAATAATACCGTATAACATTATACGTTACAAAATAATACCGTATAACATTATACGCTATAACGTAATGCGGAATAACGTTATAACGTAACACTATATAACGTTATACGTTATTATGTAACACTATATAACGTTATACGTTATAAAATAATACCATATAACGATATACGTTATAAAATAATACCATATAACGTTAGACGTTATAAAATAATACCATATAACGTTATACGCTATAAAATAATACCATATAACGTTATACGTTATGAAATAATGCGATATAACGTAATACATTATAAAATAATAATATATAACGTTATACGTTATAAAATGATACTATATAACGTTATATGTTAGAAAATAATACCGTATAACGTTATACGTTACAACGTAACACTGCATAACGTTATAAGTTATAAAATAATATTATATAACGATATACGTTATAAAATAATAACATATAACGTTTTACGTTATAAAATAATAGCATATAACGTTATACGTTATTAAATAATACCGTATAACATTATACGCTAGAAAATAATACCGTATAACATTATACGTTACAAAGTAATACCGTATAACACTATACGTTATAACGTAATGCTGCATAACGTTATAACGTAACACTATATAACGTTATACGTTATTAGGTATCACTATATAACGTTATACGTTATAACGTAACACTACATAACGTTGTACGTTATAAAATAATATCATATAACGTTATACGTTATAAAATAATAACATATAACGTTATACGTTATAGAATAATACTGTATAACGTTATACGTTATAACGTAATACAATATAACGTTATAACGTAACATTATATAACGTTATACGTTATAAAATAATATTATATAACGTTATACGTTATAGAATAATACCATATAACGTTATACGTTGTTATATAATACCGTATAACATTATACGTTATAAAATTATACCGTATAACGTTATACTTTATAAGGTAATACAATTTAACGTTGTAACGTAACACTACATAACGTTATACGTTATTAGGTATCACTATATAACGTTACACGTTATAACGTAACACTACATAATACATACGTTATAAAATAATACTATATAATATTATACGTTATAAAATAATACTGTATAACTATATACGTTATAACGTAATACAATATAACGTTATAACGTAACACTATATAACGTTATACGTTACAGTATTTTACCATATAACGTTATACGTTATAAAATAATACCATATAATGTTATACGATATTAAATAATACCGTATAACATTATACGTTACAAAATAATACCGTATAACGTTATACGTTATAACGTAATTCTGTATAACGTCATAACGTAGTACTATATAACGTTACACGTTATTAGGTATCACTATATATAGCGTTACACGTTATAACGTAACACTACATAATACATACGTTATAAAATAATACTATATAGTATTATACGTTATAAAATAATACTGTATAACTATATACGTTATAACGTAATACAATATAACGTTATAACTTAACACTATATAACGTTATACGTTATTAGGTATCACTATATAACGTTATACGTTATAACGTAACACTACATAACGTTATACGTTGTAAAATAATATTATATAACGTTATCCGTTATAAAATAATACCATATAACGTTTTACGTTATAAAATAATACCATATAACGTTATACGTTATTGGGTATCACTATATAACGTTACACGTTATAACGTAACACTACATAATACATACGTTATAAAATAATACTATGTAATAGTATACGTTATAAAATAATACCGTATAACTATATACGTTATAACGTAATACAATATAACTTTATTACGTAACACTATATAACGTTATACGTTATAAAATTATATCGTATAACGTTGTACGATATAAAATAATACTATATAATGTTAGACGTTATAAAATAATACAATATAACGTTATACGTTATAACGTAATACTATATAACGTTAAACATTTTAAAGTTATACTATATAATGTTATAACGTAACACTATATAACGGTATACGTTATAAAATACTACTATATAACGTTAGATGTTATAATATAATTCTATATATACGTTTATAGTTAAATTCTATGTTCGTATAAAATTATCATGTTCTTGTTAATAGCAATTGCTTTTTGGAACGTTTATTTCATTATCTAATCCATTATAACTTTTTAGAATACTATTCCAAATGCCCTTGCTGCCAGGAAACGATTCCTTATCCTACCTTTTGTAATTTCGAGGGAAACTTATTACGGAACAAAACAAATCTTTCTAACTTCTTATCTGTACTATTGTGGGAAGTCTCTTTTAGTAATTATATGTTATTAATTTTCGTAATATCTCATATATTGGTTGATTTTAATTGTTAAATGCATTATTTTATGTAACAGAAACGAAAACTTATACTTATTTCTTACCCTTTACGTTTGTTATCCCATACTCATGAATCCGAAGAACATATCTCATCTTTAGTCTCGTACCTACTTATTTCTGTACTTCTAAAGACTAATTAAATTTTATCATAATCTCATTGGAGTTGAGCATTAATTCATTAATGTACCAAGTCTCGTAACTGCAAAATCATAAGATAACCTTCGGTCTTTGTATGTTCCGTTGCGCACTTATATATATCGATGTACTATAGAACTAAATATGCCATGTTTCCAATCATATTGGGAAAAGATTTATATATTTCGTTCCCCCATGGGTTACCTAATGTTCACTGAAGATAGAAATGTGGTAGAACCTTAATTTATTTCCATTACTAATTATAATAGTCCCTAACAATTTATTATAAACGGACAAGTATGAACATAGGATGGAATAACGTGAAATTGCATCACTAGTTTTTATAACAACCATTATAATAAATGTCAAGTAAATAGCACCGGTTTATACAACGAGTTTATAAATTATACAAAGTGTATGCGGAGGATGTACACTAAATATCTACTTAGGAAGGAATAAAATAGTTCGTACGATTGTGTTTACTTGTATTTATGGTATCTGCTGATCGCACCAAATAAGTATTAATATTCGACACGATAGTCAAAACTGTAATAATTATAACGATTAGGGCACGTCTGATCCATTCCAGTTATCTTGTACTATATTGCCAAGATCCTTCTCAACTTTATCCTATACGACGCCTTCCAAAATACTTACCATACAAAACTTTTATGTATACCTACATTCTGCTTGTTGTACGAAAAGTTTTGAAATACTATTACCGCCATATTACGAATGCTATGATTAAAATAATAAAATTTGATCACAGTCTCAAAATATATATAGTAGTTACAAAATATTTAATGCAAACTTATATTTATTAATAAAATAATATACCTTACAGTTTCAAATAATTAATATTTAGGGCTATATGCACTATTTAACGGTTTCTTTTCTAAATTTTTCTTCTGTAAACAATTTTTCAATAGCGGTAGGTATTTGAAACCTCTTTGATCAACTGAAAATCGAAATAAGCTGCGGCATTCCATGTATCATTAGATTCGTTGAAAATCATTTCACCCGAAACTTAAATTTTTACTGAGAGATCACCGATATAAACGGCCCTTCTTTCGCAAATATGTTTAACTAATAAGAAAACCGTCACGTGGCTTTCATTGTACGAAAGAAACAGTATATAAATCACGTACCCAGTTTGACACGCTATAATTCCGATAAATTTTTATATAATAACAGTATTATTAGATAATAACGGTATACGTATAACAAAAAGAAAAATTCCATTTTATCATATATATATAGATTTATTTATTCCGCACTTTGCTATGTGCTTCCATAATTTTTACATTTACAGAATTAATAAAGAATTCAGTAAATCGCTACTTTCGGCAAAGTTATTCGTAATAATATCCGGATTCGAATTACATAAAATATCCTCCTTGACACCCGTAAGCATGCATGAATATAAATTTTTCGGTCACAAGGTATTTCGCAATTTATTTTTTATAAATCGTAAAGTAGAACAGCTTCGTTCACAAGGTGTTTGGGCCACCGATGGTGTCAGCAAATATTCCTATGTTAATCCCAATAAGGAGCAAGCATTTGTTGTTAAATTATATTGATTAAATATTTCGTAAGAACAAACGACACCATCGTTGCAGGATTGGCGTTGTTCCAGTATTTTATTTATTTCTTTATTTTCATATTTATATACCTTACTTTTTTCCATGATGCTTATAGCAAATGCTTGTTTTCGTATTCTCTTCCAATTATTCCACTGATAGCGAATAACGATAATAATGAATAACGAAATTGTCGTACTCGTCTTTCAAATTTTCTAAACTTACCTTACCGCGTCTATGTGTGTTTCACTTTTTTCTATCATAGAAAAAAGTTTTGGGATTCCGATAGGCAAAATCGGCGATAATGGTTTACTGATTAGAAAACGACGATAAATACTTTCCCACCCAACATCAAATATTAAATTACACTTAAATTCAATAATTTTGAATTCTACGTTAATTATATAGTTATCTGGAGCTCTTTCTCCTTTTGCACCGTTTTTCCGTTTTATTCTGGTAACAGGCAGCGATTCGTCAATTTCTAGATTATATTTTTTAGAATATGTAAATTTACTTTTAGGCTGCGTTACAAAGATATCAGCAGTTTTTATCCCATTTCCAAAATTGCTATATTATTTCAAATTTTCATATGGTTCGTTTCCTATATTACGGATTTTAAATGGACCTATCCCACCTGTTCGGGGATATTTTGATGAGGATGTTGTCGATACTAATATTTCTGCTGTAAGCATATTTTCATATTTTAATAGTAAATCTGCAAAATTTCTTTGCTTTGGCACCCGTTTTAGGTTTGCATATTAAAAAGTCTTCAATTTTTAGTAATTTAATTGTGACGACCATGTATAAAGCAGCATTTGGTTTTGCAAACAAACCAAGTACTTTCTTTAAGTCGATATCTTTAGATCTCTATCATGTTTTTCCTATAGTTAACAGTTTGCGATATTACGCATCTCTACGTACAATTTCCCATATATTCCTTTTTTGTTAAGAGTCACGAATAAACACGACATATTCGTTTGCCAACCACGAAAAAGACCATTACCCTAACTTTGTATATTTGCCACACCGTCTCTCTTGAGTTATTTACACCTATTTTAACATGAATCTTATTAGCGATCCATATTTGTTTTACAAATTCAAACTCAATTTCCCTTGTTGTAGATTTTCGCATTACGATAGCTAAGAGCCTTTTGTAAGTAAAGTTAGAAATATAACGTATAGTAATTCCACATTTTTCTATTTTTGATATAATATTTTTATCTGGGATCTTTTTTAGATCTTTTTAGTGGTTTTTATGCATTTTTGTGTCCCTTCAAAAGAGTCTCATATTTACTAAGCAAATGTACCATTTAAAATTTTACCATAATCTTCTGTTTTATTTTCTACTGTAAGATGCCTCAGATTTACACTCTCTGTAACTTAATCCTCGCTTACCGATAACTGTGATTGCATTCATAATTCTTTTCAATATTTCTCGATTGTTATGCCCCTTTGACGCAATTTTCTCACCCAAGTAATATTTTATTGATCCATAACAAATTCGTGTACAATAGCGGTTATATATTTACGTTCAGGTTGCATTTTAATTTTTAATCAATCTGTAATCTTTTGGAAAGTGCACAATAGTGTAGAAATCGTGTTTTTATAAAATTTACCAAAAACATTTACGAAAAACGTACAATGTCTCGACGAGCGCATAGTTCACACAAAGCAGCGAGTTCTGGAACCGTCGATTTCGGACCGTTCTTCCATTCTCACAAAGAAGTCGGCATACGTTATCATCGCCGCGATCGGTGGCGTGATCCGAGCGTAGTGGGGGTTGTCTCACGGAGAGACAAAGGTTCGGTTTAAGGTTCTCATTTGAAAATTCATACTGCATACATCGAGAGCTCGGACGAATAAAGTCGCTTAGTCTAACAAATATCGAGAAATATAAAAAGTCGAATAGAATTTCTGTAACGCATTAACTTCATTCATTGCCAAATAATTTCTGACGATCTTATTACTGTACCATTTATTGTTGAATATACACGCTATATTAACCAGTTGACACAGTGTTAAATTCATTGGACCACCCCTGTTATCTTAATCGAAACAAGGAGAACGACTATTTCGCGGCGTCGATTATATGAATCGTAGCGAGAATTCACGCCTCTCGCTTACGCGTTTTTCTCGCGATCGCGTCTCTCCGCGAACGATCGTAACAAGCATTTAGCGGAATGAAAGTTATATCTTAGATGTTATAAACTACCACCTTACAGAATTTGACAGTATTTTCTGCGCTTAAGATTTCAGAGTTACGATCGTGTTTTACTCGGCGCTCGTGAATCGGCTGAGTTTGTTTAGAAATGTAAGAATTAGATATAGAACGGCATTGCTTATTCAAATAGTTTTGAGCGGCATTGGTGTAATTTAATCCTGACGTTAAGAATACCGGATTAACTACCAATTGTGCTAAAAAGACTTTGTTCGTGAGAGATGGTATGGGGTATATTTGCTTTATATCCCATTCCATGTCTATAATTCTTGGTACCGAAATTATAAAGAAAACTTTGTTTTGTAGAGTAAGCAATGTGAGTTCTGCGATATCTCAAATACTTTGGAAATTCTCTTCCTTTGCTATAAAAGCGTTTCCTTCTGTTTTGCTACCTAGTACTTGGGCGTAATTGCTAATAAAAGTTCCGTGATCAATAATCTGTGGACTTATTGTACCTTGTTTTTCTAAGATGATTAAATTGAATATTTTGTCGATTTGGAATTTTAAGTCTGACACTGAGCTTTTCGCCGCTTTTGGTGACACAAACTGGACTGGTGCGTAGTTCTTAGCTTGGCATCGTTTTCCAAAGATCAATCGACTGATTAATTCTTGGAAAACGATGCCAATTACCAGGTCTCACCACGAGGAGGTGACTACGCACGAGACCCGCCCATGAGTTATTTAACGTTATGCATCGGTCTCGACATTCAACCTATTGGCAAGAATGTCGAGTTCTGACTCTACCCGATCATGGGCCTGCGTAAAGAGATAGATACTTCGTAGCCTAACCGCGAAACACCTATCTCCTACGCAGCAGTTACACCAATCTTTACAAACGTGAAACAAAGCTTACACGACGCGATATCTATCTTCCACACAACGCAACATGTATCTCACACACAAACATTACATCGATCGGTACAAACATCGTACAATAATTCGCAACCCTATCAGCAACATCCCGTATCAAAGATACATTTGTCTAACTTGGAACGAAAGATAAGAAGTGAGGCTACTACTATTGAAAAGGAGCCCCGACAATCAGAAGATGAAAGAAATACAGCGACTCGCCCGGAACGAACGTAATCGCGATCTCTCGAAGGAACTAACAAACCTACGTGACGTACTCCCGTCCACTGGATAACCCTAAGGTTCAGCGGAAGCCCAAGCATTGACCTTCGCTCGATTCCTGTCACGTCGTTTGAAACTTATCACGGTCGATCGCACATACCGATGATACCAGTGTCCAGCAAATGGACCTGCAATTTAACACACTCCAACTGAACAAGTTGAACCCGGGGAGGGACCGCTGAACAGGATTACGAAGGCAAGGCCCAAACTGAACAGTGGGGTCCACCCCCGCGGGTTCGAACAGAATTACGGAGGACGTTAAATGCAGGTCCCTGTCCAAGTACCGAAATACCAATCGGACAGGATTGCGGACCTGCGACTCAATCGTCGACAGATTCACAGTTATCACCAGCGTGATGACAACGCCCGCGATTCGAGGCAAACGATGAGCAGTCGTCGAGTAGTTACCGAGACAAGAGGTGTTCTTGGGCGATCTACGAATCAAAGAGTTGTCCAGTGTACGTTGACCAGCACGTACCCGGAATACGCGCGAGCGAGTACGCCACGATGCAGTTTGAAAGAACTGAGCGATCGTGAACCAATAAACTGCGAAAACAATTTTTTTTTTCTGAGTGATAAGCGAGGAGATCAAGAGAGAAAAGAATTTTATTTTTCCAACGATGAAACTCGAAGAATTCATTCCAAGATAGACAAGTACCGTTGTATAGAATGAGCTTACAATGCATTACAATACATAGCACAGGTACCTATCGTATGACTAACTAAGGCTAAAACGCACGCATCCCACGTTGTCCCACGGTGTTCAACAGTGTACAACGGTGTCCAACGATGTCCAACGGTGTCCAACGATGTCCGACGATGTCCAGCGATGTCCAACGACGTCCCACGGTGTCCAACGATGTCCAACGACGTCCCACGGTGTCCCACGTTGTCCAACGACGTCCAGCGTTGTCCATCGATGTCCAACGACGTCCCACGGTGTCCAACGACGTCCAACGGTGTCCAACGACGTCCGACGGTGTCCAACGGTGTAGTCCAGTCTAGATCATCCAGAATTCTCTTAGAGGCTTTTGGTGATCCAAACTAGACCAATGATGCCCCACGGTGTCCCACGGTGCAGTCCAGTCTAGATCATCCAAAATTCTCTTAGAGGCTTTTGGTGATCCAAACCGGACCAATGATGTCCCACGGTGTCCCACGGTGCAGTCCAGTCTAGATCATCCAAAATTCTCTTAGAGGCTTTCGGTGAACCAAACTGGACCAATGGTGCAGTCCAGTCTAGATCATCCAAAATTCTCTTAGAGGCTTTTGGTGATCCAAACCGGACCAATGATGTCCCACGGTGTCCCACGGTGCAGTCCAGTCTAGATCATCCAAAATTCTCTTAGAGGCTTTTGGTGAACCAAACTGGACCAATGATGCCCCACGGTGCAGTCCAGTCTAGATCATCCAAAATTCTCTTAGAGGCTTTTGGTGATCCAAACTGGACCAATGGTGTCCCACGGTGCAGTCCAGTCTAGATCATCCAAAATTCTCTTAGAGGCTTTTGGTGATCCAAACTGGACCAATGGTGTCCCACGGTGCAGTCCAGTCTAGATCATCCAAAATTCTCTTAGAGGCTTTTGGTGATCCAATCTGGACCAATGATGTCCCACGTTGTCCCACGTTGTCCCACGTTGTCGCACGTTGTTCCACGTTGTCCCACGTTGTCCCACGTTGTCCCACGTTGTCCCACGTTGTCCCACGTTGTCCCACGTTGTCCCACGTTGTCCCACGTTGTCCCACGTTGTCCCACGTTGTCCCACGTTGTCCCACGTTGTCCCACGTTGTCCCACGTTGTCCCACGTTGTACCACGGTGTCCAACGACGTCCCACGGTGTCCAACGACGTCCAACGATGTCCAACGACGTCTCACGGTGTCCAGCGTTGCAGTCCAGTCTAGATCACACAAAATTCTTTTCGCGGCATTTGGAGATCCACACTGGACCAACGGTGTCCCACGGTGCAGTCCAGTTTAGATTATCCAAAATTCTCTTCATAGCTTTTCGTGATTTAAACTGGACTGTATCAGCGTGGTTCTTAGCTTGACATCGAATTATTGTACAATTTTTGTACCGATCGATGTAGTCGTTTTCCAAAAATTAATCATCTGATTAATCTACGAAAACGATTACAATGATCAGTACAAAATTGTACAATAATTCGCAATCGTACTGGTAACATTCGGTATCAAAGATACATTTGTCTAACTTGGAACGAGAGAAGGAAGATGAAACTATTGATATTGCATATACAATTTAAAGTCTTGCAAAAAAGACGTATGACTCGTTGTACTAAACTTGCGAAGATATCGAAAAGCTATATATATATAAATGGGAAAACAGGAAGAAGCCCGAACAATCAGACAATGAAAGAAAAATCATTTGGGTATCTAGCATACATATTTAATATGCTGTAATAGAAATTTTCAAATATGTAATTGAAATGTATTTTCTGTAAATTGATAAATCTGAAACAAACTCACTTACTGGATTTGGTATATGAAAGAAACAGGCATTTTTAAAACGAGAACATTTTGTACGTGAAAAGTAAACTATTACTAATGGTCAATTATAGATCAAATTACTATTGATTAAATTTTAGCAAATATAGAGAATCATTTGCATCTTTTTAATCGAAACTAGGGTTACGTTGAAAACAAGAATTATAAGTAATTGAATTTAAGCTGAATTAAAAATTGAAAAGTTCATTTGGAATAACTAAAATGAGAGAAAACCCGATTATTATAAAATCACTTGCTTTGTGTTTTAACTTTTAACCGTATCTGTTATTTTCTATAACAACATAGTGATTTGCAACATACTCAACCGAAAGGTATGTGCATAGATCATTTTTTTCAGAATTTTTGCTACAAACGTGACGATTATCGCGAACGAACTTTTGTTTCATGCAAATGAAATTCGAATATTTATAAAATTTTACATTACTGTTAGAAGATTAAAAATATCGCGGTCGAAAACATTCTAAAAGTTACGGTTCTAAGAACGAACAATCACCGGTATTAATTCCAATGGCAATGAATTACATTTTAAAAAATATTTCAAGCTCTCATAGCAACATTAAGATATTTCATTATAATACTTTTTTACGCATGAAATCGCTCACAATTTCATACATGTAAATATATATATATTATACATTCGTAATAAAGTTCTGTATTTTAGCAGTCATGGTAACGTTAACGCTGACAAAGGAATATGTTTATAGCAGTATTTTCAGTAATAAACGTAGTAATAAGGGGTGCATTAATAAGGGGCGCTGAAAAATAAACAAAGCAGTAGCCAGAAGGGCTACTAAAATTCGATCGCCTTCCACTCTATATGAACCCGATCAACGCGCCGAGAGTGGAACTGAATATTCTTGTTTCGCAACGCTAATTTACTACTAATATTTATGACGTAGAAAATTGTCAAAATCAAACGCGAAGAGTGCTTTGTTATATCTGCAATATCAATTAATCTACCATTTAAAAACAGATTCTGAAAATTCCCGAAATTTGATACGCAACGCTAATAAATTTAAATCTACGCACTCGTATTTAAACAATACGCAACACTAATAGCGAGAGATCGTAGTGCAACCATTTAGGAGGTTGCCGATGAACGATCACACTTGCATAGCTTTTGCAGCTATATCGTGTGATCCAAGAACAGCGTCCGACAAATACAGTCGGAGGGTTTGGGCATTCTGTAAACGCAACTCTACTTAACGAAACGCGATCGTTCGTTATCGCAACGCTAAAGGGAAAAATAAGTAGAACTCGCGATGGAACAATATCGCAACGCTAACTCTTAAAGTGAATTTAATGAAAATTATTATTTACTATATGAAAAATATTCTGGTATTGCTACTTGCAATACTATAAAATTAATTGAGAACTAACATTTTTACAATCTAATTTTAATCAATAGAAAACAGGATAAATTCTGATACGTATAGTTCTATAAAAAATTCTAAAAATTCATAATAAAAATTGCAAAAAACAATCGCGCAATTGTAATTCGCAACTCTAAAGCAAACGCGATTATCATTTTATCGCAACTCTAATTCAAACCGTAACCATTCTCTCGCCACACTAATGAAAAGCCGCGATGTTGTTTCGCAACTCTAATTCAACTCGTAATTAATCTGTCGCGACACTAATAAAAAAATCGCGATTTGCCCAATGGGAGGATGGACCGATATATACATCGGTTAAAAAAACAAAAACTACTACTACGACTACATATACTAAAAGCGAGCATAGTGACAAAGTAGTAACAACAATGACTTCCCATGCTCTGGATGACCCAGAGGATGGGTAGCCATTGGTAGTTGCCCTCTTGAGTGGCAGTTTGCCGGGCCTCTTCGGCATATAGCCTCTTCTTTCTTCGAGCGCGATGCCCGCTGAAACTTAAATCTAAGCTCGAGACTTCTAAATCGCAAACAAAAAAAAAACTTATAAAGGTGAAATAAAAATATAAACCGCGGAAGCTGATCGAAGTGCGCATGGACTGACCAACGATCACAGCGGTGATCGTTGCTCACTCGCATGTGCGTGCTCGAGCGACAAACGTTCGTTCGCCCACTCGCGACCGCGACCGCGAAATTCGAAAAATCGAAAGGCAAAACCAGAGACGAGAGCATGCTCTACTCGTGCCAGTTTCACCGTCGATTTTTCAAATAAATTTCCAGAAACAGGTTGGTCACACGAAAACGTGTCTACCCGACCAGAGACTGTGCCAACCTGCCCGGCCCTGCCTACTTATAATTAACAGACACGCCAGAAAGTATACTACCTATCCTACCTAGCGCTATATTTAAAAAACACACCAACACACTCGCTCCACGGTTCTCACACAAACGCCCGGGTGCAAAGGTCCTACACTAGAGAGGACGTCCCGGGACGCCTCCGCCACCCGAGCTTAGCAAACATACACGCTCTAAGGTACGTACCTTTTTCCTGAAATCGACTGACGAAGGCTAGTAACCATTGCGTAAAATGTGATAAAACACGTCTGAGGAAATGATATCGTTAAAATAAATGTAAGTAAACTTGGAATTATAATTGTAATTTTGCGGCAATATTAAAAGCGTGGTTACACTAAATCGCGTGGATGATATTATCGCAAATTATGATTGTATCGAGACGTAAATTGAATCGATATATGTCTCGACATTTTTAATATTTGAAGTTTTAACGAATGAGAAAAAACGACGCAATTCCACGGCCTAACAACACACATACATAATGTGGAAAATACGTCGTGCACGATACACTAACGCATCGTCAGTCGCTGAGAAATTATTACATTACTTAATTCTAGATCATCGTGCCCAATGTCTTTCTCCCATTCAAGTAGCACCTGGGCACGTGAATGAGATCCTGACAATGGGCACGGAAGGGGTTAAACCTGAAAATCCTGATCTAAAAAGATGATTAGTTTATGTAATTTTTATTTAACGGACTAATGTTCTTTGATTTTATATTTTACTATTTCGTTTTTGATTAAATCTACTTTATTAATTTGATAGTAACTGAGTAACTCTACTTTATCAATTTAATAAATTAAACAAAATTTTAATATTGCAAAAAAGGTAGCGTTAATTGAAAAAGACTGAGACTCGATCAAATGGAATAATTGACTCTAAATATATTACTGAGAAAGAAATAATCTCAGGCGATCTCTTTATCAAAGCATATATACGAAAATGCAGATGCAGCGTTCAATATTATTGCTTTGATTCAAAGATCTGCCTGTCGCGAAGTGTCTTCTTGCACGTAAAATTTTACACATTCTTGTACGGGAAAAAATGAACGAACGAACGTGACTTGATATTGTCACGATTAATTCGTTGCTTAGGATCAAGTGTATGTATATCATATAGATATATTCGTGTAGATATTTGTTATTTGCAAATATTTATACGGAATATTAACATGCATATTTATGAATAACACGAATATATTTTCAAGTTCATATGTTTAACCTAATTATTAAAAAAACTAATTATTATAATCGCGATGTGTAAGAAGACCTATCCTAAACTAATAAATTTGAAAAAAGAGTGTTACTACTCACGGGTATAAAAAATACCCGCGGTCACTATGCTCGCAAAAAATTCTACGTAATACAACCAGTCACTCGTGCCGATTCGGACCTTTCGTCCTACGACATGATTGAGTGACCGGAGGAAAAGAAACGCATGCGACTCACCGTTCGAAGCGGAGAAACAGAGGACCTTATCATGGATGCTGCGCTATCCCAGCGAATATCATCAGGGAGATTAACACCAGGCAGGAACCGTTGAAAGGCCAATGGTAGAAACGGAGGTTGCGAAAATTCTGTTACAAAACAAAACATGATAAGCGATTTTTGACTATTTTAAAAGTTGGAGATAATGAAATATGAAGGTTTATTAACTTTAGTAACTTCAGTGATAATAGAGATTGAAATTCTAATAAGCTTTGATAAGTATAAAAACTAAAACTCTAATATAAAAGTTTAAAATCTAAAAATTAAGAATCTAATGATTTCTGAAACGTGTTAATCATTTGTTTCATAATTCGGTATTAAGACTTTGACACTTATTTTATTTTAATCAAAGTACAACCTCGGAAAATGCTAACCTCATAAATTTTCAATCAAATTGTATTTCATAATTGATGGTGATCAAAAAAAAATAGAATAGACATAATTGAAGTACGATATGTAAAAATACTTACATTTTTGGCTTTTGAGCCACCATTGGAGCATTCCCACAGAAGACAAGGAAGTTGAAGCTGTGTTATGTCTATAACAGAA
The DNA here is from genome assembly GCA_037178635.1 of Bombus dahlbomii. NCBI lineage: Eukaryota > Metazoa > Arthropoda > Insecta > Hymenoptera > Apidae > Bombus > Bombus dahlbomii. Next base: position 23,680,871 of record CM074102.1, read on the forward strand.
TATAAAACATCATTAATATCGTTAATACATAATAAGAAACATGGAATTTTAGCAATAATAAAGACTATACTTTAATAAGTATGTGAATTGCAACTCTAATATAAAAATTTGAGAATGAAACATTCAGTGATTTTTGATGCGCATCAGACAGTTTTATTGTACTTTAATGTTAAGACTTGAAGACTTTATTTCAATTAAAAAAGGATATTTACAGCTTTCTAAATTATCAGTCATTTTCATTTCATAATTAACATTTTATTTTATTTCAAACAAAATATAATAAGTAGAACAAATTGAAATACGATATATAAAGCTACTTACGTTCTTGAGCTCCTGGAGAGGCTTTATCCTCTTGAGGGAGGCACTGACTCTAATACCGGAAACGAATATTCAAACAAATAAATATATAAAAAAAGAAAAATAAAAGACTACGTTACCGCGACCGCTTAAATTATGATCGGCGAACAAGAACTCTAATATCGCGTACGAATTTGATTGATAAAATTTTATTACTTTCGCGTGTGATTATTCGATCGAATTTAATCAAAATTATCGTGATTTTAAAATATTGAAAAGAAACTATTGCGTAGCAAATACTGACTCTACAACCGCATTGCGCGCGGTCACAAATATTCCCTGAAAATAAAATTGTTTAAGGGCGGGGTTGGGGGTGGGTGTGGAAAAGAAGCGAAACATCGTTTCGACAATTTGCTTCTTTTTCCTATCGGACGTTTATTTAGAAAATACTGCTATTTTTTTACACTTAAAAATTATTATTAAGAAATTGGAATAAGTGCGAAAAATATTATTTATTGAAAATTGTGATATTTGCAAGAATTATATTGTTCGCAATTAGAATATATACTGTGAATTTTCGTTATTAGAATACGAAATATACATTCCACTGATACACTATAGTCGCGTGTTATAAATATTGGAAAATATTTGCAAGAATTCAAAAGTTCACCACTAAATATACTTAAAGAATACTGCACAAACGCGCGCGAAACCGTGTTTCGAGGTATTTGAATCTAACTGTTACTAGGTTGCAAGTTTATGACGTTAATTGTAGTAAATTCACATAGTACATAAAAAAAAAAAGAAAATTGAATTCGATACGTGAATTGTTGTGATATAACTCAATTTGAAACAATAAGATAATTCGTTAAAAATACGTTTGAAATAAGAGAATGATTTCATACATCGGTAATAAAATAATTTATTTAATAATCGTCTTTCCGTTCATCTTAGTATTCCAAATAATTAAGGAATTATCTATTATGAAATATGTATCAAATATAAATTGTATATCAAACGTTATCCATGGTCAAATAAAAAGACAACAAAATTATTCATACAAAACTGTTTTAGTTAAAATAAATTTATCGGATTGATCATTAAATTGGCCATAAAAATTCATTGGATTGATCATGAATAATCTTTGCGTTCATATGTTAATTTTCCTGTTTCTCTTATATTGTCTCTGTTATCGATAAATAACTTACACAAGAAATAACTAGAAATTAAAAGAATGTATAAAATAATTAAATGAAGTCACAGTTAAACTCAAATTTTCTTATACAAGCTTACGAAAGAAGCTAATATTACAGAAGTTAATATAGTAACAGTATCCTTTAGTAAATAGACGACTGAAGACAAATTAAAACAGAAAGTTTCAAACAACCACTTAATTTCATTATCTTAATGTTCAATGAATCGTTAAATAAACGTGTATTAATTAAACCATATCAATAATGAGATTTGCGCAACAGCAAAAACGTAATTAAGAAACGATGCCACGGAAAGCACGCCCCCAATAGATCGGGGTTAGTAACGAGAGAAAGAAAGCAAAGCTATTGACACTGCATATACAATTTCGTTGTTGTTTCGTTCTTGTAAATGGGACATACGAGTCGTTGTACTAAACTGTTTAACGTTTTATTTTCGCAACTCTAAACTTTTAAAAATATCGAAAAGTTATAAACTCTAACGTGACCACAACAATCTTCTCTTAAAAATGGGGAAACAAGAAGAAATCGGAACAAACAGACAATGAAAGAAAAATCGCTGGATTCACGCGACGCACTTCCGTGCAAAAAATAACCGCAAAATTCAGTAGAAAAGAGGAATAGATTTTTATATTTCGTTCCAAGTCAAATAAGTATCATTGTACAGAATGGGCTCAGAATTGGTTTCACAGAGTGGAGACATATTCCACGGTGTCCAACGGTATCCAACGTTGTACAACGGTGTCCAACGTTGTCCAACGGTGTCCAACGGTGTCCAACGGTGTCCCACGGTGTCCCACGGTGCAATCCAGTCTAGATCATCCAAAATTCTTTTCGCGGCTTTTGGTGACCCAAACTGGACTGGTGCGTAGTTCTTAGCTTGGCATCGTTTTCCAAAGATTAATCGACTGATTAATTTTTGGAAAACGATGCCAATTACCAGGTCTCACCACGAGGAGGTGACTACGCACGAGACCCGCCCATGAGTCATTTAACGTTATGCATCGGTCTCGACATTCAACCTACTGGCAAGAATGTCATAGGAATGTCAAATCATTAATTTACTCACAACGAATTGATGGTATTCATTTAAATCAATGAATCAGAGTTGCTTACAATTAATGGTACAACTGTTATAAATTAAGAGCATAATTACTCTGAATTAATGGGAGGATGTGGTTCTAAATTATTGGTATAATTGTTAAGAATTAATGGAGTAATTGCTTTAGATTAATGGCTTAAATGGTAAAAATTAATGGCCTAGATAATATAAATTAATAGTATAAATATTAGAAATTTATGGCTTAAATGTATAAAATAACAGTTTAAATGTTACAAATTAATAGCTTCAATGTTGTAAACTAATAGCTTAAATGTTGTAAATTAATAGCTTGAATGTTATAAATTTTTAGCTTAAATGTTGTAAATTAATAGCCTTAAAGTTATAAATTAATAGCTTAAATGTTGTAAATGAATAGCTTAAATGTTATAAATTATTAGCCTAAATGTTCTAAATTAATAGCTTAAATGTTATAAATTAATGGCTTAGATGATATAAATTAATAATTTAATGTTAGAAATTAATGGCTTAAATGTATAAAATAACAGTTTAAATTCTATAAATTAATAGCTTCAATGTTGTAAATTAATAGCTTAAATGTTATAAATTAATAGCTTAAGTGTTATAAATTAACGATTCAGACATTATTGTTAATATTTTCTGTTTATTTACCTTCTATTCAAGTTCTTCTTCGATGTTCACTCTCCGGCAGTTCAGGCGCAAAAGAGCTCGCGCGCGATTTTCGTGTTCCTTATATACCTTTACAAAGTGTCGAGATGTCAATCGAACGGTAACGATCTTTTGACATAGCAAAAGACGGTTTTTCCGTTATAACAAAATCACATTGAACAATTTCTTAATATATATCGTAAATTGTCGCCTCCAATAATTTAATACGATATTCATTTTTATCATTTTAATAGTTTCTACAAGCTGAGATCAATTTCACGATTCTCTGACACTAGTTTTCGACTATATCAATTAGTTTGAACAAAAAGGAACAAAAAGCCTAACGGCAGTCGATGACATTACTCTGAAATAAGTTAAGGTATTAAATAATCGGACAGATAAAATTCATATTAAACATTATATTATATTATCGACATTGGTTCATTTACTCGTGCTAATTACAAAATTAAATGTTCTTTTTTCTTGAATAACACCTACATCACTGTGTCCGATATTTAAAATTCTTATTTAATGCTTACTTAAAAGTCAGCTACGTTTTTAATTCCTTTCAAGCTAAACGATTAAATTTACTTGTTATAATTGTAACATAAAATGGCTCTTCTTCCTCAATAGCGCCTGCACCGATGCACGTGATACAGATATTAATTATGCAGCAAATAATACGAACTAATTAGTTGTAATCGCGGTTAGGTTTTTCTTCGTTAGATCAATCAAAGGATCTATTAGGTTATTAGCGAGAGATATATTTATTCCTTGAAAAATGTTTTGATTGTCAATAATTAATGTTTTAAATGTTCTTAATCAATGCTTCCATTGTTATAAATTAAGAGCTCAACTGTTATTAATTAGCAGCTGAAATGTGGTTAATTATTGGTTGGATTGTTATAAATTAATGATGTGACTGTTATTAAGTAATGGATTAAATATTACGAACTAATGCTTTAATTGCCCTCAAGTAATGGTTTAAACGTTGTTAATTAAAGGTTTGATTGCAATAAATTAATTGGACAAGCTTGAACAAGGTTGGGCATCGTTGAACAAGGTTGGACAACGGTGGACAACGTTGCACAAGGTTGGGAAAGGTTGGACAAAGTAGGGCATCGTTGGCTAAGGTTTGGGCATCGTTGGACAAGGATGGGCAGGATTGGGCAGTGTTGGGCAGAACAGGGCAGGGTTGGGCAGCGTTGGGCAGGGTTGGGTAGGGTTGGGCAGCATTAGGCAGGGTTGGGCAGGGTTGTGCAGCGTTAGGCAAGGTTGGGCAGGATTGGGCAGGCTTGGGCACGATTGGGCAGGGTTGGACAGGTCTTTTCACGCTTGCACAAAGTTGGACAACGATGCACAACGTTGGACAGGTTTTTCAAAGTTGCACGAAGTTGCACAAGGTTGGACAGGCTTATACAAGGTTGCAAACGGTTGCGCGATGTTGGAAAAGTTTGGACAAGGTTGGGCAAGGTTGCACAACGTTGGACGACGTTATACGTTATAAAATTATACTATATAACGTCATACGTTACAAAATAATACTATATAACGTTAGACGTTATAATATAATACAATATAACGTTACACGTTATAACGTAATACCATATAACGTTAAACGTTTTAAAGTAATACTATATAATGTTATAACGTAACACCATATAACGGTATACGTTATAAAATAACATCATGTAACGTTATAAGTTACAAAATAATACTATATGACGTTATACGTTATAAAATAATACCGTATAACGTTATACGTTATAACGTAACACGACATAACGTTATACGTTATAAAATAATAATATATAACGTTATAAGTCATAAAATAATACTATATAACGTTATAAGTTATAAAACAATACTATATAACGTTAGACGTTATAAAATAGTACTATATAACGTTATACGATATAAAATAATACAATATAACTTTATTACGTAACACTATATAACGTTATACGTTATAAAATTATATCGTACAACGTTGTACGTTATAAAATAATACTATATAACGTTAGACGTTATAATATAATACAATATAACGTTACACGTTATAACGTAATACCATATAACGTTAAACGTTTTAAAGTAATACTATATAATGTTATAACGTAACACCATATAACGGTATACGTTATAAAATAACATCATGTAACGTTATAAGTTACAAAATAATACTATATGACGTTATACGTTATAAAATAATACCGTATAACGTTATACGTTATAACGTAACACGACATAACGTTATACGTTATAAAATAATATTATATAATGTTACACGTTACAAAATAATACCATATAACGTTATACGTTATAAAATTATACCGTATAACGTTATACGTTATAACGCAACACAATATAACGTTGTAACGTAACACTACATAACGTTATACGTTGTTATGTATCGCTATATAACGTTATACGTTATAACCTAACACTGCATAACGTTATACGTTATAAAATATTACCATATAACGTTATAAGTTATAAAATAATACCATACATCGTTATACGTTATAAAATAATAGCATATAACGTTATACGTTATTAAATAATACCGTATAACGTTATACGTTATAACGTAATACAATATAACGTTGTAACGTAACTCTACAAAACGTTGTACGTTATTAGGTCATCACTATATAACGTTATACGGTATAACGTAAGACTACATAACGTTATACTTTACAAAATAATACTGAATAACGTTATACGATATAAAATAGTACCGTATAACGTTATACGTTATAAAATAATACCATATAACGTTATACGTGATTAAATAATACCCTATAACATTATACGTTACAAAATAATACCGTATGACGCTATGCGTTATAACGTAATGCTGTATAACGTTATAACGTAATACTATATAACGTTATACGTTATAACGTAACACTGCATAACGTCATACGTTATAAAATAGTATTACATAACGTTATACGTTATAAAATAATATTATATAATGTTATACGTTACAAAATAATACCATACATCGTTATACGTTATAAAATAGTAGCATATAACGTTATACGTTATTAAATAATACCGTATAACATTATACGTTATAACGTAGCACTACATACCGTTATACGTTATAAAATAATACCGTATAACGTTATACGTTATAACGTAATACAATACAATGTTATTACGTAAAACAATATAACGTTATAACGTAACACTGTATAACGTTATACGTTTTAACGTAACACTATATAACGCTACACGTTATAAAATAATACTATATATCGTTAGACGTTTTTAAATAATACCGTATAACATTATACGTTTCAAAATGATATCGTATAACATTATACGTTATAACGTAATGCTGTATAACGTTATAACGTAACACTATATAACGTTATACGTTATAACGTAACACTACATCACGTTATACGTAATGAAATATTACCATATAACGTTATAAGTTAAAAAATAATACCGTATTACGTTATACGTTATAAAATAATACCGTATAACGATATACGTTATAACGTAATACAATATAACGTTATAACGTAGCACTATATAAAGTTATACGTTATAACGTAACACTACATAAGGTTATACGTTATAAAATAATACCATATAACGTTATACGTTAGAAAATAATACTACATAACGTTATACGTTATAAAATAATACCATATAACGCTATACGTTATAAAATAATACCGTATAACATTATGCGCTATAACGTAATGCTATATAAGGTTATAAAGTAACACTATATAACGTTATTATATAATAATTATATAATATATAATAATTGCATATAACGTTATACGTTATAAAATAATACCGTATAACGTTATACGTTACAACGTAATATAATATAACGTTATAACTTAACACTATATAAGGTTATACGTTATAACGTAACACTAAATAACGTTATACGTTATAAAATAATATTATATAACGTTATACGTTATAAAATATTTCCACATAACGTTATACATTATAACGTAACACCACATAACGTTATACGTTAAAGAATAATATTATATAACGTTATACGGTATAAAATAATACCATATAACGTTATACGTTATAAAATAATAGCGTATAACGTTATAGATGTTAACGTAATACAATATAACGTTATAACGTAACACAATACGACGTTATACGTTATCAGGTATCACTATATAACGTTATACGTTATAACTTAACACTAGATAACGTTATACGTTATAAAATAATATCATATAACGTTATACGTCATAAAATAATATCATATAACGTTATACGTTATAAAATAATATCATATAACGTTATACGTTATAACGTAACACTACATAACGTTATACGTCATAAAATAATGTTATACAACGTTACACGTTATAAAATAATACCATATATCGTTATACGTTATTAAGTAATACCGTATAACGTTATACGTTATAACGTAATACAACGTAGCGTTATAACGTTACACTATATAACGTTATACGTTATAACGTAACACAACACAACGTTATACGTTATAAAATAATACCATATAACCTTATACGTTATAAAATAATACCGTATAACGTTATACGTTCTAACGTAATACAATACAACGTTATAACGTAACACTATTTAACGTTATACGCTTTAACGTAACACTATATAACGCTACACGTTATAAAATAATACCATATAACGTTAGACGTTATAAAATAATACCATATAACGTTATACGTTATAACATAATACCGTATAACGTTGTATGTTATAAAATAATACCGTATAACGTTATACATTATAACGTAATATAATATAACGTTATAACGTAACACTACATAGCGTTATACGTTATAACGTAACACTATATAACGTTATACGTTATAAAATAATACCTGATAACGTTATACGTTATAACGTAATATAATATAACGTTATAACGTAACACTATATAACGTTATACGTTATAAAATAATACCATATAACGTTATACGTTATAAAATAATACCGTATAACGTTATACCTTTTAACGTAATACGATATAACGTTATACGTTATAAAATAATATTATATTGCGTTATACATTATAAAATATTACCACATAACGTTATACGTTATAACGTAACACTACATAACGTTATACGTTATAAAATAATATGATATAACGTTATACGTTAAAAATAATACCGTATAACGTTATACTTTCTAACGTAATACAATACAACCTTATAACGTAACACTATATAACGTTATACGTTATAAAATAATACCATATAACGTTATACGTTATAAAATAATACCGTATAACGTTATACATTTTAACGTAATACGATATAACGCTATAACGTAACACTATATAACGTTATACGTTATTAGGTATCACTATATAACGTTATACGTTATAACGTAACACTACATAACGTTATACGTTATAAAACAATATTATATAACGTTACACGTTATAAAATAATACCATATAACGTTATACGTTATAAAATAATACCGTATAACGTTATACATTTTAACGTAATACGATATAACGCTATAACGTAACACTATATAACGTTATACGTTATTAGGTATCACTATATAACGTTATACGTTATAACGTAACACTATATAACGTTATACTATATAAAACTATATACTATATACTATATAAAACGTTAAGCTATATATAACGTAACACTATATAAAATATCATCGTATAACGTTATACGTTATAACGTAATATAATAACACTACATAACGTTATACGTTATTAGGTATCACTACATAACGTTGTACGTTATAAAATAATATCATATAACGTTATCCGTTATAAAATAATACCGTATAACGTTATACGTTCTAAAGTAATAGAATATAACGTTATAAAATAATATTATATAACGTTACACGTCATAAAATAATACAATATAACTTTATTACGTAACACTATATAACTTTATACGTTATAAAATTATATCGTATAACGTTGTACGTTATAAAATAATACTATATGACGTTATACGTTATAAAATAATACCGTATAACGTTATACGTTATAACGTAACACTACATAACGTTATACGTTATAAAATAATATTATATAATGTTACACGTTACAAAATAATACCATATAACGTTATACGTTATAAAATTATACCGTATAACGTTATACGTTATAACGCAACACAATAGAACGTTGTAACGTAACACTACATAACGTTATACGTTATTATGTATCGCTATATAACGTTATACGTTATAACCTAACACTGCATAACGTTATACGTTATAAAATATTACCATATAACGTTATAAGTTATAAAATAATACCATACATCGTTATACGTTATAAAATAATAGCATATAACGTTATACGTTATTAAATAATACCGTATAACGTTATACGTTATAACGTAATACAATATAACGTTGTAACGTAACTCTACAAAACGTTGTACGTTATTAGTTCATCACTATATAACGTTATACGGTATAACGTAAGACTACATAACGTTATACTTTACAAAATAATACTGAATAACGTTATACGATATAACGTAATACAATACAATGTTATTACGTAAAACAATATAACGTTATAACGTAACACGGTATAACGTTATACGTTTTAACGTAACACTATATAACGCTACACGTTATAAAATAATACTATATATCGTTAGACGTTTTTAAATAATACCGTATAACATTATACGTTTCAAAATGATATCGTATAACATTATACGTTATAACGTAATGCTGTATAACGTTATAACGTAACACTATATAACGTTATACGTTATAACGTAACACTACATCACGTTATACGTAATGAAATAATACCATATAACGTTATACGTTAAAAAATAATACCGTATTACGTTATACGTTATAAAATAATACCGTACAACGATATACGTTATAACGTAATACAATATAACGTAATAACGTAGCACTATATAAAGTTATACGTTATAACGTAACACTACATAAGGTTATACGTTATAAAATAATACCATATAACGTTATACGTTAGAAAATAATACTACATAACGTTATACGTTATAAAATAATACCATATAACGCTATACGTTATAAAATAATGCTATATAACTTTATACGTTATAAAATAATTGCATATAACATTATACGTTATAAAATAATACCGTATAGCATTATAGACTATAACGTATTGATATATGTCGTTATAACGTAACACTATATAACGTTATACGTTATAAAATAATACCATATAACGTTGTACGTTATAAAATAATACCGTATAACATTATGCGCTATAACGTAATGCTATATAAGGTTATAAAGTAACACTATATAACGTTATTATATAATAATTATATAATATATAATAATTGCATATAACGTTATACGTTATAAAATAATACCGTATAACGTTATACGTTACAACGTAATATAATATAACGTTATAACTTAACACTATATAATGTTATACGTTATAACGTAACACTAAATAACGTTATACGTTATAAAATAATATTATATAACGGTATACGTTATAAAATATTTCCACATAACGTTATACATTATAACGTAACACCACATAACGTTATACGTTAAAGAATAATATTATATAACGTTATACGGTATAAAATAATACCATATAACGTTATACGTTATAAAATAATACCGTATAACGTTATAGATGTTAACGTAATACAATATAACGTTATAACGTAACACAATACGACGTTATACGTTATCAGGTATCACTATATAACGTTATACGTTATAACTTAACACTACATAACGTTATACGTTATAAAATAATATCATATAACGTTATACGTTATAAAATAATATCATATAACGTAATACGTTATAACGTAACACAACATAACGTTATAGGTCATAAAATAATGTTATATAACGTTACACGTTATAAAATAATACCATATATCGTTATACGTTATTAAGTAATACCGTATAACGTTATACGTTATAACGTAATACCATGTAGCGTTATAACGTAACACTATTTAACGTCATACGCTTTAACGTAACACTATATAACGCTACACGTTATAAAATAATACCATATAACGTTAGACGTTATAAAATAATACCATATAACGTTATACGTTATAAAATAATACTATATAACGTTATACGTTATAACGTAGCACTACATACCGTTATACGTTATAAAATAATACCGTATAACGTTATACGTTATAACGTAATACAATACAATGTTATTACGTAAAACAATATAACGTTATAACGTAACACGGTATAACGTTATACGTTTTAACGTAACACTATATAACGCTACACGTTATAAAATAATACTATATATCGTTAGACGTTTTTAAATAATACCGTATAACATTATACGTTTCAAAATGATATCGTATAACATTATACGTTATAACGTAATGCTGTATAACGTTATAACGTAACACTATATAACGTTATACGTTATAACGTAACACTACATCACGTTATACGTAATGAAATATTACCATATAACGTTATACGTTAAAAAATAATACCGTATTACGTTATACGTTATAAAATAATACCGTACAAAGATATACGTTATAACGTAATACAATATAACGTAATAACGTAGCACTATATAAAGTTATACGTTATAACGTAACACTACATAAGGTTATACGTTATAAAATAATACCATATAACGTTATACGTTAGAAAATAATACTACATAACCTTATACGTTATAAAATAATACCATATAACGCTATACGTTATAAAATAATGCTATATAACTTTATACGTTATAAAATAATTGCATATAACATTATACGTTATAAAATAATACCGTATAGCATTATAGACTATAACGTATTGATATATGTCGTTATAACGTAACACTATATAACGTTATACGTTATAAAATAATACCATATAACGTTGTACGTTATAAAATAATACCGTATAACATTATGCGCTATAACGTAATGCTATATAAGGTTATAAAGTAACACTATATAACGTTATTATATAATAATTATATAATATATAATAATTGCATATAACGTTATACGTTATAAAATAATACCGTATAACGTTATACGTTACAACGTAATATAATATAACGTTATAACTTAACACTATATAATGTTATACGTTATAACGTAACACTAAATAACGTTATACGTTATAAAATAATATTATATAACGGTATACGTTATAAAATATTTCCACATAACGTTATACATTATAACGTAACACCACATAACGTTATACGTTAAAGAATAATATTATATAACGTTATACGTTATAAAATAATACCGTATAACGTTATACGTTACAACGTAATATAATATAACGTTATAACTTAACACTATATAATGTTATACGTTATAACGTAACACTACATAACGTTATACGTTATAAAATAATATCATATAACGTTATACGTTATAAAATAATTTCATATAACGTAATACGTTATAACGTAACACAACATAACGTTATACGTCATAAAATAATGTTATATAACGTTACACGTTATAAAATAGTACCATATATCGTTATACGTTATTAAGTAATACCGTATAACGTTATACGTTATAACGTAATACCATGTAGCGTTATAACGTAACACTATTTAACGTCATACGCTTTAACGTAACACTATATAACGCTACACGTTATAAAATAATACCATATAACGTTAGACGTTATAAAATAATACCATATAACGTTATACGTTATAAAATAATACTATATAACGTTATACGTTATAAAAGAATACCGTATAACGTTATACGATTTAATACAATACAATATAACGTTATACGTTATTAAATAATACCGTATAACATTATACGTTACAAAATAATATCGTATAACATTATGCGTTATAACGTAATGCTGTATAACGTTATAACGTAACACTATATAACGTTATACGTTATAACGTAACACGACATCACGTTATACGTTATAAAATAATACTGTACTACGTTATACGTTATAAAATAATACCGTATAACGTTATACGTTATAACGTAAATCTACATAACGTTGTATGTTATAAAATAATACCATATAACGTTATACGTTATAAAATAATACCTTATAACGTTATACGTTATAACGTAATATAATATAACGTTATAACGTAACACTATATAACGTTATACGTTATAAAATAATACCATATAACGTTATACGTTATAAAATAATACCGTATAACGTTATACCTTTTAACGTAATACGATATAACGTTATACGTTATAAAATAATATTATATTGCGTTATACATTATAAAATATTACCACATAACGTTATACGTTATTACGTAACACTACATAACGTTATACGTTATAAAATAATACGATATAACGTTATACGTTAAAAATAATACCGTATAACGTTATACTTTCTAACGTAATACAATACAACCTTATAACGTAACACTATATAACGTTATACGTTATAAAATAATACCATATAACGTTGTACGTTATAAAATAATACCGTATAACGTTATACATTTTAACGTAATACGATATAACGCTATAACGTAACACTATATAACGTTATACGTTATTAGGTATCACTATATAACGTTATACGTTATAACGTAATATAATAACACTACATAACGTTGTACGTTATAAAATAATATCATATAACGTTATCCGTTATAAAATAATACCGTATAACGTTATACGTTCTAACGTAATAGAATATAACGATATAAAATAATATTATATAACGTTACACGTTATAAAATAATACCATATAACGTTATACGTTATAAAATAATACCGTATAACGTTATACGTTATAAAATAATACCGTATAACGTTATACATTTTAACGTAATACGATATAACGTTATAACGTAACACTACATAACGTTATACGTTATAAAATTATATTATATTGCGTTATACGTTATAAAATATTACCACATAACGTTATACGTTATAACGTAACACTACATAACGTTATACGTTATAAAATAATATTATATTGCGTTATACGTTATAAAATATTACCACATAACGTTATACGTTATAAAATAATACCGTATGACGTTATGCATTTTAACGTAATACGATATAACGTTATAACGTAACACTACATAACGTTATACGTTATAACGAAACACCATATAACGTTATACGTTATAACGTAACACTACATAACGTTATACGTTATAAAATAATATTATATAACGTTACACGTTATAAAATAATACCATATAACGTTATACGTTATAAAATAATACCGTATAACGTTATACGTTATAAAATAATACCGTATAACGTTGTACGTTATAACGTAATACAATATAACGTTATAACGTAACACTACATAACGTTATACGTTATTAGGTATCACTATATAACGTTATACGTTATAACGTAACACTACATAACGTTATACGTTATAAAATAATACTATATAACGTTATACGTTTTAAAATAATACCGTATAACGATATACGTTATAGCGTAATACAATATAACGTTATAACGTAACACTATATAACGTTATACGTTATAACGTAACACTTCATAACGTTACACGTTATAAAATAATACCGTATAACGCTATACGTTCTAACGTAATACAATATAACGTTATAAGGTAACACCATATAACGTTATACGTTATAACGTAACACTTCATAACGGTATACGTTATAAAATAATATTATATAACGTTATACGTTATAAAATGTTACCACATAACGTTATACGTTATAACGTAACACTACATAACGTTATAAGTTATAAAATAATACCGTATTACGTTATACGTTTTAACGTAATACAATATAACATTATAACGTAAAACTATATAACGTTATACCTTATAACGAAACACCACATAACGTTATACCTTGTAAAGTAATATTATATAACGTTATACGTTATGAAATAATACCATATAACGTTATACGATATAAAATAATACCATATAACGTTATAGGTTATTAAGTAATACCGTATAACATAAAACGTTATAACGTAATACAATATAACGTTATAACGTATCACTATATAACGTTATACGTTATAACGTAACACTACATAGCGTTATACGTTATAACGTAACTTTATATAACGTTATAAACGTTAACGTTATACGTTATAAAATATTACGGTATAACGTTATGCGTTGTAACGTAATATAATATAACGTTATAACGTAACACAATATGTAACGTTATACGTTATAACGTTACACTACATAACGTTACACGTTTTAAAATAATATTATATAACGTTACACGTTATAAAATAATAGCATATAACGTTATAGGTTATTAAGTAATACCGTATAACGTTATACGTTCTAACGTAATACAATATAACGTTATAACGTAACACCATATAACGTTATACGTTATAACGTAACACTTCATATCGTTATACGTTATAAAATAATACCATATAACGTTATACGTTATAAAATAATACCGTATAACGCTATACGTTCTAACGTAATACAATACAGCGATATAACGAAACACTACATAACGATATACGTTATAAAATAATATCATATAACGTTATACGTTATTAAATAATACCATACAACGTTATACGATATAAAATAATACCATGTAACGTTATACGTTATAAAATAATACCATATAACGTTATAGGTTATTAAGTAATACCGTATAACGTTATACGTTCTAACGTAATGTATTATTGTAAATAATATTATAATAATATTGTAATAATATTGTAATATAACGTTATAACGTTACACTATATAACGTTATACGTTATAACGTAACACAACACAACGTTATTCGTTATAAAATAATACCATATAACGTTATACGTTATGACGTAACATAACACAACGTTATTCGCTATGAAATAATACCATATAACGTTATACGCTATAAAATAATACCATATAACGTTATACGTTATAAAATAATACCGTATAACGTTATACATTCTAACGTAATACAATATAACGTTATAACGTAACACCATATAACGTTATACGTTATAACGTAATACAATATAACATTATAACGTAACACTATATAACGTTATACGTTATAACGTAACACCACATAATGTTATACCTTGTAAAGTAATATTATATAACGTTATACGTTATGAAATAATACCATATAACGTTATACGATATAAAATAATACCATATAACGCTATAGGTTATTAAGTAATACCGTATAACGTTATACGTTATAACGTAATACAATATAACGTTATAACGTAACACTATATAACGTTATACGTTATAACGTATCACTACATAGCGTTATACGTTATAACGTAACTTTATATAACGTTATAAACGTTAACGTTATACGTTATAAAATATTACGGTATAACGTTATGCGATATAACGTAATATAATATAACGTTATAACGTAACACAATATGTAACGTTATACGTTATAACGTTACACTACATAACGTTACACGTTATAAAATAATATTATATAACGTTACACGTTATAAAATAATACCGTATAACGTTGTACGTTATAACGTAATACAATATAACGTTATAACGTAACACTACATAACGTTATACGTTATAAAATAATACCGTATTACGTTATACATTTTAACGTAATACAATATAACGTTATAACGTAACACTATATAACGTTATACGTTATAAAATAATACCATATAACGTTATACGTTATGAAATAATACCATATTACGTTATACGTTATAAAATAATACCATATATCGTTATACGTTATAAAATGATGCCATATAACGTTATACGTTCTAAAATAATACCGTATAACGTTATACGTTATAACGTAATACAATATAACGTTATAACGTAACACCATATAACGTTATACGTTATAACGTAACACCACATAACATTATACCTTGTAAAATAATATTATATAACGTTATACGTTATTAAATAATACCATACAACGTTATACGATATAAAATAATACCATGTAACGTTATACGTTATAAAATAATACCATATAACGTTATAGGTTATTAAGTAATACCGTATAACATAAAACGTTATAACGTAATACAATATAACGTTATAACGTATCACTATATAACGTTATACGTTATAACGTAACACTACATAGCGTTATACGTTATAACGTAACTTTATATAACGTTATAAACGTTAACGTTATACGTTATAAAATATTACGGTATAACGTTATGCGTTGTAACGTAATATAATATAACGTTATAACGTAACACAATATGTAACGTTATACGTTATAACGTTACACTACATAACGTTACACGTTTTAAAATAATATTATATAACGTTACACGTTATAAAATAATAGCATATAACGTTATAGGTTATTAAGTAATACCGTATAACGTTATACGTTCTAACGTAATACAATATAACGTTATAACGTAACACCATATAACGTTATACGTTATAACGTAACACTTCATATCGTTATACGTTATAAAATAATACCATATAACGTTATACGTTATAAAATAATACCGTATAACGCTATACGTTCTAACGTAATACAATACAGCGATATAACGAAACACTACATAACGATATACGTTATAAAATAATATCATATAACGTTATACGTTATTAAATAATACCATACAACGTTATACGATATAAAATAATACCATGTAACGTTATACGTTATAAAATAATACCATATAACGTTATAGGTTATTAAGTAATACCGTATAACGTTATACGTTCTAACGTAATGTATTATTGTAAATAATATTATAATAATATTGTAATAATATTGTAATATAACGTTATAACGTTACACTATATAACGTTATACGTTATAACGTAACACAACACAACGTTATTCGTTATAAAATAATACCATATAACGTTATACGTTATGACGTAACATAACACAACGTTATTCGCTATGAAATAATACCATATAACGTTATACGCTATAAAATAATACCATATAACGTTATACGTTATAAAATAATACCGTATAACGTTATACATTCTAACGTAATACAATATAACGTTATAACGTAACACCATATAACGTTATACGTTATAACGTAATACAATATAACATTATAACGTAACACTATATAACGTTATACGTTATAACGTAACACCACATAATGTTATACCTTGTAAAGTAATATTATATAACGTTATACGTTATGAAATAATACCATATAACGTTATACGATATAAAATAATACCATATAACGCTATAGGTTATTAAGTAATACCGTATAACGTTATACGTTATAACGTAATACAATATAACGTTATAACGTAACACTATATAACGTTATACGTTATAACGTATCACTACATAGCGTTATACGTTATAACGTAACTTTATATAACGTTATAAACGTTAACGTTATACGTTATAAAATATTACGGTATAACGTTATGCGATATAACGTAATATAATATAACGTTATAACGTAACACAATATGTAACGTTATACGTTATAACGTTACACTACATAACGTTACACGTTATAAAATAATATTATATAACGTTACACGTTATAAAATAATACCGTATAACGTTGTACGTTATAACGTAATACAATATAACGTTATAACGTAACACTACATAACGTTATACGTTATAAAATAATACCGTATTACGTTATACATTTTAACGTAATACAATATAACGTTATAACGTAACACTATATAACGTTATACGTTATAAAATAATACCATATAACGTTATACGTTATGAAATAATACCATATTACGTTATACGTTATAAAATAATACAATATAACGTTATACGTTATAAAATGATGCCATATAACGTTATACGTTCTAAAATAATACCGTATAACGTTATACGTTATAACGTAATACAATATAACGTTATAACGTAACACCATATAACGTTATACGTTATAACGTAACACCACATAACATTATACCTTGTAAAATAATATTATATAACGTTATACGTTATAAAATAATACCGTATAACGTTGTACGTTATAACGTAATACAATATAACGTTATAACGTAACACTATTTAACGTTATACGCTTTAACGTAACACTATATAACGCTACACGTTATAAAATAATACCATATAACGTTAGACGTTATAAAATAATACCATATAACGTTATACGTTATAAAATAATACTATATAACGTTATACGTTATAAAAGAATACCGTATAACGTTATACGATTTAATACAATACAATATAACGTTATACGTTATTAAATAATACCGTATAACATTATACGTTACAAAATAATATCGTATAACATTATACGTTATAACGTAATGCTGTATAACGTTATAACGTAACACTATATAACGTTATACGTTATAACGTAACACGACATCACGTTATACGTTATAAAATAATACCGTACTACGTTATACGTTATAAAATAATACTGTATAACGTTATACGTTATAACGTAAATCTACATAACGTTATACGTTATAAAATAATATTATATAACGTTAAACTTTATAAAATAGTACAATATAACCTTATACGTCATAAAATAATACCGTATAACGTTATGTGTTATAAAATACTACCATATAACGTTATACGTCATAAAATAATACCGTATAACGTTATACCTTATAAAATAATATTATATAACGTTATTCGTTATAAAATATTACCACATAACGTTATACGTAATAACGTAACACTACATAACGTTATACGTTATTAAATAATACCATACAACGTTATACGTTATAAAATAATACCGTATAACGCTATACGTTCTAACGCAATACAATACAACGTTATAACGAAACACTATATAACGTTATACGTTATAACGTAACACTACATAACGTTGTATGTTATAAAATAATACCATATAACGTTATACGTTATAAAATAATACCTTATAACGTTATACGTTATAACGTAATATAATATAACGTTATAACGTAACACTATATAACGTTATACGTTATAAAATAATACCATATAACGTTATACGTTATAAAATAATACCGTATAACGTTATACCTTTTAACGTAATACGATATAACGTTATACGTTATAAAATAATATTATATTGCGTTATACATTATAAAATATTACCACATAACGTTATACGTTATAACGTAACACTACATAACGTTATACGTTATAAAATAATACTATATAACGTTATACGTTTTAAAATAATACCGTATAACGATATACGTTATAACGTAATACAATATAACGTTATAACGTAGCACTATATAACGTTATACGTTATAACGTAACACTACATATGGTTATGCGTTATAAAATAATACCATATAACGTTATACGTTAGAAAATAATACTACATAACGTTATACGTTATAAAATAATACCATATAACGCTATACGTTATAAAATAATGCTATATAACTTTATACGTTATAAAATAATTCCATATAACATTATACGTTATAAAATAATACCGTATAGCATTGTACACTATAACGTATTGATATATAACGTTATAACGTAACACTATGTAACGTTATACGTTGTAAAATAATATCATATAACGTTATCCGTTATAAAATAATACCGTATAACGTTATACATTAAAAATAATACCGTATAACGTTATACGTTATAACGTAATATAATATAACGTTATAACGTAACACTATATAACGTTATACGTTATAAAAGAATACCGTATAACGTTATACGATTTAATACAATACAATATAACGTTATACGTTATTAAATAATACCGTATAACATTATACGTTACAAAATAATATCGTATAACATTATACGTTATAACGTAATGCTGTATAACGTTATAACGTAACACTATATAACGTTATACGTTATAACGTAACACCATATAACGTTATACGTTATAACGTAACACTACATAAAGTTATACGTTATAAAACAATATTATATAACGTTACACGTTATAAAATAATACCATATAACGTTATACGTTATAACATAATACCGTATAACGTTGTATGTTATAAAATAATACCGTATAACGTTATACATTATAACGTAATATAATATAACGTTATAACGTAACACTACATAGCGTTATACGTTATAACGTAACACTATATAACGTTATACGTTATAAAATATCATCGTATAACGTTATACGTTATAACGTAATATAATAACACTACATAACGTTGTACGTTATAAAATAATATCATATAACGTTATCCGTTATAAAATAATACCGTATAACGTTATACGTTCTAACGTAATAGAATATAACGATATAAAATAATATTATATAACGTTACACGTTATAAAATAATACCATATAACGTTATACGTTATAAAATAATACCGTATAACGTTATACGTTATAAAATAATACCGTATAACGTTATACATTTTAACGTAATACGATATAACGTTATAACGTAACACTACATAACGTTATACGTTATAAAATTATATTATATTGCGTTATACGTTATAAAATATTACCACATAACGATATACGTTATAACGTAACACTACATAAAGTTATACGTTATAAAACAATATTATATAACGTTACACGTTATAAAATAATACCATATAACGTTATACGTTATAACATAATACCGTATAACGTTGTATGTTTTAAAATAATACCGTATAACGTTATACATTATAACGTAATATAATATAACGTTATAACGTAACACTACATAGCGTTATACGTTATAACGTAACACTTCATAACGGTATACGTTATAAAATGTTACCACATAACGTTATACGTTATAACGTAACACTACATAACGTTATAAGTTATAAAATAATACCGTATTACGTTATACGTTTTAACGTAATACAATATAACATTATAACGTAACACTATATAACGTTATACGTTATAAAATAATACCATATATCGTTATACGTTATTAAGTAATACCGTATAACGTTATACGTTATAACGTAATACAATGTAGCGTTATAACGTTACACTATATAACGTTATACGTTATAACGTAACACAACACAACTTTATTCGTTATAAAATAATACCATATAACGTTATACGTTATGACGTAACATAACACAACGTTATTCGCTATAAAATAATACCATATAACGTTATACGCTATAAAATAATACCATATAACGTTATACGTTATAAAATAATAACGTATAACGTTATACATTCTAACGTAATACAATATAACGTTATAACGTAACACCATATAACGTTATACGTTATAACGTAACACTTCATAACGTTATACGTTATAACGTAATACAATATAACATTATAACGTAACACTATATAACGTTATACGTTATAACGTAACACCACATAACGTTATACCTTGTAAAGTAATATTATATAACGTTATACGTTATGAAATAATACCATATAACGTTATACGATATAAAATAATACCATATAACGCTATAGGTTATTAAGTAATAACGTATAACGTTATACGTTATAACGTAATACAATATAACGTTATAACGTAACACTATATAACGTTATACGTTATAACGTATCACTACATAGCGTTATACGTTATAACGTAACTTTATATAACGTTATAAACGTTAACGTTATACGTTATAAAATATTACGGTATAACGTTATGCGTTATAACGTAAAATAATATAACGTTATAACGTAACACAATATGTAACGTTATACGTTATAACGTTACACTACATAACGTTACACGTTTTAAAATAATATTATATAACGTTACACGTTATAAAATAATACCATATAACGTTATACGTTATAAAATAATACCGTATAACGCTATACGTTCTAACGTAATACAATACAGCGATATAACGAAACACTATAAAACGTTATACGTTATAACGTAACACTACATAACGTTATACGTTATAAAATAATACCATATAACGTTATCCGTTATAAAATAATACCGTATAACCTTATACCTTATAACGTAATACAATATAACGTTATACGTTCTAACGCAATACAATACAACGTTATAACGTAACACTACATAAGGTTATACGTTATAAAATAATACCATATAACGTTATACGTTAGAAAATAATACTACATAACGTTATACGTTATAAAATAATACCATATAACGCTATACGTTATAAAATAATGCTATATAACTTTATACGTTATAAAATAATTCCATATAACATTATACGTTATAAAATAATACCGTATAGCATTATACACTATAACGTGTTGATATATGTCGTTATAACGTAACACTATATAACGTTATACGTTATAAAATAATACCATATAACGTTGTACGTTATAAAATAATACCGTATAACATTATGCGCTATAACGTAATGCTATATAAGGTTATAAAGTAACACTATATAACGTTATACGTTATAAAATAATATTATATAACGTTATACGTTATAAAATATTTCCAAATAACGCTATACATTATAACGTAACACCACATAACGTTATACGTTAAAGAATAATATTATATAACGTTATACGGTATAAAATAATACCATATAACGCTATACGTTATAAAATAATACCGTATAACGTTATACATGTTAACGTAATACAATATAACGTTATAACGTAACACAATACAACGTTATACGTTATCAGGTATCACTATATAACGTTATACGTTATAACTTAACACTACATAACGTTATACGTTATAAAATAATATCATATAACGTTGTACGTTATAACGTAACACTACATAACTTTATACGTCATAAAATAATGTTATATAACGTTATACGTTATAAAATATTTCCAAATAACGCTATACATTATAACGTAACACCACATAACGTTATACGTTAAAGAATAATATTATATAACGTTATACGGTATAAAATAATACCATATAACGCTATACGTTATAAAATAATACCGTATAACGTTATACATGTTAACGTAATACAATATAACGTTATAACGTAACACAATACAACGTTATACGTTATCAGGTATCACTATATAACGTTATACGTTATAACTTAACACTACATAACGTTATACGTTATAAAATAATATCATATAACGTTATACGTTATAAAATAATATCATATAACGTTATACGTTATAAAATAATATCATATAACGTTATACGTTATAAAATAATATCATATAACGTTATACGTTATAAAATAATATCATATAACGTTGTACGTTATAACGTAACACTACATAACGTTATACGTCATAAAATAATGTTATATAACCTTACACGTTATAAAATAATACCATATATCGTTATACGTTATTAAGTAATACCGTATAACGTTATACGTTATAACGTAATACAATATAGCGTTATAACGTTACACTATATAACGTTATACGTTATGACGTTACACTATATAACGTTATACGTTATAATGTAACACAACACAACGTTATACGTTATAAAATAATACCATATAATAAAATAATACCGTATAACGTTATACGTTCTAACGTAATACAATACAACGTTATAACGTAACACTATTTAACGTTATACGCTTTAACGTAACACTATATAACGCTACACGTTATAAAATAATACCATATAACGTTAGACGTTATAAAATAATACCATATAACGTTATACTTTATAAAATAATACTATATAACGTTATACGTTATAAAAGAATACCGTATAACGTTATACGATTTAATACAATACAATATAACGTTATACGTTATTAAATAATACCGTATAACATTATACGTTACAAAATAATATCGTATAACATTATACGTTATAACGTAATGCTGTATAACGTTATAACGTAACACTATATAACGTTATACGTTATAACGTAAATCTACATAACGTTATACGTTATAAAATAATATTATATAACGTTAAACTTTATATAATAGTACAATATAACCTTATACGTCATAAAATAATACCGTATAACGTTATGTGTTATAAAATACTACCATATAACGTTATACGTCCTAAGATAATACCGTATAACGTTATACGTTATAAAGTAACACCACATAACGTTATACCTTATAAAATAATATTATATAACGTTATTCGTTGTAAAATATTACCACATAACGTTATACGTTATAACGTAACACTACATAACGTTATACGTTATAAAATAATATTATAAAACGTTATACGTTATAAAATAATACCATATAACGTTGTACATTATAAAATAATACCGTATAACGTTATACGTTCTAACGTAATACAATACAACGTTATAACGAAACACTATATAACGTTATACGTTATGACGTAACACTACATAACGTTGTATGTTATAAAATAATACCATATAACGTTATACGTTATAAAATAATACCTTATAACGTTATACGTTATAACGTAATATAATATAACGTTATAACGTAACACTTCATAACGTTATACGTTATAACGTAACACTACATAACGTTATACGTTATAAAATAATATTATAAAACGTTATACGTTATAAAATAATACCATATAACGTTGTACGTTATAAAATAATACCGTATAACGTTATACGTTCTAACGTAATACAATACAACGTTATAACGAAACACTATATAACGTTATACGTTATAACGTAACACTACATAACGTTGTATGTTATAAAATAACACCATATAACGTTATACGTTATAAAATAATACCTTATAACGTTATACGTTATAACGTAATATAATATAACGTTATAACGTAACACTACATAACGTTATACGTTATAAAATAATACCATATAACGTTGTACGTTATAAAATAATACCGTATAACATTATGCGCTATAACGTAATGCTATATAAGGTTATAAAGTAACACTATATAACGTTATACGTTATAAAATAATATTATATAACGTTATACGTTATAAAATATTTCCAAATAACGCTATACATTATAACGTAACACCACATAACGTTATACGTTAAAGAATAATATTATATAACGTTATACGGTATAAAATAATACCATATAACGCTATACGTTATAAAATAATACCGTATAACGTTATACATGTTAACGTAATACAATATAACGTTATAACGTAACACAATACAACGTTATACGTTATCAGGTATCACTATATAACGTTATACGTTATAACTTAACACTACATAACGTTATACGTTATAAAATAATATCATATAACGTTATACGTTATAAAATAATATCATATAACGTTATACGTTATAAAATAATATCATATAACGTTGTACGTTATAACGTAACACTACATAACGTTATACGTCATAAAATAATGTTATATAACGTTACACGTTATAAAATAATACCATATATCGTTATACGTTATTAAGTAATACCGTATAACGTTATACGTTATAACGTAATACAATGTAGCGTTATAACGTTACACTATATAACGTTATACGTTATGACGTTACACTATATAACGTTATACGTTATGACGTTACACTATATAACGTTATACGTTATAACGTAACACAACACAACGTTATACGTTATAAAATAATACCATATAATAAAATAATAACGTATAACGTTATACGTTCTAACGTAATACAATACAACGTTATAACGTAACACTATTTAACGTTATACGCTTTAACGTAACACTATATAACGCTACACGTTATAAAATAATACCATTTAACGTTAGACGTTATAAAATAATACCATATAACGTTATACTTTATAAAATAATACTATATAACGTTATACGTTATAAAAGAATACCGTATTACGTTATACGATTTAATACAATACAATATAACGTTATACGTTATTAAATAATACCGTATAACATTATACGTTACAAAATAATATCGTATAACATTATACGTTATAACGTAATGCTGTATAACGTTATAACGTAACACTATATAACGTTATACGTTATAACGTAAATCTACATAACGTTATACGTTATAAAATAATATTATATAACGTTAAACTTTATATAATAGTACAATATAACCTTATACGTCATAAAATAATACCGTATAACGTTATGTGTTATAAAATACTACCATATAACGTTATACGTCGTAAGATAATACCGTATAACGTTATACGTTATAACGTAACACCACATAACGTTATACCTTATAAAATAATATTATATAACGTTATTCGTTGTAAAATATTACCACATAACGTTATACGTTATAACGTAACACTACATAACGTTATACGTTATAAAATAATATTATAAAACGTTATACGTTATAAAATAATACCATATAACGTTGTACGTTATAAAATAATACCGTATAACGTTATACGTTCTAACGTAATACAATACAACGTTATAACGAAACACTATATAACGTTATACGTTATAACGTAACACTACATAACGTTGTATGTTATAAAATAATACCATATAACGTTATACGTTATAAAATAATACCTTATAACGTTATACGTTATAACGTAATATAATATAACGTTATAACGTAACACTACATAACGTTATACGTTATAAAATAATACCATATAACGTTATACGTTATAAAATAATACCGTATAACGTTATACCTTTTAACGTAATACGATATAACGTTATACGTTATAAAATAATATTATATTGCGTTATACAATATATAATATTACCACATAACGTTATACGTTATAACGTAACACTACATAACGTTATACGTTATAAAATAATACGATATAACGTTGTACGTTAAAAATAATGCCGTATAACGTTATACGTTCTAACGTAATACAATACAACCTTATAACGTAACTCTATATAACGTTATACGTTATTAGGTATCACTATATAACGTTATACGTTATAACGTAACACTACTTAACGTTATACGTTATAACGTAACACCATATAACGTTATACGTTATAACGTAACACTACATAACGATATACGTTATAACGTAACACCATATAACGTTATACGTTATAACGTAACACTACATAACGTTATACGTTATAAAACAATATTATATAACGTTACACGTTATAAAATAATACCATATAACGTTATACGTTATAACATAATACCGTATAACGTTGTATGTTATAAAATAATACCGTATAACGTTATACATTATAACGTAATATAATATAACGTTATAACGTAACACTACATAGCGTTATACGTTATAACGTAACACTATATAACGTTATACGTTATAAAATATCATCGTATAACGTTATACGTTATAACGTAATATAATAACACTACATAACGTTACACGTTATAAAATAATACCATATATCGTTATACGTAATAAAATAATACCGTATAACGTTGTATGTTATAAAATAGTACCGTATAACGTTATACATTATAACGTAAAATAATATAACGTTATAACGTAACACTACATAGCGTTATACGTTATAACGTAACACTATGTAACGTTATACGTTATAAAATATTACCGTATAACGTTATACGTTATAAAATAATACCGTATAACGTTATACGTTCTAACGTAATAGAATATAACGTTATAACGTTATAATGTAACACTATATAACGTTATACGTTATAACGTAACACCATATGACGTTATACGTTATAACGTAACACTACATAACGTTATAACGTAGCACTATATAACGTTATACGTTATAACGTAACACTACATAACGGTATACGTTATAAAATAATATTATATAACGTTATCCGTTATAAAATAATACCGTATAACGTTATACGTTCTAACGTAATACAATATAACGTTATAACGTAACACTATATAATGTTATCCGTTATAAAATAATACCGTATAACGTTATACATTCTAACGTAATACAATATAACGTTATAACGTAACACCATATAACGTTATACGTTATAACGTAACACTTCATAACGTTATACGTTATAAAATAACACCATATAACGTTATGCGTTATAAAATAATGCCATATAGCGTTATACGTTATAAAATAATAACGTATAACGTTATACGTTACAACGTAATACAATATAATGTTATAACGTAACACTATATAACGTTACACGTTATAAAGTAACAACACATAACGTTATACCTTATAAAATAATATCATATAACGTTACACGTTATAAAATAATACCATATTACGTTATACGTTATAAAATAATACCGTATAACGTTGTACGTTATTACGTAATACAATATAACGTTATAACGTAACTCTACATAACGATATACGTTATAAAATAATACCATATAACGTTATACGTTATTTGATAATACCATACAACGTTATACGATATAAAATAATACCATGTAACGTCATACGTTATAAAATAATACCATATAACGTTATAGGTTATTAAGTAATACCGTATAGCGTTATACGTTCTAACATAATACAATATAACGTTATAACGTAACACCATATAACGTTATACGTTATAACATAACACTTCATAACGTTATACGTTATAAAATAATACCATATAACGTTATACGTTATAAAATAACACCATATAACGTTATGCGTTATAAAATAATACCATATAACGTTATCCGTTATAAAATAATACCGTATAACGTTATACGTTATAACGTAATACAATATAACGTTATAACGTAACACTATATAACGTTATACGTTTTAACGTAACACTTCATAACGTTATACGTTATAAAATAATACCATATAACGTTACACGTTATAAAATAATACCGTATAACTCTATACGTTCTAACGTAATACAATATAACGTTATAACGTAACACCATATAACGTTATACGTTATAACGTAACACTTCATAACGGTATACGTTATAAAATAATATTATATAACGGTATACGCTATAAAATGTTACCACATAACGTTATACGTTATAACGTAACAGTACATAACGTTATAAGTTATAAAATAATACCGTATTACGTTATACGTTTTAACGAAATACAATATAACATTATAACGTAACACTATATAACGTTATACCTTATAACGAAACACCACATAACGTTATACCTTGTAAAGTAATATTATATAATGTTATACGTTATGAAATAATACCATATAACGTTATACGATATAAAATAATACCATATAGCGTTATAGGTTATTAAGTAATACCGTATAACGTTATACGTTATAACGTAATACAATATCACGTTATAACGTAACACTATATAACGTTATACGTTATAACGTAACACTACATAGCGTTATACGTTATAACGTAACTTTATATAACGTTATAAACGTTAACGTTATACGTTATAAAATATTACGGTATAACGTTATGCGTTATAACGTAATATAATATAACGTTATAACGTAACACAATATGTAACGTTATACGTTATAACGTTACACTACATAACGTTACACGTTTTAAAATAATATTATATAACGTTACACGTTATAAAATAATGCCATATAACGTTATAGGTTATTAAGTAATACCGTATAACGTTATACGTTCTGACGTAATACAATATAACGTTATAACGTAACACCATATAACGTTATACGTTATAACGTAACACTTCATAACGTTATACGTTATAAAATAATACCATATAACGTTATACGTTATAAAATATTACGGTATAACGTTATACGTTATAACGTAATATAAGATAACGTTATAACGTAACACTATATAACGTTATACGTTATAACGTAACACTACATAACGTTATACGTTATTAGGTAACACTACATAACGTTATACGTTATAAAATAATATCATATAACGTTATCCGTTATAAAATAATACCGTATAACGTTATACGTTGTAACGTAATAGAATATAACGTTATAACGAAATACTATATAACGTCATACGTTATAACGTTACACCATATAACGTTACACGTTATAACGTAACACTACATAACGTTATACGTTATAAAATAATATTATATAACGTTACACGTTATAAAATAATACCATATATCGTTATACGTTATTAAGTAATACCGTATAACGTTATACGTTATAACGTAACACCATATAACGTTATACGTTATAACGTAATACTACATAACGATATACGTTATAAAATAATACCATATAACGTTATACGTTATAAAATAATACCGTATAACGTTCTACGTTATAACGTAATATAATATAATGTTATAACGTAACACTATATAACGTTATACGTTATAACGAAACACCACATAACGTTATACCTTGTAAAGTAATATTATATAACGTTATACGTTATGAAATAATACCATATAACGTTATACGATATAAAATAATACCATATAACGTTATAGGTTATTAAGTAATACCGTATAACGTTATACGTTATAACGTAATACAATATAACGTTATAACGTAACACTATATAACGTTATACGTTATAACGTAACACTACATAGCGTTATACGTTATAACGTAACTTTATATAACGTTATAAACGTTACCGTTATACGTTATAAAATATTACGGTATAACGATATGCGTTATAACGTAATATAATATAACGTTATAACGTAACACAATATGTAACGTTATACGTTATAACGTTACACTACATAACGTTACACGTTTTAAAATAATATTATATAACGTTACACGTTATAAAATAATACCATATAACGTTATACGTTATAAAATAATACCGTATAACGCTATACGTTCTAACGTAATACAATATAACGTTATACGTTCTAACGCAATACAATACAACGTTATAACGTAACACTACATAAGGTTATACGTTATAAAATAATACCATATAACGTTATACGTTAGAAAATAATACTACATAACGTTATACGTTATAAAATAATACCATATAACGCTATACGATATAAAATAATGCTATATAACTTTATACGTTATAAAATAATTCCATATAACATTATACGTTATAAAATAATACCGTATAGCATTATACACTATAACGTATTGATATATGTCGTTATAACGTAACACTATATAACGTTATACGTTATAAAATAATACCATATAACGTTGTACGTTATAAAGTAATACCGTATAACATTATGCGCTATAACGTAATGCTATATAAGGTTATAAAGTAACACTATATAACGTTATACGTTATAAAATAATATTATATAACGTTATACGTTATAAAATATTTCCAAATAACGCTATACATTATAACGTAACACCACATAACGTTATACGTTAAAGAATAATATTATATAACGTTATACGGTATAAAATAATACCATATAACGCTATACGTTATAAAATAATACCGTATAACGTTATACATGTTAACGTAATACAATATAACGTTATAACGTAACACAATACAACGTTATACGTTATCAGGTATCACTATATAACGTTATACGTTACAACTTAACACTACATAACGTTATACGTTATAAAATAATATCATATAACGTTATACGTTATAAAATAATATCATATAACGTTATACGTTATAAAATAATATCTTATAACGTTATACGTTATAACGTAACACTACATAACGTTATACGTCATAAAATAATGTTATATAACGTTACACGTTATAAAATAATACCATATATCGTTATACGTTATTAAGTAATACCATATAACGTTATACGTTATAACGTAATACAATATAACGTTATAACGTAACACTATATAACGTTATACGTTATAACGTAACACTACATAGCGTTATACGTTATAACGTAACTTTATATAACGTTATAAACGTTACCGTTATACGTTATAAAATATTACGGTATAACGTTATGCGTTATAACGTAATATAATATAACGTTATAACGTAACACAATATGTAACGTTATACGTTATAACGTTACACTACATAACGTTACACGTTTTAAAATAATATTATATAACGTTACACGTTATAAAATAATACCATATAACGTTATACGTTATAAAATAATAACGTATAACGCTATACGTTCTAACGTAATACAATACAGCGATATAACGAAACACTATAAAACGTTATACGTTATAACGTAACACTACATAACGTTATACGTTATGAAATAATACCATATAACGTTATCCGTTATAAAATAATACCGTATAACGTTATACGTTATAACGTAATACAATATAACGTTACACGTTCTAACGCAATACAATACAACGTTATAACGTAACACTACATAAGGTTATACGTTATAAAATAATACCATATAACGTTATACGTTAGAAAATAATACTACATAACGTTATACGTTATAATATAATACCATATAACTTTATACGTTATAAAATAATTCCATATAACATTATACGTTATAAAATAATACCGTATAGCATTATACACTATAACGTATTGATATATGTCGTTATAACGTAACACTATATAACGTTATACGTTATAAAATAATACCATATAACGTTGTACGTTATAAAATAATACCGTATAACAATATGCGCTATAACGTAATGCTATATAAGGTTATAAAGTAACACTATATAACGTTATACGTTATAAAATAATATTATATAACGTTATACGTTATAAAATATTTCCAAATAACGCTATACATTATAACGTAACACCACATAACGTTATACGTTAAAGAATAATATTATATAACGTTATACGGTATAAAATAATACCATATAACGCTATACGTTATAAAATAATACCGTATAACGTTATACGTGTTAACGTAATACAATATAACGTTATAACGTAACACAATACAACGTTATACGTTATCAGGTATCACTATATAACGTTATACGTTATAACTTAACACTACATAACGTTATACGTTATAAAATAATATCATATAACGTTATACGTTATAAGATAATATCATATAACGTTATACGTTATAAAATAATATCATATAACGTTATACGTTATAACGTAACACTACATAACGTTATACGTCATAAAATAATGTTATATAACTTTACACGTTATAAAATAATACCATATATCGTTATACGTTATTAAGTAATACCGTATAACGTTATACGTTATAACGTAATACAATGTAGCGTTATAACGTTACACTATATAACGTTATACGTTATAACGTTACACTATATAACGTTATACGTTATAACGTAACACAACACAACGTTATACGTTATAAAATAATACCATATAATAAAATAATACCGTATAACGTTATACGTTCTAACGTAATACAATACAACGTTATAACGTAACACTATTTAACGTTATACGCTTTAACGTAACACTATATAACGCTACACGTTATAA
This sequence comes from Bombus dahlbomii, assembly GCA_037178635.1. Lineage (NCBI taxonomy): Eukaryota > Metazoa > Arthropoda > Insecta > Hymenoptera > Apidae > Bombus > Bombus dahlbomii. The sequence continues at coordinate 23,715,104 of CM074102.1, forward strand.
AATAATACCATATAACGTTAGACGTTATAAAATAATACCATATAACGTTATACGTTATAAAATAATACTATATAACGTTATACGTTATAAAAGAATACCGTATAACGTTATACGATTTAATACAATACAATATAACGTTATACGTTATTAAATAATACCGTATAACATTATACGTTACAAAATAATATCGTATAACATTATACGTTATAACGTAATGCTGTATAACGTTATAACGTAACACTATATAACGTTATACTTTATAACGTAAATCTACATAACGTTATACGTTATAAAATAATATTATATAACGTTAAACTTTATATAATAGTACAATATAACCCTATACGTCATAAAATAATACCGTATAACGTTATGTGTTATAAAATACTACCATATAACGTTATACGTCGTAAAATAATACCGTATAACGTTATACGTTATAACGTAACACCATACAACGTTATACCTTATAAAATAATATTATATAACGTTATTCGTTATAAAATATTACCACATAACGTTATACGTTATAACGTAACACTACATAACGTTATACGTTATAAAATAATATTATAAAACGTTATACGTTATAAAATAATACCATATAACGTTGTACGTTATAAAATAATACCGTATAACGTTATACGTTCTAACGTAATACAATACAACGTTATAACGAAACACTATATAACGTTATACGTTATAACGTAACACTACATAACGTTGTATGTTATAAAATAATACCATATAACGTTATACGTTATAAAATAATACCTTATAACGTTATACGTTATAACGTAATATAATATAACGTTATAACGTAACACTATATAACGTTATACGTTATAAAATAATACCATATAACGTTATACGTTATAAAATAATATCGTATAACGTTATACCTTTTAACGTAATACGATATAACGTTATACGTTATAAAATAATATTATATTGCGTTATACAATATATAATATTACCACATAACGTTATACGTTATAACGTAACACTACATAACGTTATACGTTATAAAATAATACGATATAACGTTATACGTTAAAAATAATACCGTATAACGTTATACGTTCTAACGTAATACAATACAACCTTATAACGTAACACTATATAACGTTATACGTTATTAGGTATCACTATATAACGTTATACGTTATAACGTAACACTACATAACGTTATACGTTATAACGTAACACCATATAACGTTATACGTTATAACGTAACACTACATAACGATATACGTTATAACGTAACACTATTTAACGTTATACGCTTTAACGTAACACTATATAACGCTACACGTTATAAAATAATACCATATAACGTTAGACGTTATAAAATAATACCATATAACGTTATACGTTATAAAATAATACTATATAACGTTATACGTTATAAAAGAATACCGTATAACGTTATACGATTTAATACAATACAATATAACGTTATACGTTATTAAATAATACCGTATAACATTATACGTTACAAAATAATATCGTATAACATTATACGTTATAACGTAATGCTGTATAACGTTATAACGTAACACTATATAACGTTATACTTTATAACGTAAATCTACATAACGTTATACGTTATAAAATAATATTATATAACGTTAAACTTTATATAATAGTACAATATAACCTTATACGTCATAAAATAATACCGTATAACGTTATGTGTTATAAAATACTACCATATAACGTTATACGTCGTAAAATAATACCGTATAACGTTATACGTTATAACGTAACACCATACAACGTTATACCTTATAAAATAATATTATATAACGTTATTCGTTATAAAATATTACCACATAACGTTATACGTTATAACGTAACACTACATAACGTTATACGTTATAAAATAATATTATAAAACGTTATACGTTATAAAATAATACCATATAACGTTGTACGTTATAAAATAATACCGTATAACGTTATACGTTCTAACGTAATACAATACAACGTTATAACGAAACACTATATAACGTTATACGTTATAACGTAACACTACATAACGTTGTATGTTATAAAATAATACCATATAACGTTATACGTTATAAAATAATACCTTATAACGTTATACGTTATAACGTAATATAATATAACGTTATAACGTAACACTATATAACGTTATACGTTATAAAATAATACCATATAACGTTATACGTTATAAAATAATATCGTATAACGTTATACCTTTTAACGTAATACGATATAACGTTATACGTTATTAGGTATCACTATATAACGTTATACGTTATAACGTAACACTACATAACGTTATACGTTATAACGTAACACCATATAACGTTATACGTTATAACGTAACACTACATAACGATATACGTTATAACGTAACACCATATAACGTTATACGTTATAACGTAACACTACATAACGTTATACGTTATAAAACAATATTATATAACGTTACACGTTATAAAATAATACCATATAACGTTATACGTTATAACATAATACCGTATAACGTTGTATGTTATAAAATAATACCGTATAACGTTATACATTATAACGTAAAATAATATAACGTTATAACGTAACACTACATAGCGTTATACGTTATAACGTAACACTATATAACGTTATACGTTATAAAATATTACCGTATAACGTTATACGTTATAAAATAATACCGTATAAGGTTATACGTTCTAACGTAATAGAATATAACGTTATAACGTTATAACGTAACACTATATAACGTTATACGTTATAACGTAACACCATATGACGTTATACGTTATAACGTAACACTACATAACGTTATAACGTAGCACTATATAACGTTATACGTTATAACGTAACACTACATAACGGTATACGTTATAAAATTATATTATATAACGTTATCCGTTATAAAATAATACCGTATAACGTTATACGTTCTAACGTAATACAATATAACGTTATAACGTAACACTATATAATGTCATCCGTTATAAAATAATACCGTATAACGTTATACATTCTAACGTAATACAATATAACGTTATAACGTAACACCATATAACGTTATACGTTATAACGTAACACTTCATAACGTTATACGTTATAAAATAACACCATATAACGTTATGCGTTATAAAATAATGCCATATAGCGTTATAGGTTATAAAATAATAACTTATAACGTTATACGTTACAACGTAATACAATATAATGTTATAACGTAACACTATATAACGTTACACGTTATAAAGTAACAACACATAACGTTATACCTTATAAAATAATATTATATAACGTTACACGTTATAAAATAATACCATATTACGTTATACGTTATAAAATAATACCGTATAACGTTGTACGTTATAACGTAATACAATATAACGTTATAACGTAACACTACATAACGATATACGTTATAAAATAATACCATATAACGCTATACGTTATTTGATAATACCATACAACGTTATACGATATAAAATAATACCATGTAACGTCATACGTTACAAAATAATACCATATAACGTTATAGGTTATAAAATAGTACCGTATAACGTTGTACGTTATAACGTAATACAATATAACGTTATAACGTAACACTACATAACGATATACGTTATAAAATAATACCATATAACGCTATACGTTATTTGATAACACCATATAACGTTATGCGTTATAAAATAATACCATATAACGTTATCCGTTATAAAATAATACCGTATAACGTTATACGTTATAACGTAATACAATATAACGTTATAACGTAACACTATATAACGTTATACGTTTTAACGTAACACTTCATAACGTTATACGTTATAAAATAATACCATATAACGTTACACGTTATAAAATAATACCGTATAACTCTATACGTTCTAACGTAATACAATATAACGTTATAACGTAACACCATATAACGTTATACGTTATAACGAAACACTTCATAACGGTATACGTTATAAAATAATATTATATAACGGTATACGTTATAAAATGTTACCACATAACGTTATACGTTATAACCTAACACTACATAACGTTATAAGTTATAAAATAATACCGTATTACGTTATACGTTTTAACGTAATACAATATAACATTATAACGTAACACTATATAACGTTATACCTTATAACGAAACACCACATAACGTTATACCTTGTAAAGTAATATTATATAACGTTATACGTTATGAAATAATACCATATAACGTTATACGATATAAAATAATACCATATAGCGTTATAGGTTATTAAGTAATACCGTATAACGTTATACGTTATAACGTAATACAATATCACGTTATAACGTAACACTATATAACGTTATACGTTATAACGTAACACTACATAGCGTTATACGTTATAACGTAACTTTATATAACGTTATAAACGTTAACGTTATACGTTATAAAATATTACGATATAACGTTATGCGTTATAACGTAATATAATATAACGTTATAACGTAACACAATATGTAACGTTATACGTTATAACGTTACACTTCATAACGGTATACGTTATAAAATAATATTATATAACGGTATACGTTATAAAATAATACCTTATAACGTTATACGTTATAACGTAATATAATATAACGTTATAACGTAACACTATATAACGTTATACGTTATAAAATAATACCATATAACGTTATACGTTATAAAATAATACCGTATAACGTTATACCTTTTAACGTAATACGATATAACGTTATACGTTATAAAATAATATTATATTGCGTTATACAATATATAATATTACCACATAACGTTATACGTAATAACGTAACACTACATAACGTTATACGTTATAAAATAATACGATATAACGTTATACGTTAAAAATAATACCGTATAACGTTATACGTTCTAACGTAATACAATACAACCTTATAACGTAACACTATATAACGTTATACGTTATTAGGTATCACTATATAACGTTATACGTTATAACGTAACACTACATAACGTTATACGTTATAACGTAACACCATATAACGTTATACGTTATAACGTAACACTACATAACGATATACGTTATAACGTAACACCATATAACGTTATACGTTATAACGTAACACTACATAACGTTATACGTTATAAAACAATATTATATAACGTTACACGTTATAAAATAATACCATATAACGTTATACGTTATAACATAATACCGTATAACGTTGTATGTTATAAAATAATACCGTATAACGTTATACATTATAACGTAATATAATATAACGTTATAACGTAACACTACATAGCGTTATACGTTATAACGTAACACTATATAACGTTATACGTTATAAAATATCATCGTATAACGTTATACGTTATAACGTAATATAATAACACTACATAACGTTACACGTTATAAAATAATACCATATAACGTTATACGTAATAAAATAATACCGTGTAACGTTGTATGTTATAAAATAGTACCGTATAACGTTATACATTATAACGTAAAATAATATAACGTTATAACGTAACACTACATAGCGTTATACGTTATAACGTAACACTATATAACGTTATACGTTATAAAATATTACCGTATAACGTTATACGTTATAAAATAATACCGTATAAGGTTATACGTTCTAACGTAATAGAATATAACGTTATAACGTTATAACGTAACACTATATAACGTTATACGTTATAACGTAACACCATATGACGTTATACGTTATAACGTAACACTACATAACGTTATAACGTAGCACTATATAACGTTATACGTTATAACGTAACACTACATAACGGTATACGTTATAAAATTATATTATATAACGTTATCCGTTATAAAATAATACCGTATAACGTTATACGTTCTAACGTAATACAATATAACGTTATAACGTAACACTATATAATGTCATCCGTTATAAAATAATACCGTATAACGTTATACATTCTAACGTAATACAATATAACGTTATAACGTAACACCATATAACGTTATACGTTATAACGTAACACTTCATAACGTTATACGTTATAAAATAACACCATATAACGTTATGCGTTATAAAATAATGCCATATAGCGTTATAGGTTATAAAATAATAACTTATAACGTTATACGTTACAACGTAATACAATATAATGTTATAACGTAACACTATATAACGTTACACGTTATAAAGTAACAACACATAACGTTATACCTTATAAAATAATATTATATAACGTTACACGTTATAAAATAATACCATATTACGTTATACGTTATAAAATAATACCGTATAACGTTGTACGTTATAACGTAATACAATATAACGTTATAACGTAACACTACATAACGATATACGTTATAAAATAATACCATATAACGCTATACGTTATTTGATAACACCATATAACGTTATGCGTTATAAAATAATACCATATAACGTTATCCGTTATAAAATAATACCGTATAACGTTATACGTTATAACGTAATACAATATAACGTTATAACGTAACACTATATAACGTTATACGTTTTAACGTAACACTTCATAACGTTATACGTTATAAAATAATACCATATAACGTTACACGTTATAAAATAATACCGTATAACTCTATACGTTCTAACGTAATACAATATAACGTTATAACGTAACACCATATAACGTTATACGTTATAACGAAACACTTCATAACGGTATACGTTATAAAATAATATTATATAACGGTATACGTTATAAAATGTTACCACATAACGTTATACGTTATAACCTAACACTACATAACGTTATAAGTTATAAAATAATACCGTATTACGTTATACGTTTTAACGTAATACAATATAACATTATAACGTAACACTATTTAACGTTATACCTTATAACGAAACACCACATAACGTTATACCTTGTAAAGTAATATTATATAACGTTATACGTTATGAAATAATACCATATAACGTTATACGATATAAAATAATACCATATAGCGTTATAGGTTATTAAGTAATACCGTATAACGTTATACGTTATAACGTAATACAATATCACGTTATAACGTAACACTATATAACGTTATACGTTATAACGTAACACTACATAGCGTTATACGTTATAACGTAACTTTATATAACGTTATAAACGTTAACGTTATACGTTATAAAATATTACGATATAACGTTATGCGTTATAACGTAATATAATATAACGTTATAACGTAACACAATATGTAACGTTATACGTTATAACGTTACACTACATAACGTTACACGTTTTAAAATAATATTATATAACGTTACACGTTATAAAATAATGCCATATAACGTTATAGGTTATTAAGTAATACCGTATAACGTTATACGTTCTAACGTAATACAATATAACGATATAACGTAACACCATATAACGTTATACGTTATAACGTTACACTTCATAACGCTATACGTTATAAAATAATACCATATAACGTTATACGTTATAAAATATTACGGTATAACGTTATACGTTATAACGTAACACTATATAACGTTATACGTTATAACGTAACACTACATAACGTTATACGTTATTAGGTATCACTACATAACGTTATACGTTATAAAATAATATCATATAACGTTATCCGTTATAAAATAATACCATATAACGTTATACGTTGTAACGTAATAGAATATAACGTTATAACGAAATAATATATAACGTCATACTTTATAACGTTACACCATATAACGTTACACGTTATAACGTAACACTACATAACGCTATACGTTATAAAATAATATTATATAACGTTACACGTTATAAAATAATACCATATATCGTTATACGTTATTAAGTAATACCGTATAACGTTATACGTTATAACGTAACACCATATAACGTTATACGTTATAACGTAATACTACATAACGATATACGTTATAAAATAATACCATATAACGTTATACGTTATAAAATAATACCGTATAACGTTCTACGTTATAACGTAATATAATATAATGTTATAACGTAACACTATATAACGTTATACGTTATAACGAAACACCACAAAACGTTATACCTTGTAAAGTAATATTATATAACGTTATACGTTATGAAATAATACCATATAACGTTATACGATATAAAATAATACCATATAACGTTATAGGTTTTAAGTAATACCGTATAACGTTATACGTTATAACGTAATACAGTATAACGTTATAACGTAACACTATATAACGTTATACGTTATAACGTAACATTACATAGCGTTATACGTTATAACGTAACTTTATATAACGTTATAAACGTTACCGTTATACGTTATAAAATATTACGGTATAACGTTATGCGTTATAACGTAATATAATATAACGTTATAACGTAACACAATATGTAACGTTATACGTTATAACGTTACACTACATAACGTTACACGTTTTAAAATAATATTATATAACGTTACACGTTATAAAATAATACCATATAACGTTATACGTTATAAAATAATACCGTATAACGCTATATGTTCTAACGTAATACAATACAGCGATATAACGAAACACTATAAAACGTTATACGTTATAACGTAACACTACATAACGTTATACGTTATAAAATAATACCATATAGCGTTATCCGTTATAAAATAATACCGTATAACGTTATACGTTATAAAATAATACCATATAACGTTATACGTTAGAAAATAATACTACATAACGTTATACGTTATAAAATAATACCATATAACGCTATACGTTATAAAATAATGCTATATAACTTTATACGTTATAAAATAATTCCATATAACATTATACGTTATAAAATAATACCGTATAGCATTATACACTATAACGTATTGATATATGTCGTTATAACGTCACACTATATAACGTTATACGTTATAAAATAATACCATATAACGTTGTACGTTATAAAATAATACCGTATAACATTATGCGCTATAACGTAATGCTATATAAGGTTATAAAGTAACACTATATAACGTTATACGTTATAAAATAATATTATATAACGTTATACGTTATAAAATATTTCCAAATAACGCTATATATTATAACGTAACACCACATAACGTTATACGTTAAAGTATAATATTATATAACGTTATACCTTATAAAATAATATTATATAACGTTACACGTTATAAAATAATACCATATTACGTTATACGTTATAAAATAATACCGTATAACGTTGTACGTTATAACGTAATACAATATAACGTTATAACGTAACACTACATAACGATATACGTTATAAAATAATACCATATAACGCTATACGTTATTTGATAATACCATACAACGTTATACGATATAAAATAATACCATGTAACGTCATACGTTATAAAATAATACCATATAACGTTATAGGTTATAAAATAGTACCGTATAACGTTGTACGTTATAACGTAATACAATATAACGTTATAACGTAACACTACATAACGATATACGTTATAAAATAATACCATATAACGCTATACGTTATTTGATAACACCATATAACGTTATGCGTTATAAAATAATACCATATAACGTTATCCGTTATAAAATAATACCGTATAACGTTATACGTTATAACGTAATACAATATAACGTTATAACGTAACACTATATAACGTTATACGTTTTAACGTAACACTTCATAACGTTATACGTTATAAAATAATACCATATAACGTTACACGTTATAAAATAATACCGTATAACTCTATACGATCTAACGTAATACAATATAACGTTATAACGTAACACCATATAACGTTATACGTTATAACGAAACACTTCATAACGGTATACGTTATAAAATAATATTATATAACGGTATACGTTATAAAATGTTACCACATAACGTTATACGTTATAACCTAACACTACATAACGTTATAAGTTATAAAATAATACCGTATTACGTTATACGTTTTAACGTAATACAATATAACATTATAACGTAACACTATATAACGTTATACCTTATAACGAAACACCACATAACGTTATACCTTGTAAAGTAATATTATATAACGTTATACGTTATGAAATAATACCATATAACGTTATACGATATAAAATAATACCATATAGCGTTATAGGTTATTAAGTAATACCGTATAACGTTATACGTTATAACGTAATACAATATCACGTTATAACGTAACACTATATAACGTTATACGTTATAACGTAACACTACATAGCGTTATACGTTATAACGTAACTTTATATAACGTTATAAACGTTAACGTTATACGTTATAAAATATTACGATATAACGTTATGCGTTATAACGTAATATAATATAACGTTATAACGTAACACAATATGTAACGTTATACGTTATAACGTTACACTACATAACGTTACACGTTTTAAAATAATATTATATAACGTTACACGTTATAAAATAATGCCATATAACGTTATAGGTTATTAAGTAATACCGTATAACGTTATACGTTCTAACGTAATACAATATAACGATATAACGTAACACCATATAACGTTATACGTTATAACGTTACACTTCATAACGTTATACGTTATAAAATAATACCATATAACGTTATACGTTATAAAATATTACGGTATAACGTTATACGTTATAACGTAACACTATATAACGTTATACGTTATAACGTAACACCACATAACGTTATACGTTATTAGGTATCACTACATAACGTTATACGTTATAAAATAATATCATATAACGTTATCCGTTATAAAATAATACCATATAACGTTATACGTTGTAACGTAATAGAATATAACGTTATAACGAAATAATATATAACGTCATGCTTTATAACGTTACACCATATAACGTTACACGTTATAACGTAACACTACATAACGCTATACGTTATAAAATAATATTATATAACGTTACACGTTATAAAATAATACCATATATCGTTATACGTTATTAAGTAATACCGTATAACGTTATACGTTATAACGTAACACCATATAACGTTATACGTTATAACGTAATACTACCTAACGATATACGTTATAAAATAATACCATATAACGTTATACGTTATAAAATAATACCGTATAACGTTCTACGTTATAACGTAATATAATATAATGTTATAACGTAACACTATATAACGTTATACGTTATAACGAAACACCACAAAACGTTATACCTTGTAAAGTAATATTATATAACGTTATACGTTATGAAATAATACCATATAACGTTATACGATATAAAATAATACCATATAACGTTATAGGTTATTAAGTAATACCGTATAACGTTATACGTTATAACGTAATACAATATAACGTTATAACGTAACACTATATAACGTTATACGTTATAACGTAACACTACATAGGGTTATACGTTATAACGTAACTTTATATAACGTTATAAACGTTACCGTTATACGTTATAAAATATTACGGTATAACGTTATGCGTTATAACGTAATATAATATAACGTTATAACGTAACACAATATGTAACGTTATACGTTATAACGTTACACTACATAACGTTACACGTTTTAAAATAATATTATATAACGTTACACGTTATAAAATAATACCATATAACGTTATACGTTATAAAATAATACCGTATAACGCTATATGTTCTAACGTAATACAATACAGCGATATAACGAAACACTATAAAACGTTATACGTTATAACGTAACACTACATAACGTTATACGTTATAAAATAATACCATATAGCGTTATCCGTTATAAAATAATACCGTATAACGTTATACGTTATAAAATAATACCATATAACGTTATACGTTAGAAAATAATACTACATAACGTTATACGTTATAAAATAATACCATATAACGCTATACGTTATAAAATAATGCTATATAACTTTATACGTTATAAAATAATTCCATATAACATTATACGTTATAAAATAATACCGTATAGCATTATACACTATAACGTATTGATATATGTCGTTATAACGTCACACTATATAACGTTATACGTTATAAAATAATACCATATAACGTTGTACGTTATAAAATAATACCGTATAACATTATGCGCTATAACGTAATGCTATATAAGGTTATAAAGTAACACTATATAACGTTATACGTTATAAAATAATATTATATAACGTTATACGTTATAAAATATTTCCAAATAACGCTATATATTATAACGTAACACCACATAACGTTATACGTTAAAGTATAATATTATATAACGTTATACCTTATAAAATAATATTATATAACGTTACACGTTATAAAATAATACCATATTACGTTATACGTTATAAAATAATACCGTATAACGTTGTACGTTATAACGTAATACAATATAACGTTATAACGTAACACTACATAACGATATACGTTATAAAATAATACCATATAACGCTATACGTTATTTGATAATACCATACAACGTTATACGATATAAAATAATACCATGTAACGTCATACGTTATAAAATAATACCATATAACGTTATAGGTTATAAAATAGTACCGTATAACGTTGTACGTTATAACGTAATACAATATAACGTTATAACGTAACACTACATAACGATATACGTTATAAAATAATACCATATAACGCTATACGTTATTTGATAACACCATATAACGTTATGCGTTATAAAATAATACCATATAACGTTATCCGTTATAAAATAATACCGTATAACGTTATACGTTATAACGTAATACAATATAACGTTATAACGTAACACTATATAACGTTATACGTTTTAACGTAACACTTCATAACGTTATACGTTATAAAATAATACCATATAACGTTACACGTTATAAAATAATACCGTATAACTCTATACGATCTAACGTAATACAATATAACGTTATAACGTAACACCATATAACGTTATACGTTATAACGAAACACTTCATAACGGTATACGTTATAAAATAATATTATATAACGGTATACGTTATAAAATGTTACCACATAACGTTATACGTTATAACCTAACACTACATAACGTTATAAGTTATAAAATAATACCGTATTACGTTATACGTTTTAACGTAATACAATATAACATTATAACGTAACACTATATAACGTTATACCTTATAACGAAACACCACATAACGTTATACCTTGTAAAGTAATATTATATAACGTTATACGTTATGAAATAATACCATATAACGTTATACGATATAAAATAATACCATATAGCGTTATAGGTTATTAAGTAATACCGTATAACGTTATACGTTATAACGTAATACAATATCACGTTATAACGTAACACTATATAACGTTATACGTTATAACGTAACACTACATAGCGTTATACGTTATAACGTAACTTTATATAACGTTATAAACGTTAACGTTATACGTTATAAAATATTACGATATAACGTTATGCGTTATAACGTAATATAATATAACGTTATAACGTAACACAATATGTAACGTTATACGTTATAACGTTACACTACATAACGTTACACGTTTTAAAATAATATTATATAACGTTACACGTTATAAAATAATGCCATATAACGTTATAGGTTATTAAGTAATACCGTATAACGTTATACGTTCTAACGTAATACAATATAACGATATAACGTAACACCATATAACGTTATACGTTATAACGTTACACTTCATAACGTTATACGTTATAAAATAATACCATATAACGTTATACGTTATAAAATATTACGGTATAACGTTATACGTTATAACGTAACACTATATAACGTTATACGTTATAACGTAACACCACATAACGTTATACGTTATTAGGTATCACTACATAACGTTATACGTTATAAAATAATATCATATAACGTTATCCGTTATAAAATAATACCATATAACGTTATACGTTGTAACGTAATAGAATATAACGTTATAACGAAATAATATATAACGTCATGCTTTATAACGTTACACCATATAACGTTACACGTTATAACGTAACACTACATAACGCTATACGTTATAAAATAATATTATATAACGTTACACGTTATAAAATAATACCATATATCGTTATACGTTATTAAGTAATACCGTATAACGTTATACGTTATAACGTAACACCATATAACGTTATACGTTATAACGTAATACTACCTAACGATATACGTTATAAAATAATACCATATAACGTTATACGTTATAAAATAATACCGTATAACGTTCTACGTTATAACGTAATATAATATAATGTTATAACGTAACACTATATAACGTTATACGTTATAACGAAACACCACAAAACGTTATACCTTGTAAAGTAATATTATATAACGTTATACGTTATGAAATAATACCATATAACGTTATACGATATAAAATAATACCATATAACGTTATAGGTTATTAAGTAATACCGTATAACGTTATACGTTATAACGTAATACAATATAACGTTATAACGTAACACTATATAACGTTATACGTTATAACGTAACACTACATAGGGTTATACGTTATAACGTAACTTTATATAACGTTATAAACGTTACCGTTATACGTTATAAAATATTACGGTATAACGTTATGCGTTATAACGTAATATAATATAACGTTATAACGTAACACAATATGTAACGTTATACGTTATAACGTTACACTACATAACGTTACACGTTTTAAAATAATATTATATAACGTTACACGTTATAAAATAATACCATATAACGTTATACGTTATAAAATAATACCGTATAACGCTATATGTTCTAACGTAATACAATACAGCGATATAACGAAACACTATAAAACGTTATACGTTATAACGTAACACTACATAACGTTATACGTTATAAAATAATACCATATAGCGTTATCCGTTATAAAATAATACCGTATAACGTTATACGTTATAAAATAATACCATATAACGTTATACGTTAGAAAATAATACTACATAACGTTATACGTTATAAAATAATACCATATAACGCTATACGTTATAAAATAATGCTATATAACTTTATACGTTATAAAATAATTCCATATAACATTATACGTTATAAAATAATACCGTATAGCATTATACACTATAACGTATTGATATATGTCGTTATAACGTCACACTATATAACGTTATACGTTATAAAATAATACCATATAACGTTGTACGTTATAAAATAATACCGTATAACATTATGCGCTATAACGTAATGCTATATAAGGTTATAAAGTAACACTATATAACGTTATACGTTATAAAATAATATTATATAACGTTATACGTTATAAAATATTTCCAAATAACGCTATACATTATAACGTAACACCACATAACGTTATACGTTAAAGTATAATATTATATAACGTTATACGGTATAAAATAATACCATATAACGCTATACGTTATAAAATAATACCGTATAACGTTATACATGTTAACGTAATACAATATAACGTTATAACGTAACACAATACAACGTTATACGTTATCAGGTGTCACTATATAACGTTATACGTTATAACTTAACACGACATAACGTTATACGTTATAAAATAATATCATATAACGTTATACGTTATAAAATAATATCATATAACGTTATACGTTATAAAATAATATCATATAACGTTATACGTTATAACGTAACACTACATAACATTATACGTCATAAAATAATGTTATATAACGTTACACGTTATAAAATAATACCATATATCGTTATACGTTATTAAGTAATACCGTATAACGTTATACGTTATAACGTAATACAATGTAGCGTTATAACGTTACACTATATAACGATATACGTTATAGCGTTACACTATATAACGTTATACGTTATAACGTAACACAACACAACGTTATACGTTATAAAATAATACCATATAACCTTATACGTTATAAAATAATACCGTATAACGTTATACGTTCTAACGTAATACAATACAACGTTATAACGTAACACTATTTAACGTTATACGCTTTAACGTAACACTATATAACGCTACACGTTATAAAATAATACCATATAACGTTAGACGTTATAAAATAATACCATATAACGTTATACGTTATAAAATAATACAATATAACGTTATACGTTACAAAAGAATACCGTATAACGTTATACGATTTAATACAATACAATATAACGTTATACGTTATTAAATAATACCGTATAACATTATACGTTACAAAATAATATCGTATAACATTATACGTTATAACGTAATGCTGTATAACGTTATAACGTAACACTATATAACGTTATACGTTATAACGTAAATCTACATAACGTTATACGTTATAAAATAATATTATATAACGTTAAACTTTATATAATAGTACAATATAACCTTATACGTCATAAAATAATACCGTATAACGTTATGTGTTATAAAATACTACCATATAACGTTATACGTCATAAAATAATACCGTATAACGTTATACGTTATAACGTAACACCACATAACGTTATACCTTATAAAATAATATTATATAACGTCATTCGTTATAAAATATTACCACATAACGTTATACGTTATAACGTAACACTACATAACGTCATACGTTATAAAATAATATTATAAAACGTTATACGTTATAAAATAATACCATATAACGTTGTACGTTATAAAATAATACCGTATAACGTTATACGTTCTAACCTAATACAATACAACGTTATAACGAAACACTATATAACGTTATACGTTATAACGTAACACTACATAACGTTATACGTTATAAAATAATACCATATAACGTTATACGTTATAAAATATTACGGTATAACGTTATACGTTATAACGTAATATAAGATAACGTTATAACGTAACACTATATAACGTTATACGTTATAACGTAACACTACATAACGTTATACGTTATTAGGTATCACTACATAACGTTATACGTTATAAAATAATATCATATAACGTTATCCGTTATAATATAATACCGTATAACGTTATACGTTGTAACGTAATAGAATATAACGTTATAACGAAATACTATATAACGTCATACGTTATAACGTTACACCATATAACGTTACACGTTATAACGTAACACTACATAACGTTATACGTTATAAAATAATATTATATAACGTTACACGTTATAAAATAATACCATATATCGTTATACGTTATAAAATAATACCGTATAACGTTCTACGTTATAACGTAATATAATATAATGTTATAACGTAATACTATATAACGTTATACGTTATAACGAAACACCACATAACGTTATACCTTGTAAAGTAATATTATATAACGTTATACGTTATGAAATAATACCATATAACGTTATACTATATAAAATAATACCATATAACGTTATAGGTTATTAAGTAATACCGTATAACGTTATACGTTATAACGTAATACAATATAACGTTATAACGTAACACTATATAACGTTATACGTTATAACGTAACACTACATAGCGTTATACGTTATAACGTAACTTTATATAACGTTATAAACGTTACCGTTATACGTTATAAAATATTACGGTATAACGTTATGCGTTATAACGTAATATAATATAACGTTATAACGTAACACAATATGTAACGTTATACGTTATAACGTTACACTACATAACGTTACACGTATTAAAATAATATTATATAACGTTACACGTTATAAAATAATACCATATAACGTTATACGTTATAAAATAATACCGTATAACGCTATACGTTCTAACGTAATACAATACAGCGATATAACGAAACACTATAAAACGTTATACGTTATAACGTAACACTACATAACGTTATACGTTATAAAATAATACCATATAGCGTTATCCGTTATAAAATAATACCGTATAACGTTATACGTTATAACGTAATACAATATAACGTTATACGTTCTAACGCAATACAATACAACGTTATAACGTAACACTACATAACGTTATACGTCATAAAATAATGTTATATAACGTTACACGTTATAAAATAATACCATATATCGTTATACGTTATTAAGTAATACCGTATAACGTTATACGTTATAACGTAATACAATGTAGCGTTATAACGTTACACTATATAACGTTATACGTTATAGCGTTACACTATATAACGTTATACGTTATAACGTAACACAACACAACGTTATACGTTATAAAATAATACCATATAACCTTATACGTTATAAAATAATACCGTATAACGTTATACGTTCTAACGTAATACAATACAACGTTATAACGTAACACTATTTAACGTTATACGCTTTAACGTAACACTATATAACGCTACACGTTATAAAATAATACCATATAACGTTAGACGTTATAAAATAATACCATATAACGTTATACGTTATAACATAATACTATATAACGTTATACGTTATAAAAGAATACCGTACAACGTTATACGATTTAATACAATACAATATAACGTTATACGTTATTAAATAATACCGTATAACATTATACGTTACAAAATAATATCGTATAACATTATACGTTATAACGTAATGCTGTATAACGTTATAACGTAACACTATATAACGTTATACGTTATAACGTAAATCTACATAACGTTATACGTTATAAAATAATATTATATAAGGTTAAACTTTATATAATAGTACAATATAACCTTATACGTTATAAAATAATACCGTATAACGTTATACGTTCTAACGTAATACAATACAACGTTATAACGAAACACTATATAACGTTATACGTTATAACGTAACACTACATAACGTTGTATGTTATAAAATAATACCATATAACGTTATACGTTATAAAATAATACCTTATAACGTTATACGTTATAACGTAATATAATATAACGTTATAACGTAACACTATATAACGTTATACCTTATAAAATAATACCATATAACGTTATACGTTATAAAATAATACAGTATAACGTTATACCTTTTAACGTAATACGATATAACGTTATACGTTATAAAATAATATTATATTGCGTTATACATTATAAAATATTACCACATAACGTTATACGTTATAACGTAACACTACATAACGTTATACGTTATAAAATAATACGATATAACGTTATACGTTAAAAATAATACCGTATAACGTTATACGTTCTGACGTAATACAATACAACCTTATAACGTAACACTATATAACGTTATACGTTATTAGGTATCACTATATAACGTTATACGTTATAACGTAACACTACATAACGTTATACGTTATAACGTAACACCATATAACGTTATACGTTATAACGTAACACTGCATAACGATATACGTTATAACGTAACACCATATAACGTTATACGTTATAACGTAACACTACATAACGTTATACGTTATAAAACAATATTATATAACGTTACACGTTATAAAATAATACCATATAACGTTATACGTTATAACATAATACCGTATAACGTTGTATGTTATAAAATAATACCGTATAACGTTATACATTATAACGTAATATAATATAACGTTATAACGTAACACTACATAGCGTTATACGTTATAACGTAACACTATATAACGTTATACGTTATAAAATATCATCGTATAACGTTATACGTTATAACGTAATATAATAACACTACATAACGTTACACGTTATAAAATAATACCATATAACGTTATACGTAATAAAATAATACCGTATAACGTTGTATGTTATAAAATAGTACCGTATAACGTTATACATTATAACGTAAAATAATATAACGTTATAACGTAACACTACATAGCGTTATACGTTATAACGTAACACTATATAACGTTATACGTTATAAAATATTACCGTATAACGTTATACGTTATAAAATAATACCGTATAACGTTATACGTTCTAACGTAATAGAATATAACGTTATAACGTTATAACGTAACACTATATAACGTTATACGTTATAACGTAACACCGTATGACGTTATACGTTATAACGTAACACTACATAACGTTATAACGTAGCACTATATAACGTTATACGTTATAACGTAACACTACATAACGGTATACGTTATAAAATAATATTATATAACGTTATCCGTTATAAAATAATACCGTATAACGTTATACGTTCTAACGTAATACAATATAACGTTATAACGTAACACTATATAATGTTATCCGTTATAAAATAATACCGTATAACGTTATACATTCTAACGTAATACAATATAACGTTATAACGTAACACCATATAACGTTATACGTTATGACGTAACACTTCATAACGTTATACGTTATAAAATAACACCATATAACGTTATGCGTTATAAAATAATGCCATATAGCGTTATACGTTATAAAATAATAACGTATAACGTTGTACGTTATAACGAAATACAATATAACGTTATAACGTAACACTACATAACGATATACGTTATAAAATAATACCATATAACGTTATACGTTATTTGATAATACCATACAACGTTATACGATATAAAATAATACCATATTACGTTATACGTTATAAAATAATACCGTATAACGTTGTACGTTATAACGAAATACAATATAACGTTATAACGTAACACTACATAACCATATACGTTATAAAATAATACCATATAACGTTATACGTTATTTGATAATACCATACAACGTTATACGATATAAAATAATACCATGTAACGTCATACGTTATAAAATAATACCATATAAAGTTATAGGTTATTAAGTAATACCGTATAGCGTTATACGTTCTAACGTAATACAATATAACGTTATAACGTAACACCATATAACGTTATACGTTATAACATAACACTTCATAACGTTATACGTTATAAAATAATACCATATAACGTTATACGTTATAAAATAATACCGTATAACGCTATACGTTCTAACGTAATACAATACAACGTTATAACGAAACACTATAAAACGTTATACGTTATAACGTAACACTACATAACGTTATACGTTATAAAATAATACCATATAACGTTATACGTTATAAAATAACACCATATAACGTTATGCGTTATAAAATAATACCATATAACGTTATCCGTTATAAAATAATACCGTATAACGTTATACGTTATAACGTAATACAATATAACGTTATACTGTAACACCATATAACGTTATACGTTATAACGTAACACTTCATAACGGTATACGTTATAAAATAATATTATATAACGGTATACGTTATAAAATGTTACCACATAACGTTATACGTTATAACGTAACACTACATAACGTTATAAGTTATAAAATAATACCGTATTACGTTATACGTTATAACGTAATACAATATAACGTTATACGTTCTAACGCAATACAATACAACGTTATAACGTAACACTACATAAGGTTATACGTTATAAAATAATACCATATAACGTTATACGTTAGAAAATAATACTACATAACGTTATACGTTATAAAATAATACCATATAACGCTATACGTTATAAAATAATGCTATATAACTTTATACGTTATGAAATAATTCCATATAACATTATACGTTATAAAATAATACCGTATAGCATTATACACTATAACGTATTGATATATGTCGTTATAGCGTAACACTATATAACGTTATACGTTATAAAATAATACCATGTAACGTTGTACGTTATAAAATAATACCGTATAACATTATGCGCTATAACGTAATGCTATATAAGGTTATAAAGTAACACTATATAACGTTATACGTTATAAAATAATATTATATAACGTTATACGTTATAAAATATTTCCAAATAACGCTATACATTATAACGTAACACCACATAACGTTATACGTTAAAGAATAATATTATATAACGTTATACGGTATAAAATAATACCATATAACGCTATACGTTATAAAATAATACCGTATAACGTTATACATGTTAACGTAATACAATATAACGTTATAACGTAACACAATACAACGTTATACGTTATCAGGTATCACTATATAACGTTATACCTTATAACTTAACACTACATAACGTTATACGTTATAAAATAATATCATATAACGTTATACGTTATAAAATAATATCATATAACGTTATACGTTATAAAATAATATCATATAACGTTATACGTTATAACGTAACACTACATAACGTTATACGTCATAAAATAATGTTATATAACGTTACACGTTATAAAATAATACCATATATCGTTATACGTTATTAAGTAATACCGTATAACGTTATACGTTATAACGTAATACAATGTAGCGTTATAACGTTACACTATATAACGTTATACGTTATAGCGTTACACTATATAACGTTATACGTTATAACGTAACACAACACAACGTTATACGTTATAAAATAATACCATATAACCTTATACGTTATAAAATAATACCGTATAACGTTATACGTTCTAACGTAATACAATACAACGTTATAACGTAACACTATTTAACGTTATACGCTTTAACGTAACACTATATAACGCTACACGTTATAAAATAATACCATATAACGTTAGACGTTATAAAATAATACCATATAACGTTATACGGTATAAAATAATACTATATAACGTTATACGTTATAAAAGAATACCGTATAACGTTATACGATTTCATACAATACAATATAACGTTATACGTTATTAAATAATACCGTACAACATTATACGTTACAAAATAATATCGTATAACATTATACGTTATAACGTAATGCTGTATAACGTTATAACGTAACACTATATAACGTTATACGTTATAACGTAAATCTACATAACGTTATACGTTATAAAATAATATTATATAACGTTAAACTTTATATAATAGTACAATATAACCTTATACGTCATAAAATAATACCGTATAACGTTATGTGTTATAAAATACTACCATATAACGTTATACGTCATAAAATAATACCGTATAACGTTATACGTTATAACGTAACACCACATAACGTTATACCTTATAAAGTAATATTATATAACGTTATTCGTTATAAAATATTACCACATAACGTTATACGTTATAACGTAACACTACATAACGTTATACGTTATAAAATAATATTATAAAACGTTATACGTTATAAAATAATACCATATAACGTTGTACGTTATAAAATAATACCGTATAACGTTATACGTTCTAACGTAATACAATACAACGTTATAACGAAACACTATATAACGTTATACGTTATAACGTAACACTACATAACGTTGTATGTTATAAAATAATACCATATAACGTTATACGTTATAAAATAATACCTTATAACGTTATACGTTATAACGTAATATAATATAACGTTATAACGTAACACTATATAACGTTATACCTTATAAAATAATACCATATAACGTTATACGTTATAAAATAATACAGTATAACGTTATACCTTTTAACGTAATACGATATAACGTTATACGTTATAACATAATATTATATTGCGTTATACATTATAAAATATTACCACATAACGTTATACGTTATAACGTAACACTACATAACGTTATACGTTATAAAATAATACGATATAACGTTATACGTTAAAAATAATACCGTATAACGTTATACGTTCTAACGTAATACAATACAACCTTATAACGTAACACTATATAACGTTATACGTAATTAGGTATCACTATATAACGTTATACGTTATAACGTAACACTACATAACGTTATACGTTATAACGTAACACCATATAACGTTATACGTTATAACGTAACACTGCATAACGATATACGTTATAACGTAACACCATATAACGTTATACGTTATAACGTAACACTACATAACGTTATACGTTATAAAACAATATTATATAACGTTACACGTTATAAAATAATACCATATAACGTTATACGTTATAACATAATACCGTATAACGTTGTATGTTATAAAATAATACCGTATAACGTTATACATTATAACGTAATATAATATAACGTTATAACGTAACACTACATAGCGTTATACGTTATAACGTAACACTATATAACGTTATACGTTATAAAATATCATCGTATAACGTTATACGTTATAACGTAATATAATAACACTACATAACGTTACACGTTATAAAATAATACCATATAACGTTATACGTAATAAAATAATACCGTATAACGTTGTATGTTATAAAATAGTACCGTATAACGTTATACATTATAACGTAAAATAATATAACGTTATAACGTAACACTACATAGCGTTATACGTTATAACGTAACACTATATAACGTTATACGTTATAAAATATTACCGTATAACGTTATACATTCTAACGTAATACAATATAACGTTATAACGTAACACCATATAAAGTTATACGTTATATCGTAACACTTCATAACGTTATACGTTATAAAATAACACCATATAACGTTATGCGTTATAAAATAATGCCATATAGCGTTATACGTTATAAAATAATAACGTATAACGTTGTACGTTATAACGAAATACAATATAACGTTATAACGTAACACTACATAACGATATACGTTATAAAATAATACCATATAACGTTATACGTTATTTGATAATACCATACAACGTTATACGATATAAAATAATACCATATTACGTTATACGTTATAAAATAATACCGTATAACGTTGTACGTTATAACGAAATACAATATAACGTTATAACGTAACACTACATAACGATATACGTTATAAAATAATACCATATAACGTTATACGTTATTTGATAATACCATACAACGTTATACGATATAAAATAATACCATGTAACGTCATACGTTATAAAATAATACCATATAACGTTATAGGTTATTAAGTAATACCGTATAGCGTTATACGTTCTAACGTAATACAATATAACGTTATAACGTAAAACCATATAACGTTATACGTTATAACATAACACTTCATAACGTTATACGTTATAAAATAATACCATATAACGTTATACGTTATAAAATAATACCGTATAACGCTATACGTTCTAACGTAATACAATACAACGTTATAACGAAACACTATAAAACGTTATACGTTATAACGTAACACTACATAACGTTATACGTTATAAAATAATACCATATAACGTTATACGTTATAAAATAACACCATATAACGTTATGCGTTATAAAATAATACCATATAACGTTATCCGTTATAAAATAATACCGTATAACGTTATACGTTATAACGTAATACAATATAACGTTATAACGTAACACTATATAACGTTATACGTTTTAACGTAACACTTCATAACGTTATACGTTATAAAATAATACCATATAACGTTACACGTTATAAAATAATACCGTATAACTCTATACGTTCTAACGTAATACAATATAACGTTATAACGTAACACCATATAACGTTATACGTTATAACGTAACACTTCATAACGGTATACGTTATAAAATAATATTATATAACGGTATACGTTATAAAATGTTACCACATAACGTTATACGTTATAACGTAACACTACATAACGTTATAAGTTATAAAATAATACCGTATTACGTTATACGTTATAACGTAATACAATATAACGTTATACGTTCTAACGCAATACAATACAACGTTATAACGTATCACTACATAAGGTTATACGTTATAAAATAATACCATATAACGTTATACGTTAGAAAATAATACTACATAACGTTATACGTTATAAAATAATACCATATAACGCTATACGTTATAAAATAATGCTATATAACTTTATACGTTATGAAATAATTCCATATAACATTATACGTTATAAAATAATACCGTATAGCATTATACACTATAACGTATTGATATATGTCGTTATAGCGTAACACTATATAACGTTATACGTTATAAAATAATACCATGTAACGTTGTACGTTATAAAATAATACCGTATAACATTATGCGCTATAACGTAATGCTATATAAGGTTATAAAGTAATACTATATTACGTTATACGTTATAAAATAATATTATATAACGTTATACGTTATAAAATATTTCCAAATAACGCTATACATTATAACGTAACACCACATAACGTTATACGTTAAAGAATAATATTATATAACGTTATACGGTATAAAATAATACCATATAACGCTATACGTTATAAAATAATACCGTATAACGTTATACATGTTAACGTAATACAATATAACGTTTTAACGTAACACAATACAACGTTATACGTTATCAGGTATCACTATATAACGTTATACGTTATAACTTAACACTACATAACGTTATACGTTATAAAATAATATCATATAACGTTATACGTTATAAAATAATATCATATAACGTTATACGTTATAAAATAATATCATATAACGTCATACGTTATAACGTAACACTACATAACGTTATACGTCATAAAATAATGTTATATAACGTTACACGTTATAAAATAATACCATATATCGTTATACGTTATTAAGTAATACCGTATTACGTTATACGTTATAACGTAATACAATGTAGCATTATAACGTTACACTATATAACGTTATACGTTATAGCGTTACACTATATAACGTTATACGTTATAACGTAACACAACACAACGTTATACGTTATAAAATAATACCATATAACGTTATACGTTATAAAATAATACCGTATAACGTTATACGTTATAACGTAATATAATATAACGTTATAACGTAACACTATATAACGTTATACGTTATAACGTAATATAATATAACGTTATAACGTAATACCATATAACGTTATACGTTATAACGTAACACTTCATAACGGTATACGTTATAAAATAATATTATATAACGGTATACGTTATAAAATGTTACCACATAACGTTATACGTTATAACGTAACACTACATAACGTTATAAGTTATAAAATAATACCGTATTACGTTATTCGTTTTAACGTAATACAATATAACATTATAACGTAACACTATATAACGTTATACCTTATAACGAAACACCACATAACGTTATACCTTGTAAAGTAATATTATATAACGTTATACGTTATGAAATAATACCATATAACGTTATACGATATAAAATAATACCATATAGCGTTATAGGTTATTAAGTAATACCGTATAACGTTATACGTTATAACGTAATACAATAAAACGTTATAACGTAACACTATATAACGTTATACGTTATAACGTAACACTACATAGCGTTATACGTTATAACGTAACTTTATATAACGTTATAAACGTTAACGTTATACGTTATAAAATATTACGGTATAACGTTATGCGTTATAATGTAACACAATATGTAACGTTATACGTTATAACGTTACACTACATAACGTTACACGTTTTAAAATAATATTATATAACTTTACACGTTATAAAATAATACCATATAATGTTATAGGTTATTAAGTAATACCGTATAACGTTATACGTTCTAACGTAATACAATATAACGTTACAACGTAACACCATATAACGTTATACGTTATAACGTAACACTTCATAACGTTATACGTTATAAAATAATACCATATAACGTTATACGTTATAAAATAATACCGTATAACGCTATACGTTCTAACGTAATACAATACAGCGATATAACGAAACACTATAAAACGATATACGTTATAACGTAACACTACATAACGTTATACGTTATAAAATAATACCATATAACGTTAATAGTTATAAAATAACACCATATAATGTTATGCGTTATAAAATAATACCATATAACGTTATCCGTTATAAAATAATACCGTATAACGTTCTACGTTATAACGTAATACAATGTAACGTTATAACGTAACACTACATAAGGTTATACGTTATAAAATAATACCCTATAACGTTATACGTTATAACGTAACACTACATAACGTTATACGTTATAAAATAATACCATATAACGTTATAGGTTATTAAGTAATACCGTATAACGTTATACGTTATAACGTAATACAATATAACGTTATAACGTAACACTATATAACGTTATACGTTATAACGTAACACTACATAGCGTTACACGTTATAACGTGACTTTATATAACGTTATACGTTATAAAATATTACGGTATAACGTTATGCGTTATAACGTAATATAATATAACGTTATAACGTAACACTATATAACGTTATACGTTATAACGTAACACTACATAACGTTATACGTCATAAAATAATACCATATAACGTTATAGGTTATTAAGTAATACCGTATAACGTTATACGTTATAACGTAATACAATATAACGTTATAACGTAACACTATATAACGTAATACAATATAACGTTATAACGTAACACTATATAACGTTATACGTTATAACGTAACACTACATAACGGTATACGATATAAAATAATATTATATAACGTTATAGGTTATAAAATATTACCGCATAACGTTATACGTTATAACGTAACACTACATAACGTTATACGTTATAAAATAATACCATATAACGTTATAGGTTATTAAGTAATACCGTATAACGTTATACGTTATAACGTAATACAATATAACGTTATAACGTAACACTATATAACGTTATACGTTATAACGTAACACTACATAGCGTTACACGTTCTAACGTGACTTTATATAACGTTATACGTTATAAAATAATACCATATACCGTTATATGTTATAATATATTACCATATAACGTTATACGTTATAACGTAATACAATATAACGTTATAACGTAACACTATATAACGTTATACGTTATAACGTAACACTACATAACGGTATACGATATAAAATAATATTATATAACGTTATAGGTTATAAAATAATACCATATAAC
Source organism: Bombus dahlbomii (assembly GCA_037178635.1). Taxonomy (NCBI): domain Eukaryota; kingdom Metazoa; phylum Arthropoda; class Insecta; order Hymenoptera; family Apidae; genus Bombus; species Bombus dahlbomii. The sequence goes on from CM074102.1 coordinate 23,743,788, forward strand.
GTTATAGGTTATTAAGTAATACCGTATAACGTTATACGTTATAACGTAATACAATATAACGTTATAACGTAACACTATATAACGTTATACGTTATAACGTAACACTACATAACGGTATACGATATAAAATAATATTATATAACGTTATAGGTTATAAAATATTACCGCATAACGTTATACGTTATAACGTAACACTACATAACGTTATGCGTTATAAAATAATACCATATAACGTTATAGGTTATTAAGTAATACCGTATAACGTTATACGTTATAACGTAATACAATATAACGTTATAACGTAACACTATATAACGTTATACGTTATAACGTAACACTACATAGCGTTACACGTTATAACGTGACTTTATATAACGTTATACGTTATAAAATATTACGGTATAACGTTATGCGTTATAACGTAATATAATATAACGTTATAACGTAACACTATATAACGTTATACGTTATAACGTAACACTACATAACGTTATACGTTATAAAATAATACCATATAACGTTATAGGTTATTAAGTAATACCGTATAACGTTATACGTTATAACGTAATACAATATAACGTAACACTACATAACGGTATACGATATAAAATAATATTATATAACGTTATAGGTTATAAAATATTACCGCATAACGTTATACGTTATAACGTAACACTACATAACGTTATACGTTATAAAATAATACCATATAACGTTATAGGTTATTAAGTAATACCGTATAACGTTATACGTTATAACGTAATACAATATAACGTTATAACGTAACACTATATAACGTTATACGTTATAACGTAACACTACATAGCGTTACACGTTCTAACGTGACTTTATATAACGTTATACGTTATAAAATATTACGGTATAACGTTATGCGTTATAACGTAATATAATATTACGTTATAACGTAACACTATATAACGTTATACGTTATAACGTAACACTACACAACGTTATACGTTACTAGGTATCACTGCATAATGTTATACGTTATAAAATAATATCACATAACGTTATCCGTTATAAAATAATACCGTATAACGTTATACGTTCTAACGTAATATAATATAACGTTATAACGTAACGCTATATAACGTTATACGTTATAACGTAACTCCATATAACGTTATACGTTATAACGTAACACTACACAACGTTATACGTTATGAAATAATACCATATATCGTTATACGTTATAAAATAATACCATATACCGTTATATGTTATAATATATTACCATATAACGTTATACGTTATAACGTAATACAATATAACGTTATAACGTAACACTATATAACGTTATACGTTATAACGTAACACTACATAGCGTTATACGTTATAACGTAACTTTATATAACGTTATAAACGTTAACGTTATACGTTATAAAATATTACGGTATAACGCTATGCGTTATAACGTAACACAATATGTAACGTTATACGTTATAACGTTACACTACATAACGTTACACGTTTTAAAATAATATTATATAACGTTACACGTTATAAAATAATACCATATAACGTTATAGGTTATTAAGTAATACCGTATAACGTTATACGTTCTAACGTAATACAATATAACGTTATAACGTAACACCATATAACGTTATACGTTATAACGTAACACTTCATAACGTTATACGTTATAAAATAATACCATATAACGTTATACGTTATAAAATAATACCGTATAACGCTATACGTTCTAACGTAATACAATACAGCGATATAACGAAACACTATAAAACGTTATACGTTATAACGTAACACCACATAACGTTATACCTTATAAAATAATATTATATAACGTTATTCGTTATAAAATATTACCACATAACGTTATACGTTATAACGTAACACTACATAACGTTATACGTTATAAAATAATATTATAAAACGTTATACGTTATAAAATAATACCATATAACGTTGTACGTTATAAAATAATACCGTATAACGTTATACGTTCTAACGTAATACAATACAACGTTACAACGAAACACTATATAACGTTATACGTTATAACGTAACACTACATAACGTTGTATGTTATAAAATAATACCATATAACGTTATACGTTATAAAATAATACCTTATAACGTTATACGTTATAACGTAATATAATATAACGTTATAACGTAACACTATATAACGTTATACCCTATAAAATAATACCATATAACGTTATACGTTATAAAATAATACAGTATAACGTTATACCTTTTAACGTAATACGATATAACGTTATACGTTATAAAATAATATTATATTGCGTTATACATTATAAAATATTACCACATAACGTTATACGTTATAACGTAACACTACATAACGTTATACGTTATAAAATAATACGATATAACGTTATACGTTAAAAATAATACCGTATAACGTTATACGTTCTAACGTAATACAATACAACCTTAGAACGTAACTCTATATAACGTTATACGTTATTAGGTATCACTATATAACGTTATACGTTATAACGTAACACTACATAACGTTATACGTTATAACGTAACACCATATAACGTTATACGTTATAACGTAACACTGCATAACGATATACGTTATAACGTAACACCATATAACGTTATACGTTATAACGTAACACTACATAACGTTATACGTTATAAAACAATATTATATAACGTTACACGTTATAAAATAATACCATATAACGTTATACGTTATAACATAATACCGTATAACGTTGTATGTTATAAAATAATACCGTATAACGTTATACATTATAACGTAATATAATATAACGTTATAACGTAACACTACATAGCGTTATACGTTATAACGTAACACTATATAACGTTATACGTTATAAAATATCATCGTATAACGTTATACGTTATAACGTAATATAATAACACTACATAACGTTACACGTTATAAAATAATACCATATAACGTTATACGTAATAAAATAATACCGTATAACGTTGTATGTTATAAAATAGTACCGTATAACGTTATACATTATAACGTAAAATAATATAACGTTATAACGTAACACTACATAGCGTTATACGTTATAACGTAACACTATATAACGTTATACGTTATAAAATATTACCGTATAACGTTATACGTTATAAAATAATACCGTATAACGTTATACGTTCTAACGTAATAGAATATAACGTTATAACGTTATAACGTAACACTATATAACGTTATACGTTATAACGTAACACCGTATGACGTTATACGTTATAACGTAACACTACATAACGTTATAACGTAGCACTATATAACGTTATACGTTATAACGTAACACTACATAACGGTATACGTTATAAAATAATATTATATAACGTTATCCGTTATAAAATAATACCGTATAACGTTATACGTTCTAACGTAATACAATATAACGTTATAACGTAACACTATATAATGTTATCCGTTATAAAATAATACCGTATAACGTTATACATTCTAACGTAATACAATATAACGTTATAACGTAACACCATATAACGTTATACGTTATAACGTAACACTTCATAACGTTATACGTTATAAAATAACACCATATAACGTTATGCGTTATAAAATAATGCCATATAGCGTTATACGTTATAAAATAATAACGTATAACGTTGTACGTTATAACGAAATACAATATAACGTTATAACGTAACACTACATAACGATATACGTTATAAAATAATACCATATAACGTTATACGTTATTTGATAATACCATACAACGTTATACGATATAAAATAATACCATATTACGTTATACGTTATAAAATAATACCGTATAACGTTGTACGTTATAACGAAATACAATATAACGTTATAACGTAACACTACATAACGATATAAGTTATAAAATAATACCATATAACGTTATACGTTATTTGATAATACCATACAACGTTATACGATATAAAATAATACCATGTAACGTCATACGTTATAAAATAATACCATATAAAGTTATAGGTTATTAAGTAATACCGTATAGCGTTATACGTTCTAACGTAATACAATATAACGTTATAACGTAACACCATATAACGTTATACGTTATAACATAACACTTCATAACGTTATACGTTATAAAATAATACCATATAACGTTATACGTTATAAAATAATACCGTATAACGCTATACGTTCTAACGTAATACAATACAACGTTATAACGAAACACTATAAAACGTTATACGTTATAACGTAACACTACATAACGTTATACGTTATAAAATAATACCATATAACGTTATACGTTATAAAATAACACCATATAACGTTATGCGTTATAAAATAATACCATATAACGTTATCCGTTATAAAATAATACCGTATAACGTTATACGTTATAACGTAATACAATATAACGTTATAACGTAACACTATATAACGTTATACGTTTTAACGTAACACTTCATAACGTTATACGTTATAAAATAATACCATATAACGTTACACGTTATAAAATAATACCGTATAACTCTATACGTTCTAACGTAATACAATATAACGTTATAACGTAACACCATATAACGTTATACGTTATAACGTAACACTTCATAACGGTATACGTTATAAAATGTTACCACATAACGTTATACGTTATAACGTAACACTACATAACGTTATAAGTTATAAAATAATACCGTATTACGTTATACGTTATAACGTAATACAATATAACGTTATACGTTCTAACGCAATACAATACAACGTTATAACGTATCACTACATAAGGTTATACGTTATAAAATAATACCATATAATACCATATAACGCTATACGTTATAAAATAATGCTATATAACTTCATACGTTATGAAATAATTCCATATAACATTATACGTTATAAAATAATACCGTATAGCATTATACACTATAACGTATTGATATATGTCGTTATAGCGTAACACTATATAACGTTATACGTTATAAAATAATACCATGTAACGTTGTACGTTATAAAATAATACCGTATAACATTATGCGCTATAACGTAATGCTATATAAGGTTATAAAGTAACACTATATTACGTTATACGTTATAAAATAATATTATATAACGTTATACGTTATAAAATATTTCCAAATAACGCTATACATTATAACGTAACACCACATAACGTTATACGTTAAAGAATAATATTATATAACGTTATACGGTATAAAATAATACCATATAACGCTATACGTTATAAAATAATACCGTATAACGTTATACATGTTAACGTAATACAATATAACGTTATAACGTAACACAATACAACGTTATACGTTATCAGGTATCACTATATAACGTTATACGTTATAACTTAACACTACATAACGTTATACGTTATAAAATAATATCATATAACGTTATACGTTATAAAATAATATCATATAACGTTATACGTTATAAAATAATATCATATAACGTTATACGTTATAACGTAACACTACATAACGTTATACGTCATAAAATAATGTTATATAACGTTACACGTTATAAAATAATACCATATATCGTTATACGTTATTAAGTAATACCGTATAACGTTATACGTTATAACGTAATACAATGTAGCGTTATAACGTTACACTATATAACGTTATACGTTATAGCGTTACACTATATAACGTTATACGTTATAACGTAACACAACACAACGTTATACGTTATAAAATAATACCATATAACGTTATACGTTATAAAATAATACCGTATAACGTTATACGTTATAACGTAATATAATATAACGTTATAACGTAACACTATATAACGTTATACGTTATAACGTAATATAATATAACGTTATAACGTAACACTATATAACGTTATACGTTATAAAGTAACACCACATAACGTTATACCTTATAAAATAATATTATATAACGTTACACGTTATAAAATAATACCATATAACGTTAGACGTTATAAAATAATACCATGTAACGTTATACGTTATAAAATAATACTATATAACGTTATACGTTATAAAAGAATACCGTATAACGTTATAAGATTTAATACAATACAATATAACGTTATACGTTATTAAATAATACCGTATAACATTATACGTTACAAAATAATATCGTATAACATTATAGGTTATAACGTAATGCTGTATAACGTTATAACGTAACACTATATAACGTTATACGTTATAACGTAAATCTACATAACGTTATACGCTATAAAATAATATTATATAACGTTAAACTTTATATAATAGTACAATATAACCTTATACGTCATAAAATAATACCGTATAACGTTATGTGTTATAAAATACTACCATATAACGTTATACGTCATAAAATAATACCGTATAACGTTATACGTTATAACGTAACACCACATAACGTTATACCTTATAAAATAATATTATATAACGTTATTCGTTATAAAATATTACCACATAACGTTATACGTTATAACGTAACACTACATAACGTTATACGTTATAAAATAATATTATAAAACGTTATACGTTATAAAATAATACCATATAACGTTGTACGTTATAAAATAATACCGTATAACGTTATACGTTCTAACGTAATACAATACAACGTTATAACGAAACACTATATAACGTTATACGTTATAACGTAACACTACATAACGTTGTATGTTATAAAATAATACCATATAACGTTATACGTTATAAAATAATACCTTATAACGTTATACGTTATAACGTAATATAATATAACGTTATAACGTAACACTATATAACGTTATACCTTATAAAATAATACCATATAACGTTATACGTTATAAAATAATACAGTATAACGTTATACCTTTTAACGTAATACGATATAACGTTATACGTTATAAAATAATACCTTATAACGTTATACGTTATAACGTAATATAATATAACGTTATAACTTAACACTACATAACGTTATACGTTATAAAATAATATCATATAACGTTATACGTTATAAAATAATATCATATAACGTTATACGTTATAAAATAATATCATATAACGTTATACGTTATAACGTAACACTACATAACGTTATACGTCATAAAATAATGTTATATAACGTTACACGTTATAAAATAATACCATATATCGTTATACGTTATTAAGTAATACCGTATAACGTTATACGTTATAACGTAATACAATGTAGCGTTATAACGTTACACTATATAACGTTATACGTTATAGCGTTACACTATATAACGTTATACGTTATAACGTAACACAACACAACGTTATACGTTATAAAATAATACCATATAACGTTATACGTTATAAAATAATACCGTATAACGTTATACGTTATAACGTAATATAATATAACGTTATAACGTAACACTATATAACGTTATACGTTATAACGTAATATAATATAACGTTATAACGTAACACTATATAACGTTATACGTTATAAAGTAACACCACATAACGTTATACCTTATAAAATAATATTATATAACGTTACACGTTATAAAATAATACCATATAACGTTAGACGTTATAAAATAATACCATGTAACGTTATACGTTATAAAATAATACTATATAACGTTATACGTTATAAAAGAATACCGTATAACGTTATAAGATTTAATACAATACAATATAACGTTATACGTTATTAAATAATACCGTATAACATTATACGTTACAAAATAATATCGTATAACATTATAGGTTATAACGTAATGCTGTATAACGTTATAACGTAACACTATATAACGTTATACGTTATAACGTAAATCTACATAACGTTATACGTTATAAAATAATATTATATAACGTTAAACTTTATATAATAGTACAATATAACCTTATACGTCATAAAATAATACCGTATAACGTTATGTGTTATAAAATACTACCATATAACGTTATACGTCATAAAATAATACCGTATAACGTTATACGTTATAACGTAACACCACATAACGTTATACCTTATAAAATAATATTATATAACGTTATTCGTTATAAAATATTACCACATAACGTTATACGTTATAACGTAACACTACATAACGTTATACGTTATAAAATAATATTATAAAACGTTATACGTTATAAAATAATACCATATAACGTTGTACGTTATAAAATAATACCGTATAACGTTATACGTTATAACGTAATACAATACAACGTTATAACGAAACACTATATAACGTTATACGTTATAACGTAACACTACATAACGTTGTATGTTATAAAATAATACCATATAACGTTATACGTTATAAAATAATACCTTATAACGTTATACGTTATAACGTAATATAATATAACGTTATAACGTAACACTATATAACGTTATACCTTATAAAATAATACCATATAACGTTATACGTTATAAAATAATACAGTATAACGTTATACCTTTTAACGTAATACGATATAACGTTATACGTTATAAAATAATATTATATTGCGTTATACATTATAAAATATTACCACATAACGTTATACGTTATAACGTAACACTACATAACGTTATACGTTATAAAATAATACGATATAACGTTATACGTTAAAAATAATACCGTATAACGTTATACGTTCTAACGTAATACAATACAACCTTATAACGTAACACTATATAACGTTATACGTTATTAGGTATCACTATATAACGTTATACGTTATAACGTAACACTACATAACGTTATACGTTATAACGTAACACCATATAACGTTATACGTTATAACGTAACACTGCATAACGATATACGTTATAACGTAACACCATATAACGTTATACGTTATAACGTAACACTACATAACGTTATACGTTATAAAACAATATTATATAACGTTACACGTTATAAAATAATACCATATAACGTTATACGTTATAACATAATACCGTATAACGTTGTATGTTATAAAATAATACCGTATAACGTTATACATTATAACGTAATATAATATAACGTTATAACGTAACACTACATAGCGTTATACGTTATAACGTAACACTATATAACGTTATACGTTATAAAATATTACCGTATAACGTTATACGTTATAAAATAATACCGTATAACGTTATACGTTCTAACGTAATAGAATATAACGTTATAACGTTATAACGTAACACTATATAACGTTATACGTTATAACGTAACACCGTATGACGTTATACGTTATAACGTAACACTACATAACGTTATAACGTAGCACTATATAACGTTATACGTTATAACGTAACACTACATAACGGTATACGTTATAAAATAATATTATATAACGTTATCCGTTATAAAATGTTACCACATAACGTTATACGTTATAACGTAACACTACATAACGTTATAAGTTATAAAATAATACCGTATTACGTTATACGTTTTAACGTAATACAATATAACATTATAACGTAACACTATATAACGTTATACCTTATAACGAAACACCACATAACGTTATACCTTGTAAAGTAATATTATATAACGTTATACGTTATGAAATAATACCATATAACGTTATACGATATAAAATAATACCATATAGGCTTATAGGTTATTAAGTAATACCGTATAACGTTATACGTTATAACGTAATACAATATAACGTTATAACGTAACACTATATAACGTTATACGTTATAACGTAATACAATATAACGTTATAACGTAACACTATATAACGTTATACGTTATAACGTAACACTACATAGCGTTATACGTTATAACGTAACTTTATATAACGTTATAAACGTTAACGTTATACGTTATAAAATATTACGGTATAACGTTATGCGTTATAATGTAACACAATATGTAACGTTATACGTTATAACGTTACACTACATAACGTTACACGTTTTAAAATAATATTATATAACTTTACACGTTATAAAATAATACCATATAATGTTATAGGTTATTAAGTAATACCGTATAACGTTATACGTTCTATCGTAATACAATATAACGTTACAACGTAACACCATATAACGTTATACGTTATAACGTAACACTTCATAACGTTATACGTTATAAAATAATACCATATAACGTTATACGTTATAAAATAATACCGTATAACGCTATACGTTCTAACGTAATACAATACAGCGATATAACGAAACACTATGAAACGTTATACGTTATAACGTAACACTACATAACGTTATACGTTATAAAATAATACCATAAAACGTTAATAGTTATAAAATAACACCATATAACGTTATGCGTTATAAAATAATACCATATAACGTTATCCGTTATAAAATAATACCGTATAACGTTCTACGTTATAACGTAATACAATGTAACGTTATAACGTAACACTACATAAGGTTATACGTTATAAAATAATACCCTATAACGTTATACGTTATAACGTAACACTACATAACGTTATACGTTATAAAATAATACCATATAACGTTATAGGTTATTAAGTAATACCGTATAACGTTATACGTTATAACGTAATACAATATAACGTTATAACGTAACACTATATAACGTTATACGTTATAACGTAACACTACATAACGGTATACGATATAAAATAATATTATATAACGTTATAGGTTATAAAATATTACCGCATAACGTTATACGTTATAACGTAACACTACATAACGTTATACGTTATAAAATAATACCATATAACGTTATAGGTTATTAAGTAATACCGTATAACGTTATACGTTATAACGTAATACAATATAACGTTATAACGTAACACTATATAACGTTATACGTTATAACGTAACACTACATAGCGTTACACGTTATAACGTGACTTTATATAACGTTATACGTTATAAAATATTACGGTATAACGTTATGCGTTATAACGTAATATAATATAACGTTATAACGTAACACTATATAACGTTATACGTTATAACGTAACACTACATAACGTTATACGTTATAAAATAATACCATATAACGTTATAGGTTATTAAGTAATACCGTATAACGTTATACGTTATAACGTAATACAATATAACGTTATAACGTAACACTATATAACGTTATACGTTATAACGTAACACTACATAACGGTATACGATATAAAATAATATTATATAACGTTATAGGTTATAAAATATTACCGCATAACGTTATACGTTATAACGTAACACTACATAACGTTATACGTTATAAAATAATACCATATAACGTTATAGGTTATTAAGTAATACCGTATAACGTTATACGTTATAACGTAATACAATATAACGTTATAACGTAACACTATATAACGTTATACGTTATAACGTAACACTACATAACGGTATACGATATAAAATAATATTATATAACGTTATAGGTTATAAAATATTACCGCATAACGTTATACGTTATAACGTAACACTACATAACGTTATACGTTATAAAATAATACCATATAACGTTATAGGTTATTAAGTAATACCGTATAACGTTGTACGTTATAACGTAATACAATATAACGTTATAACGTAACACTACATAACGTTATACGTTATAAAATAATACCGTATTACGTTATACATTTTAACGTAATACAATATAACGTTATAACGTAGCACTATATAACGTTATACGTTATAAAATGATGCCATATAACGTTATACGTTATAAAATAATACCGTATAACGTTATACGTTATAACGTAATACCATATAACGTTACACGTTATAAAATAATACCGTATAACTCTATACGTTCTAACGTAATACAATATAACGTTATAACGTAACACCATATAACGTTATACGTTATAACGTAACACTTCATAACGGTATACGTTATAAAATAATATTATATAACGGTATACGTTATAAAATGTTACCACATAACGTTATACGTTATAACGTAACACTACATAACGTTATAAGTTATAAAATAATACCGTATTACGTTATACGTTTTAACGTAATACAATATAACATTATAACGTAACACTATATAACGTTATACCTTATAACGAAACACCACATAACGTTATACCTTGTAAAGTAATATTATATAACGTTATACGTTATGAAATAATACCATATAACGTTATACGATATAAAATAATACCATATAGCGTTATAGGTTATTAAGTAATACCGTATAACGTTATACGTTATAACGTAATACAATATAACGTTATAACGTAACACTATATAACGTTATACGTTATAACGTAACACTACATAGCGTTATACGTTATAACGTAACTTTATATAACGTTATAAACGTTAACGTTATACGTTATAAAATATTACGGTATAACGTTATGCGTTATAATGTAACACAATATGTAACGTTATACGTTATAACGTTACACTACATAACGTTACACGTTTTAAAATAATATTATATAACTTTACACGTTATAAAATAATACCATATAATGTTATAGGTTATTAAGTAATACCGTATAACGTTATACGTTCTAACGTAATACAATATAACGTTACAACGTAACACCATATAACGTTATACGTTATAACGTAACACTTCATAACGTTATACGTTATAAAATAATACCATATAACGTTATACGTTATAAAATAATACCGTATAACGCTATACGTTCTAACGTAATACAATACAGCGATATAACGAAACACTATAAAACGTTATACGTTATAACGTAATACAATATAACGTTATAACGTATCACTATATAACGTTATACGTTATAACGTAACCCTACATAACGTTGTACGTCATAAAATAATATTATATAACGTTACACGTTATAAAATAATACCATATATCGTTATACGCTATTAAGTAATACCGTACAACGTTATACGTAATAACGTAATACAATATAACGTTATAACGTAACACTATATAACGTTATACGTTATAACGTAACACTACATAACGATATACCTTATAAAATAATATTATATAACGTTATACGTAATGAAATAATACCATATATCGTTATACGTTATAAAATAATACCATATAACGTTATACGTTATAATATATTACCATATTACGTTATACGTTATTAAGTAATACCGTATAACGTTATACGTTATAACGAAATACAATGTAGCGTTATAACGTTACACTATATAACGTTATACGTTATAACGTAATACTACACAACGTTATACGTTATGAAATAATAACATAGAACGTTATACATTATAAAGTAATACCGTATAACGTTATACGTTATAACGTAATATAATATAACGTTATAACGTAACAGTATATAACGTTATACGTTATAACGTAACACCATATAACGCTATACGTTATAATATAATACCATATAACGTTATACGTTATAAAATAATACCATATAACTTTCTACGTTATTAAATAATACCGTACAACGTTATACGTTCTAACGTAGTACAATATAACGTTATAAGGTAACACCATATAACGTTATACGTTCTAACGTAACACTATATAACGTTATACGTTATAACGTAACACTACATAACGTTATACGTTATTAGGTATCACCACATAACGTTATACGTATTAAAATAATATCATATAACGTTATCCGTTATAAAATAATACCGTATAACGTTATACGTTCTAACGTAATAGAATATAACGTTATAACGTAACACCCCATAACGTTATACCTTATAAAATAATATTATATAACGTTATACGTAATGAAATAATACCATATAATGTTATACGTTATAGTATATTACCATCTTACGTTATACGTTATTAAGTAATACCGTATAACGTTATACGTTATAACGAAATACAATGTAGCGTTATAACGTTACACTATATATCGTTATACGTTATAACGTAACACTACATAATGTTATACGTTATAAAATAAGACCGTTTTAACGTTATACGTTCTAACGTAATACAAAACAACGTTATAACGAAACACTATAAAACGTTATACGTTATAACATAACACTACATAACGTTATACGTTATAAAATAATACCATATGACGTTATACGTTATAAAACAACACCATATAACGTTATACGTTATGAAATAATACCGTGCAACGTTATACGTTCTAACGTAATACAATATAACGTTATAACGTAACACTATATAACGTTATACGTTATAACGTAACACTACATAACGTCATACGTTATAAAATAATACCCTATAACGTTCTACGTTATAACGTAATATAATATAACGTTATAACGTAACTCTATATAACGTTATACGTTATAACGTAACACTACATAACGGTATACGTTATAAAATAATATTATATAACGTTATACGTTATAAAATATTACCGCATATCGTTATACGTTATAACGTAACACTACATAATGTTATACGTTATAAAATAATACCGTATTACGTTATACATTTTAACGTAGTACAATATATCGTTATAACGTAACACTACATAACGTTATACGTTATAAAATAATACCACATAACATTATACGTTATAAAATAATATTATATAACGTTACACGTTATAAAATAATACCATATATCGTTATACGTTATAAAATAGTACCGTATAACGTTGTAGGTTATAACGTAATATAATATAACGTTATAACGTAACACTATATAACGTCATACGTTATAACGTAACACCATATAACGTTATACGTTATAACGTAACACTACATAACGTTATACGTTATAAAATAATATTATATAACGTTACACGTTATAAAATAATACCATATATCGTTATACGTTATTAAGTAATACCGTATAACGTTATACGTTATAACGTAATACAATGTAGCGTTATCACGTTACACTATATAACGTTATACGTTATAACGTAACACTACATAACGATATACGTTATAAAATAATACCATATAACGTTATACGTTATTAAATAATACCGTACAACGTTATACGTTGTAAAATAATACCATATAACGTTATACGTTATAAAATAATACCGTATAACGTTGTACGTTATAACGTAATACAATATAACGTTATAAGGTAACACCATATAACGTTATACGTTCTAACGTAATACAATATAACGTTATAACGTAACACTATATAACGTTATACGTTATAACGTAACACTTCTTAGCGTTATACGTTATAACGTAACTTTATATAGCGTTATACGTTATAACGTAACTTTATATAACGTTATACGTTATAAAATATTACGGTATAACGTTATACCTTTTAACGTAATACGATATAACGTTATACGTTATAAAATAATATTATATTGCGTTATACATTATAAAATATTACCACATAACGTTATACGTTATAACGTAACACTACATAACGTTATACGTTATAAAATAATACGATATAACGTTATACGTTAAAAATAATACCGTATAACGTTATACGTTCTAACGTAATACAATACAACCTTATAACGTAACACTATATAACGTTATACGTTATAACGTAACACTACATAACGGTATACGTTATAAAATAATATTATATAACGTTATCCGTTATAAAATAATACCGTATAACGTTATACGTTCTAACGTAATACAATATAACGTTATAACGTAACACTATATAATGTTATCCGTTATAAAATAATACCGTATAACGTTATACATTCTAACGTAATACAATATAACGTTATAACGTAACACCATATAACGTTATACGTTATAACGTAACACTTCATAACGTTATACGTTATAAAATAACACCATATAACGTTATGCGTTATAAAATAATGCCATATAGCGTTATACGTTATAAAATAATACCGTATAACGTTCTACGTTATAACGTAATACAATATAACGTTATAACGTAATACTATATAACGTTATACGTTATAACGTAACACTACATAACGTTATACGTTATAAAATAATACCATATAACGTTATAGGTTATTAAGTAATACCGTATAACGTTATACGTTATAACGTAATACAATATAACGTTATAACGTAATACTATATAACGTTATACGTTATAACGTAACACTACATAACGTTATACGTTATAAAATAATACCATATAACGTTATACGTTATAAAATAACACCATATAACGTTATGCGTTATAAAATAATACCATATAACGTTATCCGTTATAAAATAATACCGTATAACGTTATACGTTATAACGTAATACAATATAACGTTATAACGTAACACTATATAACGTTATACGTTTTAACGTAACACTTCATAACGTTATACGTTATAAAATAATACCATATAACGTTACACGTTATAAAATAATACCGTATAACTCTATACGTTCTAACGTAATACAATATAACGTTATAACGCAACACCATATAACGTTATACGTTATAACGTAACACTTCATAACGGTATACGTTATAAAATAATATTATATAACGGTATACGTTATAAAATGTTACCACATAACGTTATACGTTATAACGTAACACTACATAACGTTATAAGTTATAAAATAATACCGTATTACGTTATACGTTTTAACGTAATACAATATAACATTATAACGTAACACTATATAACGTTATACCTTATAACGAAACACCACATAACGTTATACCTTGTAAAGTAATATTATATAACGTTATACGTTATGAAATAATACCATATAACGTTATACGATATAAAATAATACCATATAGGGTTATAGGTTATTAAGTAATACCGTATAACGTTATACGTTATAACGTAATACAATATAACGTTATAACGTAACACTATATAACGTTATACGTTATAACGTAATACAATATAACGTTATAACGTAACACTATATAACGTTATACGTTATAACGTAACACTACATAGCGTTATACGTTATAACGTAACTTTATATAACGTTATAAACGTTAACGTTATACGTTATAAAATATTACGGTATAACGTTATGCGTTATAATGTAACACAATATGTAACGTTATACGTTATAACGTTACACTACATAACGTTACACGTTTTAAAATAATATTATATAACTTTACACGTTATAAAATAATACCATATAATGTTATAGGTTATTAAGTAATACCGTATAACGTTATACGTTCTAACGTAATACAATATAACGTTACAACGTAACACCATATAACGTTATACGTTATAACGTAACACTTCATAACGTTATACGTTATAAAATAATACCATATAACGTTATACGTTATAAAATAATACCGTATAACGCTATACGTTCTAACGTAATACAATACAGCGATATAACGAAACACTATAAAACGTTATACGTTATAACGTAACACTACATAACGTTATACGTTATAAAATAATACCATAAAACGTTAATAGTTATAAAATAACACCATATAACGTTATGCGTTATAAAATAATACCATATAACGTTATCCGTTATAAAATAATACCGTATAACGTTCTACGTTATAACGTAATACAATGTAACGTTATAACGTAACACTACATAAGGTTATACGTTATAAAATAATACCCTATAACGTTATACGTTATAACGTAACACTACATAACGTTATACGTTATAAAATAATACCATATAACGTTATAGGTTATTAAGTAATACCGTATAACGTTATACGTTATAACGTAATACAATATAACGTTATAACGTAACACTATATAACGTTATACGTTATAACGTAACACTACATAACGGTATACGATATAAAATAATATTATATAACGTTATAGGTTATAAAATATTACCGCATAACGTTATACGTTATAACGTAACACTACATAACGTTATACGTTATAAAATAATACCATATAACGTTATAGGTTATTAAGTAATACCGTATAACGTTATACGTTATAACGTAATACAATATAACGTTATAACGTAACACTATATAACGTTATACGTTATAACGTAACACTACATAGCGTTACACGTTATAACGTGACTTTATATAACGTTATACGTTATAAAATATTACGGTATAACGTTATGCGTTATAACGTAATATAATATAACGTTATAACGTAACACTATATAACGTTATACGTTATAACGTAACACTACATAACGTTATACGTTTAAAATAATACCATATAACGTTATAGGTTATTAAGTAATACCGTATAACGTTATACGTTATAACGTAATACAATATAACGTTATAACGTAACACTATATAACGTTATACGTTATAACGTAACACTACATAACGGTATACGATATAAAATAATATTATATAACGTTATAGGTTATAAAATATTACCGCATAACGTTATACGTTATAACGTAACACTACATAACGTTATACGTTATAAAATAATACCATATAACGTTATAGGTTATTAAGTAATACCGTATAACGTTATACGTTATAACGTAATACAATATAACGTTATAACGTAACACTATATAACGTTATACGTTATAACGTAACACTACATAGCGTTATACGTTATAACGTAACTTTATATAACGTTATAAACGTTAACGTTATACGGTATAAAATATTACGGTATAACGTTATGCGTTATAACGTAATATATAATATAACGTTATTGTGTAACACAATATGTAACGTTATACGTTATAACGTTACACTACATAACGTTACACGTTATAAAATAATATTATATAACGTTACACGTTATAAAATAATACCATATAACGTTATACGTTATAAAATAATACCGTATAACGTTGTACGTTATAACGTAATACAATATAACGTTATAACGTAACACTACATAACGTTATACGTTATAAAATAATACCGTATTACGTTATACATTTTAACGTAATACAATATAACGTTATAACGTAACACTATATAACGTTATACGTTATAAAATGATGCCATATAACGTTATACGTTATAAAATAATACCGTATAACGTTATACGTTATAACGTAATACCATATAACGTTACACGTTATAAAATAATAACGTATAACTCTATACGTTCTAACGTAATACAATATAACGTTATAACGTAACACCATATAACGTTATACGTTATAACGTAATACTTCATAACGGTATACGTTATAAAATAATATTATATAACGGTATACGTTATAAAATGTTACCACATAACGTTATACGTTATAACGTAACACTACATAACGTTATAAGTTATAAAATAATACCGTATTACGTTATACGTTTTAACGTAATACAATATAACATTATAACGTAACACTATATAACGTTATACCTTATAACGAAACACCACATAACGTTATACCTTGTAAAGTAATATTATATAACGTTATACGTTATGAAATAATACCATATAACGTTATACGATATAAAATAATACCATATAGCGTTATAGGTTATTAAGTAATACCGTATAACGTTATACGTTATAACGTAATACAATATAACGTTATAACGTAACACTATATAACGTTATACGTTATAACGTAACACTACATAGCGTTATACGTTATAACGTAACTTTATATAACGTTATAAACGTTAACGTTATACGTTATAAAATATTACGGTATAACGTTATGCGTTATAATGTAACACAATATGTAACGTTATACGTTATAACGTTACACTACATAACGTTACACGTTTTAAAATAATATTATATAACTTTACACGTTATAAAATAATACCATATAATGTTATAGGTTATTAAGTAATACCGTATAACGTTATACGTTCTAACGTAATACAATACAGCGATATAACGAAACACTATAAAACGTTATACGTAATAACGTAATACAATATAACGTTATAACGTATCACTATATAACGTTATACGTTATAACGTAACCCTACATAACGTTGTACGTCATAAAATAATATTATATAACGTTACACGTTATAAAATAATACCATATATCGTTATACGTTATTAAGTAATACCGTACAACGTTATACGTTATAACGTAATACAATATAACGTTATAACGTAACACTATATAACGTTATACGTTATAACGTAACACTACATAACGATATACCTTATAAAATAATATTATATAACGTTATACGTAATGAAATAATACCATATATCGTTATACGTTATAAAATAATACCATATAACGTTATACGTTATAATATATTACCATATTACGTTATACGTTATTAAGTAATACCGTATAACGTTATACGTTATAACGAAATACAATGTAGCGTTATAACGTTACACTATATAACGTTATACGTTATAACGTAATACTACACAACGTTATACGTTATGAAATAATAACATAGAACGTTATACATTATAAAGTAATACCGTATAACGTTATACGTTATAACGTAATATAATATAACGTTATAAGGTAACACCATATAACGTTATACGTTCTAACGCAACACTATATAACGTTATACGTTATAACGTAACACTACATAACGTTATACGTTATTAGGTATCACCACATAACGTTATACGTATTAAAATAATATCATATAACGTTATCCGTTATAAAATAATACCGTATAACGTTATACGTTCTAACGTAATAGAATATAACGTTATAACGTAACACCCCATAACGTTATACCTTATAAAATAATATTATATAACGTTATACGTAATGAAATAATACCATATATCGTTATACGTTATAAAATAATACCATATAATGTTATACGTTATAATATATTACCATCTTACGTTATACGTTATTAAGTAATACCGTATAACGTTATACGTTATAACGAAATACAATGTAGCGTTATAACGTTACACTATATATCGTTATACGTTATAACGTAACACTACATAATGTTATACGTTATAAAATAAGACCGTTTTAACGTTATACGTTCTAACGTAATACAAAACAACGTTATAACGAAACACTATAAAACGTTATACGTTATAACATAACACTACATAACGTTATACGTTATAAAATAATACCATATGACGTTATACGTTATAAAACAACACCATATAACGTTATACGTTATGAAATAATACCGTGCAACGTTATACGTTCTAACGTAATACAATATAACGTTATAACGTAACACTATATAACGTTATACGTTATAACGTAACACTACATAACGTCATACGTTATAAAATAATACCCTATAACGTTCTACGTTATAACGTAATATAATATAACGTTATAACGTAACTCTATATAACGTTATACGTTATAACGTAACACTACATAACGGTATACGTTATAAAATAATATTATATAACGTTATACGTTATAAAATATTACCGCATATCGTTATACGTTATAACGTAACACTACATAATGTTATACGTTATAAAATAATACCGTATTACGTTATACATTTTAACGTAGTACAATATATCGTTATAACGTAACACTACATAACGTTATACGTTATAAAATAATACCACATAACGTTATACGTTATAAAATAATATTATATAACGTTACACGTTATAAAATAATACCATATATCGTTTTACGTTATAAAATAGTACCGTATAACGTTGTACGTTATAACGTAATATAATATAACGTTATAACGTAACACTATATAACGTCATACGTTATAACGTAACACCATATAACGTTATACGTTATAACGTAACACTACATAATGTTATACGTTATAAAATAATACCGTATTACGTTATACATTTTAACGTAGTACAATATATCGTTATAACGTAACACTACATAACGTTATACGTTATAAAATAATACCACATAACGTTATACGTTATAAAATAATATTATATAACGTTACACGTTATAAAATAATACCATATATCGTTATACGTTATTAAGTAATACCGTATAACGTTATACGTTATAACGTAATACAATGTAGCGTTATCACGTTACACTATATAACGTTATACGTTATAACGTAACACTACATAACGATATACGTTATAAAATAATACCATATAACGTTATACGTTATTAAATAATACAGTACAACGTTATACGTTGTAAAATAATACCATATAACGTTTTACGTTATAAAATAATACCGTATAACGTTGTACGTTATAACGTAATACAATATAACGTTATAAGGTAACACCATATAACGTTATACGTTCTAACGTAATACAATATAACGTTATAACGTAACACTATATAACGTTATACGTTATAACGTAACACTACTTAGCGTTCTACGTTATAACGTAACTTTATATAGCGTTATACGTTATAACGTAACTTTATATAACGTTATACGTTATAAAATATTACGGTATAACGTTATACCTTTTAACGTAATACGATATAACGTTATACGTTATAAAATAATATTATATTGCGTTATACATTATAAAATATTACCACATAACGTTATACGTTATAACGTAACACTACATAACGTTATACGTTATAAAATAATACGATATAACGTTATACGTTAAAAATAATACCGTATAACGTTATACGTTCTAACGTAATACAATACAACCTTATAACGTAACACTATATAACGTTATACGTTATTAGGTATCACTATATAACGTTATCATCACTATATCACGTTACGTTATAACGTAACACTACATAACGGTATACGTTATAACGTAACACCGTATGACGTTATACGTTATAACGTAACACTACATAACGTTATAACGTAGCACTATATAACGTTATACGTTATAACGTAACACTACATAACGGTATACGTTATAAAATAATATTATATAACGTTATCCGTTATAAAATAATACCGTATAACGTTATACGTTCTAACGTAATACAATATAACGTTATAACGTAACACTATATAATGTTATCCGTTATAAAATAATACCGTATAACGTTATACATTCTAACGTAATACAATATAACGTTATAACGTAACACCATATAACGTTATACGTTATAACGTAACACTTCATAACGTTATACGTTATAAAATAACACCATATAACGTTATGCGTTATAAAATAATGCCATATAGCGTTATACGTTATAAAATAATACCGTATAACGTTCTACGTTATAACGTAATACAATATAACGTTATAACGTAATACTATATAACGTTATACGTTATAACGTAACACTACATAACGTTATACGTTATAAAATAATACCATATAACGTTATAGGTTATTAAGTAATACCGTATAACGTTATACGTTATAACGTAATACAATATAACGTTATAACGTAATACTATATAACGTTATACGTTATAACGTAACACTACATAACGTTATACGTTATAAAATAATACCATATAACGTTATACGTTATAAAATAACACCATATAACGTTATGCGTTATAAAATAATACCATATAACGTTATCCGTTCTAAAATAATACCGTATAACGTTGTACGTTATAACGAAATACAATATAACGTTATAACGTAACACTACATAACGATATACGTTATAAAATAATACCATATAACGTTATACGTTATTTGATAATACCATACAACGTTATACGATATAAAATAATACCATATTACGTTATACGTTATAAAATAATACCGTATAACGTTGTACGTTATAACGAAATACAATATAACGTTATAACGTAACACTACATAACGATATACGTTATAAAATAATACCATATAACGTTATACGTTATTTGATAATACCATACAACGTTATACGATATAAAATAATACCATGTAACGTCATACGTTATAAAATAATACCATATAACGTTATAGGTTATTAAGTAATACCGTATAGCGTTATACGTTCTAACGTAATACAATATAACGTCATAACGTAACACCATATAACGTTATACGTTATAACATAACACTTCATAACGTTATACGTTATAAAATAATACCATATAACGTTATACGTTATAAAATAATACCGTATAACGCTATACGTTCTAACGTAATACAATACAACGTTATAACGAAACACTATAAAACGTTATACGTTATAACGTAACACTACATAACGTTATACGTTATAAAATAATACCATATAACGTTATACGTTATAAAATAACACCATATAACGTTATGCGTTATAAAATAATACCATATAACGTTATCCGTTATAAAATAATACCGTATAACGTTATACGTTATAACGTAATACAATATAACGTTATAACGTAACACTATATAACGTTATACGTTTTAACGTAACACTTCATAACGTTATACGTTATAAAATAATACCATATAACGTTACACGTTATAAAATAATACCGTATAACTCTATACGTTCTAACGTAATACAATATAACGTTATAACGTAACACCATATAACGTTATACGTTATAACGTAACACTTCATAACGGTATACGTTATAAAATAATATTATATAACGGTATACGTTATAGAATGTTACCACATAACGTTATACGTTATAACGTAACACTACATAACGTTATAAGTTATAAAATAATACCGTATTACGTTATACGTTTTAACGTAATACAATATAACATTATAACGTAACACTATATAACGTTATATCTTATAACGAAACACCACATAACGTTATACCTTGTAAAGTAATATTATATAACGTTATACGTTATGAAATAATACCATATAACGTTATACGATATAAAATAATACCATATAGCCTTATAGGTTATTAAGTAATACCGTATAACGTTATACGTTATAACGTAATACAATATAACGTTATAACGTAACACTATATAACGTTATACGTTATAACGTAACACTACATAGCGTTATACGTTATAACGTAACTTTATATAACGTTATAAACTTTAACGTTATACGTTATAAAATATTACGGTATAACGTTATGCGTTATAATGTAACACAATATGTAACGTTATACGTTATAACGTTACACTACATAACGTTACACGTTTTAAAATAATATTATATAACGGTATACGTTATAGAATGTTACCACATAACGTTATACGTTATAACGTAACACTACATAACGTTATAAGTTATAAAATAATACCGTATTACGTTATACGTTTTAACGTAATACAATATAACATTATAACGTAACACTATATAACGTTATATCTTATAACGAAACACCACATAACGTTATACCTTGTAAAGTAATATTATATAACGTTATACGTTATGAAATAATACCATATAACGTTATACGATATAAAATAATACCATATAGCCTTATAGGTTATTAAGTAATACCGTATAACGTTATACGTTATAACGTAATACAATATAACGTTATAACGTAACACTATATAACGTTATACGTTATAACGTAACACTACATAGCGTTATACGTTATAACGTAACTTTATATAACGTTATAAACTTTAACGTTATACGTTATAAAATATTACGGTATAACGTTATGCGTTATAATGTAACACAATATGTAACGTTATACGTTATAACGTTACACTACATAACGTTACACGTTTTAAAATAATATTATATAACTTTACACGTTATAAAATAATACCATATAATGTTATAGGTTATTAAGTAATACCGTATAACGTTATACGTTCTAACGTAATACAATATAACGTTACAACGTAACACCATATAACGTTATACGTTATAACGTAACACTTCATAACGTTATACGTTATAAAATAATACCATATAACGTTATACGTTATAAAATAATACCGTATAACGCTATACGTTCTAACGTAATACAATACAGCGATATAACGAAACACTATAAAACGTTATACGTTACAACGTAACACTACATAACGTTATACGTTATAAAATAATACCATATAACGTTAATAGTTATAAAATAACACCATATAATGTTATGCGTTATAAAATATTACCATATAACGTTATCCGTTATAAAATAATACCGTATAACGTTATACGTTATAACGTAATACAATATAACGTTATAACGTATCACTATATAACGTTATACGTTATAACGTAACCCTACATAACGTTGTACGTCATAAAATAATATTATATAACGTTACACGTTATAAAATAATACCATATATCGTTATACGTTATTAAGTAATACCGTACAACGTTATACGTTATAACGTAATACAATATAACGTTATAACGTAACACTATATAACGTTATACGTTATAACGTAACACTACATAACGATATACCTTATAAAATAATATTATATAACGTTATACGTAATGAAATAATACCATATATCGTTATACGTTATAAAATAATACCATATAACGTTATACGTTATAATATATTACCATATTACGTTATACGTTATTAAGTAATACCGTATAACGTTATACGTTATAACGAAATACAATGTAGCGTTATAACGTTACACTATATAACGTTATACGTTATAACGTAATACTACACAACGTTATACGTTATGAAATAATAACATAGAACGTTATACATTATAAAGTAATACCGTATAACGTTATACGTTATAACGTAATATAATATAACGTTATAACGTAACAGTATATAACGTTATACGTTATAACGTAACACCATATAACGCTATACGTTATAACGTAACACTACATAGCGATATACGTTATAAAATAATACCATATAACTTTCTACGTTATTAAATAATACCGTACAACGTTATACGTTCTAACGTAGTACAATATAACGTTATAACGTAACACCATATAACGTTATACGTTATAACGTAACACTACATAACGTTATACGTTATAAAATAATACCGTACAACGTTATACGTTCTAACGTAATACAATATAACGTTATAACGTAACACTATATAACGTTATACGTTATAGCGTAACACTACATAACGTTATACGTTATAATATAATACCATATAACGTTATACGTTATAAAATAATACCATATAACGTTATACGTTATTAAATAATACCGTACAACGTTATACGTTCTAACGTAATACAATATAACGTTATAACGTAACACTATATAACGTTATACGTCATAACGTAACACTACATAACGTTATACGATATAAATAATACCATATAACGTTATACGTTATGAAATAATACCATATAACGTTATACGTTATGAAATAATACCATATAACGTTATACGTTATAAAATAATATCGTATAACGTTATACGTTATAAAGTAATACAATATAACGTTATAACGTAACACAATATGTAGCGTTATACGTTATAACGTTACACTACATAACGTTGCACGTTATAAAATAATATTATATAACGTTACACGTTATAAAATAATACCATATAACGTTATACGTTATAAAATAATACCGTATAACGTTGTACGTTATAACGTAATACAATATAACGTTATAACGTAACAATACATAACGTTATACGTTATAAAATAATACCGTATTACGTTATACATTTTAACGTAATACAATATAACGTTATAACGTAACACTATATAACGTTATACGTTATAAAATAATACCATATAACGATATACGTTATGGAATAATACCATATAACGTTATACGTTATAAAATAATACCATATAACGTTATACGTTATAAAATGATGCCATATAACGTTATACGTTATAAAATAATACCGTACAACGTTATACGTTCTAACGTAATACAATATAACGTTATAACGTAACACTATATAACGTTATACGTTATAACGTAACACTACATATCGTTATACGTTATAAAATAATACCATATAACGTTATACGTTATAAAATAATACCGTATAACTTTCTACGTTATAACGTAATATAATATAACGTTATAACGTAACACTATATAACGTTATACGTTATAACGTAACACTACATAACGGTACACGTTATAAAATAATATTATATAACGTTATACGTTATTAAATATTGCCACATAACGTTATACGTTATAACGTAACACTACATAACGTTATACGTTATAAAATAATACCGTATTACGTTATACGTTATAAAATAATACCGTATAACGTTATACGTTATGAAATAATACCATATAACGTTAAACGTTATAAAATAATACCATATAACGTTATACGTTATAAAATGATGCCATATAACGTTATACGTTATAAAATAATACCGTATAACGTTATACGTTATAACGTAATAAAATATAACGTTAGCACGTAACACTATATAACGTCATACGTTATAACCTAACACCACATAACGTTATACCTTGTAAAATAATATTATATAACGTTATACGTTATAAAATAATACCATATAACGTTATACGTTATAAAATAATACCGTATAACGTTGTACGTTATAACGTAATACAATATAACGTTATAACGTAACACTACATAACGTTATACGTTATAACGTAACACCATATAACGTTATACGTTATAACGTAACACTACATAACGTTATACGTTATAAAATAATATTATATAACGTTACACGTTATAAAATAATACCATATATCGTTATACGTTATAATATATTACCATATTTCGTTATACGTTATGAAGTAATACCGTATAACGTTATACGTTATAACGAAATACAATGTAGCGTTATAACGTTACACTATATAACGTTATACGTTATAACGTAGCACTACACAACGTTATACGTTATGAAATAATACCATATAACGTTATACGTTATAAAATAATACCATATATCGTTATACGTTATTAAGTAATACCGTATAACGTTATACGTTATAACGTAATATAATATAACGTTATAACGTAACACTCTATAACGTCATACGTTATAACGTAACACCATATAACGTTATACGTTATAACGTAACACCATATAACGTTATACGTTATAACGTAGCACTATATAACGTTATACGTTATAACGTAACACTACATAACGGTATACGTTATAAAATAATATTATATAACGTTATCCGTTATAAAATAATACCGTATAACGTTATACGTTCTAACGTAATACAATATAACGTTATAACGTAACACTATATAATGTTATCCGTTATAAAATAATACCGTATAACGTTATACATTCTAACGTAATACAATATAACGTTATAACGTAACACCATATAACGTTATACGTTATAACGTAACACTTCATAACGTTATACGTTATAAAATAACACCATATAACGTTATGCGTTATAAAATAATGCCATATAGCGTTATACGTTATAAAATAATACCGTATAACGTTCTACGTTATAACGTAATACAATATAACGTTATAACGTAATACTATATAACGTTATACGTTATAACGTAACACTACATAACGTTATACGTTATAAAATAATACCATATAACGTTATAGGTTATTAAGTAATACCGTATAACGTTATACGTTATAACGTAATACAATATAACGTTATAACGTAATACTATATAACGTTATACGTTATAACGTAACACTACATAACGTTGTACGTTATAAAATAATACCATATAACGTTATACGTTATAAAATAACACCATATAACGTTATGCGTTATAAAATAATACCATATAACGTTATCCGTTCTAAAATAATACCGTATAACGTTGTACGTTATAACGAAATACAATATAACGTTATAACGTAACACTACATAACGATATACGTTATAAAATAATACCATATAACGTTATACGTTATTTGATAATACCATACAACGTTATACGATATAAAATAATACCATATTACGTTATACGTTATAAAATAATACCGTATAACGTTGTACGTTATAACGAAATACAATATAACGTTATAACGTAACACTACATAACGATATACGTTATAAAATAATACCATATAACGTTATACGTTATTTGATAATACCATACAACGTTATACGATATAAAATAATACCATGTAACGTCATACGTTATAAAATAATACCATATAACGTTATAGGTTATTAAGTAATACCGTATAGCGTTATACGTTCTAACGTAATACAATATAACGTTATAACGTAACACCATATAACGTTATACGTTATAACATAACACTTCATAACGTTATACGTTATAAAATAATACCATATAACGTTATACGTTATAAAATAATACCGTATAACGCTATACGTTCTAACGTAATACAATACAACGTTATAACGAAACACTATAAAACGTTATACGTTATAACGTAACACTACATAACGTTATACGTTATAAAATAATACCATATAACGTTATACGTTATAAAATAACACCATATAACGTTATGCGTTATAAAATAATACCATATAACGTTATCCGTTATAAAATAATACCGTATAACGTTATACGTTATAACGTAATACAATATAACGTTATAACGTAACACTATATAACGTTATACGTTTTAACGTAACACTTCATAACGTTATACGTTATAAAATAATATCATATAACGTTACACGTTATAAAATAATACCGTATAACTCTATACGTTCTAACGTAATACAATATAACGTTATAACGTAACACCATATAACGTTATACGTTATAACGTAACACTTCATAACGGTATACGTTATAAAATAATATTATATAACGGTATACGTTATAAAATGTTACCACATAACGTTATACGTTATAACGTAACACTACATAACGTTATAAGTTATAAAATAATACCGTATTACGTTATACGTTTTAACGTAATACAATATAACATTATAACGTAACACTATATAACGTTATACCTTATAACGAAACACCACATAACGTTATACCTTGTAAAGTAATATTATATAACGTTATACGTTATGAAATAATACCATATAACGTTATACGATATAAAATAATACCATATAGCGTTATAGGTTATTAAGTAATACCGTATAACGTTATACGTTATAACGTAATACAATATAACGTTATAACGTAACACTATATAACGTTATACGTTATAACGTAACACTACATAGCGTTATACGTTATAACGTAACTTTATATAACGTTATAAACTTTAACGTTATACGTTATAAAATATTACGGTATAACGTTATGCGTTATAATGTAACACAATATGTAACGTTATACGTTATAACGTTACACTACATAACGTTACACGTTTTAAAATAATATTATATAACTTTACACGTTATAAAATAATACCATATAATGTTATAGGTTATTAAGTAATACCGTATAACGTTATACGTTCTAACGTAATACAATATAACGTTACAACGTAACACCATATAACGTTATACGTTATAACGTAACACTTCATAACGTTATACGTTATAAAATAATACCATATAACGTTATACGTTATAAAATAATACCGTATAACGCTATACGTTCTAACGTAATACAATACAGCGATATAACGAAACACTATAAAACGTTATACGTTACAACGTAACACTACATAACGTTATACGTTATAAAATAATACCATATAACGTTAATAGTTATAAAATAACACCATATAATGTTATGCGTTATAAAATAATACCATATAACGTTATCCGTTATAAAATAATACCGTATAACGTTCTACGTTATAACGTAATACAATATAACGATATAACGTAACACTATATAACGTTATACGTTATAACGTAACACTACATAGCGTTACACGTTATAACGTGACTTTATATAACGTTATACGTTATAAAATATTACGGTATAACGTTATGCGTTATAACGTAATATAATATAACGTTATAACGTAACACTATATAACGTTATACGTTATAACGTAACACTACATAACGTTATACGTTATAAAATAATACCATATAACGTTATAGGTTATTAAGTAATACCGTATAACGTTATACGTTATAACGTAATACAATATAACGTTATAACGTATCACTATATAACGTTATACGTTATAACGTAACCCTACATAACGTTGTACGTCATAAAATAATATTATATAACGTTACACGTTATAAAATAATACCATATATCGTTATACGTTATTAAGTAATACCGTACAACGTTATACGTTATAACGTAATACAATATAACGTTATAACGTAACACTATATAACGTTATACGTTATAACGTAACACTACATAACGATAT
Source organism: Bombus dahlbomii (assembly GCA_037178635.1). Lineage (NCBI taxonomy): Eukaryota > Metazoa > Arthropoda > Insecta > Hymenoptera > Apidae > Bombus > Bombus dahlbomii. Next base: position 23,775,432 of record CM074102.1, read on the forward strand.
ACCTTATAAAATAATATTATATAACGTTATACGTAATGAAATAATACCATATATCGTTATACGTTATAAAATAATACCATATAACGTTATACGTTATAATATATTACCATATTACGTTATACGTTATTAAGTAATACCGTATAACGTTATACGTTATAACGAAATACAATGTAGCGTTATAACGTTACACTATATAACGTTATACGTTATAACGTAATACTACACAACGTTATACGTTATGAAATAATAACATAGAACGTTATACATTATAAAGTAATACCGTATAACGTTATACGTTATAACGTAATATAATATAACGTTATAACGTAACAGTATATAACGTTATACGTTATAACGTAACACCATATAACGCTATACGTTATAACGTAACACTACATAGCGATATACGTTATAAAATAATACCATATAACTTTCTACGTTATTAAATAATACCGTACAACGTTATACGTTCTAACGTAGTACAATATAACGTTATAACGTAACACCATATAACGTTATACGTTATAACGTAACACTACATAACGTTATACGTTATAAAATAATACCGTACAACGTTATACGTTCTAACGTAATACAATATAACGTTATAACGTAACACTATATAACGTTATACGTTATAGCGTAACACTACATAACGTTATACGTTATAATATAATACCATATAACGTTATACGTTATAAAATAATACCATATAACGTTATACGTTATTAAATAATACCGTACAACGTTATACGTTCTAACGTAATACAATATAACGTTATAACGTAACACTATATAACGTTATACGTCATAACGTAACACTACATAACGTTATACGATATAAATAATACCATATAACGTTATACGTTATGAAATAATACCATATAACGTTATACGTTATGAAATAATACCATATAACGTTATACGTTATAAAATAATAACGTATAACGTTATACGTTATAAAGTAATACAATATAACGTTATAACGTAACACAATATGTAGCGTTATACGTTATAACGTTACACTACATAACGTTGCACGTTATAAAATAATATTATATAACGTTACACGTTATAAAATAATACCATATAACGTTATACGTTATAAAATAATACCGTATAACGATGTACGTTATAACGTAATACAATATAACGTTATAACGTAACAATACATAACGTTATACGTTATAAAATAATACCGTATTACGTTATACATTTTAACGTAATACAATATAACGTTATAACGTAACACTATATAACGTTATACGTTATAAAATAATACCATATAACGATATACGTTATGGAATAGTACCATATAACGTTATACGTTATAAAATAATACCATATAACGTTATACGTTATAAAATGATGCCATATAACGTTATACGTTATAAAATAATACCGTACAACGTTATACGTTCTAACGTAATACAATATAACGTTATAACGTAACACTATATAACGTTATACGTTATAACGTAACACTACATATCGTTATACGTTATAAAATAATACCATATAACGTTATACGTTATAAAATAATACCGTATAACTTTCTACGTTATAACGTAATATAATATAACGTTATAACGTAACACTATATAACGTTATACGTTATAACGTAACACTACATAACGTTATACGTTATAAAATAATACCATATAACGTTATAGGTTATTAAGTAATACCGTATAACGTTATACGTTATAACGTAATACAATATAACGTTATAACGTATCACTATATAACGTTATACGTTATAACGTAACCCTACATAACGTTGTACGTCATAAAATAATATTATATAACGTTACACGTTATAAAATAATACCATATATCGTTATACGTTATTAAGTAATACCGTACAACGTTATACGTTATAACGTAATACAATATAACGTTATAACGTAACACTATATAACGTTATACGTTATAACGTAACACTACATAACGATATACCTTATAAAATAATATTATATAACGTTATACGTAATGAAATAATACCATATATCGTTATACGTTATAAAATAATACCATATAACGTTATACGTTATAATATATTACCATATTACGTTATACGTTATTAAGTAATACCGTATAACGTTATACGTTATAACGAAATACAATGTAGCGTTATAACGTTACACTATATAACGTTATACGTTATAACGTAATACTACACAACGTTATACGTTATGAAATAATAACATAGAACGTTATACATTATAAAGTAATACCGTATAACGTTATACGTTATAACGTAATATAATATAACGTTATAACGTAACAGTATATAACGTTATACGTTATAACGTAACACCATATAACGCTATACGTTATAACGTAACACTACATAGCGATATACGTTATAAAATAATACCATATAACTTTCTACGTTATTAAATAATACCGTACAACGTTATACGTTCTAACGTAGTACAATATAACGTTATAACGTAACACCATATAACGTTATACGTTATAACGTAACACTACATAACGTTATACGTTATAAAATAATACCGTACAACGTTATACGTTCTAACGTAATACAATATAACGTTATAACGTAACACTATATAACGTTATACGTTATAGCGTAACACTACATAACGTTATACGTTATAATATAATACCATATAACGTTATACGTTATAAAATAATACCATATAACGTTATACGTTATTAAATAATACCGTACAACGTTATACGTTCTAACGTAATACAATATAACGTTATAACGTAACACTATATAACGTTATACGTCATAACGTAACACTACATAACGTTATACGATATAAATAATACCATATAACGTTATACGTTATGAAATAATACCATATAACGTTATACGTTATGAAATAATACCATATAACGTTATACGTTATAAAATAATAACGTATAACGTTATACGTTATAAAGTAATACAATATAACGTTATAACGTAACACAATATGTAGCGTTATACGTTATAACGTTACACTACATAACGTTGCATGTTATAAAATAATATTATATAACGTTACACGTTATAAAATAATACCATATAACGTTATACGTTATAAAATAATACCGTATAACGTTGTACGTTATAACGTAATACAATATAACGTTATAACGTAACAATACATAACGTTATACGTTATAAAATAATACCGTATTACGTTATACATTTTAACGTAATACAATATAACGTTATAACGTAACACTATATAACGTTATACGTTATAAAATAATACCATATAACGATATACGTTATGGAATAATACCATATAACGTTATACGTTATAAAATAATACCATATAACGTTATACGTTATAAAATGATGCCATATAACGTTATACGTTATAAAATAATACCGTACAACGTTATACGTTCTAACGTAATACAATATAACGTTATAACGTAACACTATATAACGTTATACGTTATAACGTAACACTACATATCGTTATACGTTATAAAATAATACCATATAACGTTATACGTTATAAAATAATACCGTATAACTTTCTACGTTATAACGTAATATAATATAACGTTATAACGTAACACTATATAACGTTATACGTTATAACGTAACACTACATAACGTTATACGTTATAAAATAATACCATATAACGTTATAGGTTATTAAGTAATACCGTATAACGTTATACGTTATAACGTAATACAATATAACGTTATAACGTATCACTATATAACGTTATACGTTTTAACGTAACCCTACATAACGTTGTACGTCATAAAATAATATTATATAACGTTACACGTTATAAAATAATACCATATATCGTTATACGTTATTAAGTAATACCGTACAACGTTATACGTTATAACGTAATACAATATAACGTTATAACGTAACACTATATAACGTTATACGTTATAACGTAACACTACATAACGATATACCTTATAAAATAATATTATATAACGTTATACGTAATGAAATAATACCATATATCGTTATACGTTATAAAATAATACCATATAACGTTATACGTTATAATATATTACCATATTACGTTATACGTTATTAAGTAATACCGTATAACGTTATACGTTATAACGAAATACAATGTAGCGTTATAACGTTACACTATATAACGTTATACGTTATAACGTAATACTACACAACGTTATACGTTATGAAATAATAACATAGAACGTTATACATTATAAAGTAATACCGTATAACGTTATACGTTATAACGTAATATAATATAACGTTATAACGTAACAGTATATAACGTTATACGTTATAACGTAACACCATATAACGCTATACGTTATAACGTAACACTACATAGCGATATACGTTATAAAATAATACCATATAACTTTCTACGTTATTAAATAATACCGTACAACGTTATACGTTCTAACGTAGTACAATATAACGTTATAACGTAACACCATATAACGTTATACGTTATAACGTAACACTACATAACGTTATACGTTATAAAATAATACCGTACAACGTTATACGTTCTAACGTAATACAATATAACGTTATAACGTAACACTATATAACGTTATACGTTATAGCGTAACACTACATAACGTTATACGTTATAATATAATACCATATAACGTTATACGTTATAAAATAATACCGTATAACGTTGTACGTTATAACGTAATACAATATAACGTTATAACGTAACACTACATAACGTTATACGTTATAACGTAATAAAATATAACGTTAGCACGTAACACTATATAACGTTATACGTTATAACCTAACACCACATAACGTTATACCTTGTAAAATAATATTATATAACGTTATACGTTATAAAATAATACCATATAACGTTATACGTTATAAAATAATACCGTATAACGTTGTACGTTATAACGTAATACAATATAACGTTATAACGTAACACTACATAACGTTATACGTTATAACGTAACACCATATAACGTTATACGTTATAACGTAACACTACATAACGTTATACGTTATAAAATAATATTATATAACGTTACACGTCATAAAATAATACCATATATCGTTATACGTTATAATATATTACCATATTTCGTTATACGTTATGAAGTAATACCGTATAACGTTATACGTTATAACGAAATACAATGTAGCGTTATAACGTTACACTATATAACGTTATACGTTATAACGTAGCACTACACAACGTTATACGTTATGAAATAATACCATATAACGTTATACGTTATAAAATAATACCATATATCGTTATACGTTATTAAGTAATACCGTATAACGTTATACGTTATAACGTAATATAATATAACGTTATAACGTAACACTCTATAACGTCATACGTTATAACGTAACACCATATAACGTTATACGTTATAACGTAACACTACATAACGTTATACGTTATAAAATAATATTATATAACGTTACACGTTATAAAATAATAACATATATCGTTATACGTTATTAAGTAATACCGTGTAACGTTATACGTTATAACGTAATACAATGTAGCGTTATAACGTTACACTATATAACGTTATACGTTATAACGTAACACAACACAACGTTATACGTTATAAAATAATACCATATAACGTTATACGTTATAAAATAATACCGTATAACGTTATACGTTATAACGTAATATAATATAACGTTATAACGTAACAGTATATAACGTTATACGTTATAACGTAACACCATATTACGTTATACGTTACAACGTAACACTACATAACGATATACGTTATAAAATAATACCATATAACGTTATACGTTATTAAATAATACCGTACAACGTTATACGTTGTAAAATAATACCATATAACGTTATACGTTATAAAATAATACCGTATAACGTTGTACGTTATAACGTAATACAATATAACGTTATAACGTAACACTACATAACGTTATACGTTATTAGGTATCACTATATAACGTTATACGTTATAACGTAACACTACATTACGATATATGTTATAAAATAATACCATATAACGTTATACGTTATTAAATAATACCGTACAGCGTTATACGTTATAACGTAATATAATATAACGTTATAACGTAACACTATATAACGTTATACGTTATAACGTAACACTACATAACGTTATACGTTATTAGGTATCACTACATAACGTTATACGTTATAAAATAATATCATATAACGTTATCCGTTATAAAATAATACCGTATAACGTTATACGTTCTAACGTAATAGAATATAACGTTATAACGCAACACTATATAACGTTATACTTTATAACGTAATACAATATAACGTTATAACGTTACACTATATAACGTTATACGTTACAACGTAACACCTCATAACGTTATACCTTATAAAATAATATTATATAACGTTATACGTACTGAAATAATACCATATATCGTTATACGTTATAACGTAACACTACATAACGATATACGTTATAAAATAATACCATATAACGTTATACGTTATTAAATAATACCGTACAACGTTATACGTTGTAAAAGAATACCATATAACGTTATACGTTATAAAATAATACCGTATAACGTTGTACGTTATAACGTAATACAATATAACGTTATAACGTAACACTACATAACGTTATACGTTATTAGGTACCACTATATAACGTTATACGTTATAACGTAACACTACATTACGACATACGTTATAAAATAATACCGTATAACGTTGTACGTTATAACGTAATACAATATAACGTTATAACGTAACACTACATAACGTTATACGTTATTAGGTATCACTACATAACTTTGTTCGTTATAAAATAATATCATATAACGTTATCCGTTATTAAATAATACCGTATAACATTATACGTTCTAACGTAATAGAATATAACGTTATAACGTAACACTATATAACGTTATACGTTATAACGTAATATAATATAACGTTATAACGTAACACTATATAACGTTATACGTTATAACGTAACACTACATAACGGTTTACGTTATAAAATAATATTATATAACGTTATAGGTTATAAAATATTACCGCATAACGTTATACGTTATAACGTAGCACTACACATCGTTATACGTTATGAAATAATACCATATAACGTTATACGTTATAAAATAATACCATATATCGTTATACGTTATTAAGTAATACCGTATAACGTTATACGTTATAACGTAATATAATATAACGTTATAACGTAACACTCTATAACGTCATACGTTATAACGTAACACCATATAACGTTATACGTTATAACGTAACACTACATAACGTTATACGTTATAAAATAATATTATATAACGTTACACGTTATAAAATAATAACATATATCGTTATACGTTATTAAGTAATACCGTGTAACGTTATACGTTATAACGTAATACAATGTAGCGTTATAACGTTACACTATATAACGTTATACGTTATAACGTAACACAACACAACGTTATACGTTATGAAATAATAACATAGAACGTTATACATTATAAAGTAATACCGTATAACGTTATACGTTATAACGTAATATAATATAACGTTATAACGTAACAGTATATAACATTATACGTTATAACGTAACACCATATAACGCTATACGTTATAACGTAACACTACATAGCGATATACGTTATAAAATAATACCATATAACTTTCTACGTTATTAAATAATACCGTACAACGTTATACGTTCTAACGTAGTACAATATAACGTTATAACGTAACACCATATAACGTTATACGTCATAACGTAACACTACATAACGTTATACGATATAAATAATACCATATAACGTTATACGTTATGAAATAATACCATATAACGTTATACGTTATGAAATAATACCATATAACGTTATACGTTATAAAATAATAACGTATAACGTTATACGTTATAAAGTAATACAATATAACGTTATAACGTAACACAATATGTAGCGTTATACGTTATAACGTTACACTACATAACGTTGCACGTTATAAAATAATATTATATAACGTTACACGTTATAAAATAATACCATATAACGTTATACGTTATAAAATAATACCGTATAACGTTGTACGTTATAACGTAATACAATATAACGTTATAACGTAACACTATATAACGTTATACGTTATAAAATAATACCATATAACGATATACGTTATGGAATAATACCATATAACGTTATACGTTATAAAATAATACCATATAAAGTTATACGTTATAAAATGATGCCATATAACGTTATACGTTATAAAATAATACCGTATAACGTTGTACGTTATAACGTAATACAATATAACGTTATAAGGTAACACCATATAACGTTATACGTTCTAACGTAATACAATATAACGTTATAACGTAACACTATATAACGTTATACGTTATAACGTAACACTACATATCGTTATACATTATAAAATAATACCATATAACGTTATACGTTATAAAATAATACCGTATAACTTTCTACGTTATAACGTAATATAATATAACGTTATAACGTAACACTATATAACGTTATACGTTATAACGTAACACTACATAACGGTATACGTTATAAAATAATATTATATAACGTTATACGTTATTAAATATTGCCACATAACGTTATACGTTATAACGTAACACTACATAACGTTATACGTTATAAAATAATACCGTATTACGTTATACGTTATAAAATAATACCGTATAACGTTATACGTTATGAAATAATACCATATAACGTTATACGTTATAAAATGATGCCATATAACGTTATACGTTATAAAATAATACCATATAACGTTATAGGTTATTAAGTAATACCGTATAACGTTATACGTTATAACGTAATACAATATAACGTTATAACGTATCACTATATAACGTTATACGTTTTAACGTAACCCTACATAACGTTGTACGTCATAAAATAATATTATATAACGTTATACGTTATAAAATAATACCATATATCGTTATACGTTATTAAGTAATACCGTACAACGTTATACGTTATAACGTAATACAATATAACGTTATAACGTAACACTATATAACGTTATACGTTATAACGTAACACTACATAACGATATACCTTATAAAATAATATTATATAACGTTATACGTAATGAAATAATACCATATATCGTTATACGTTATAAAATAATACCATATAACGTTATACGTTATAATATATTACCATATTACGTTATACGTTATTAAGTAATACCGTATAACGTTATACGTTATAACGAAATACAATGTAGCGTTATAACGTTACACTATATAACGTTATACGTTATAACGTAATACTACACAACGTTATACGTTATGAAATAATAACATAGAACGTTATACATTATAAAGTAATACCGTATAACGTTATACGTTATAACGTAATATAATATAACGTTATAACGTAACAGTATATAACGTTATACGTTATAACGTAACACCATATAACGCTATACGTTATAACGTAACACTACATAGCGATATACGTTATAAAATAATACCATATAACTTTCTACGTTATTAAATAATACCGTACAACGTTATACGTTCTAACGTAGTACAATATAACGTTATAACGTAACACCATATAACGTTATACGTTATAACGTAACACTACATGACGTTATACGTTATAAAATAATACCGTACAACGTTATACGTTCTAACGTAATACAATATAACGTTATAACGTAACACTATATAACGTTATACGTTATAGCGTAACACTACATAACGTTATACGTTATAATATAATACCATATAACGTTATACGTTATAAAATAATACCGTATAACGTTGTACGTTATAACGTAATACAATATAACGTTATAACGTAACACTACATAACGTTATACGTTATAACGTAATAAAATATAACGTTAGCACGTAACACTATATAACGTTATACGTTATAACCTAACACCACATAACGTTATACCTTGTAAAATAATATTATATAACGTTATACGTTATAAAATAATACCATATAACGTTATACGTTATAAAATAATACCGTATAACGTTGTACGTTATAACGTAATACAATATAACGTTATACGTTATAACGTAACACTACATAACGTTATACGTTATAAAATAATATTATATAACGTTACACGTTATAAAATAATAACATATATCGTTATACGTTATTAAGTAATACCGTGTAACGTTATACGTTATAACGTAATACAATGTAGCGTTATAACGTTACACTATATAACGTTATACGTTATAACGTAACACAACACAACGTTATACGTTATAAAATAATACCATATAACGTTATACGTTATAAAATAATACCGTATAACGTTATACGTTATAACGTAATATAATATAACGTTATAACGTAACAGTATATAACGTTATACGTTATAACGTAACACCATATTACGTTATACGTTACAACGTAACACTACATAACGATATACGTTATAAAATAATACCATATAACGTTATACGTTATAAAATAATACCGTATAACGTTGTACGTTATAACGTAATACAATATAACGTTATAACGTAACACTACATAACGTTATACGTTATTAGGTATCACTATATAACGTTATACGTTATAACGTAACACTACATTACGATATATGTTATAAAATAATACCATATAACGTTATACGTTATTAAATAATACCGTACAGCGTTATACGTTATAACGTAATATAATATAACGTTATAACGTAACACTATATAACGTTATACGTTATAACGTAACACTACATAACGTTATACGTTATTAGGTATCACTACATAACGTTATACGTTATAAAATAATATCATATAACGTTATCCGTTATAAAATAATACCGTATAACGTTATACGTTCTAACGTAATAGAATATAACGTTATAACGCAACACTATATAACGTTATACTTTATAACGTAATACAATATAACGTTATAACGTTACACTATATAACGTTATACGTTACAACGTAACACCTCATAACGTTATACCTTATAAAATAATATTATATAACGTTATACGTACTGAAATAATACCATATATCGTTATACGTTATAACGTAACACTACATAACGATATACGTTATAAAATAATACCATATAACGTTATACGTTATTAAATAATACCGTACAACGTTATACGTTGTAAAAGAATACCATATAACGTTATACGTTATAAAATAATACCGTATAACGTTGTACGTTATAACGTAATACAATATAACGTTATAACGTAACACTACATAACGTTATACGTTATTAGGTACCACTATATAACGTTATACGTTATAACGTAACACTACATTACGACATACGTTATAAAATAATACCGTATAACGTTGTACGTTATAACGTAATACAATATAACGTTATAGCGTAACACTACATAACGTTATACGTTATTAGGTATCACTACATAACTTTGTTCGTTATAAAATAATATCATATAACGTTATCCGTTATAAAATAATACCGTATAACATTATACGTTCTAACGTAATAGAATATAACGTTATAACGTAACACTATATAACGTTATACGTTATAACGTAATATAATATAACGTTATAACGTAACACTATATAACGTTATACGTTATAACGTAACACTACATAACGGTTTACGTTATAAAATAATATTATATAACGTTATAGGTTATAAAATATTACCGCATAACGTTATACGTTATAACGTAGCACTACACAACGTTATACGTTATGAAATAATACCATATAACGTTATACGTTATAAAATAATACCATATATCGTTATACGTTATTAAGTAATACCGTATAACGTTATACGTTATAACGTAATATAATATAACGTTATAACGTAACACTCTATAACGTCATACGTTATAACGTAACACCATATAACGTTATACGTTATAACGTAACACTACATAACGTTATACGTTATAAAATAATATTATATAACGTTACACGTTATAAAATAATAACATATATCGTTATACGTTATTAAGTAATACCGTGTAACGTTATACGTTATAACGTAATACAATGTAGCGTTATAACGTTACACTATATAACGTTATACGTTATAACGTAACACAACACAACGTTATACGTTATGAAATAATAACATAGAACGTTATACATTATAAAGTAATACCGTATAACGTTATACGTTATAACGTAATATAATATAACGTTATAACGTAACAGTATATAACGTTATACGTTATAACGTAACACCATATAACGCTATACGTTATAACGTAACACTACATAGCGATATACGTTATAAAATAATACCATATAACTTTCTACGTTATTAAATAATACCGTACAACGTTATACGTTCTAACGTAGTACAATATAACGTTATAACGTAACACCATATAACGTTATACGTCACAACGTAACACTACATAACGTTATACGATATAAATAATACCATATAACGTTATACGTTATGAAATAATACCATATAACGTTATACGTTATGAAATAATACCATATAACGTTATACGTTATAAAATAATAACGTATAACGTTATACGTTATAAAGTAATACAATATAACGTTATAACGTAACACAATATGTAGCGTTATACGTTATAACGTAACACTACATAACGGTATACGTTATAAAATAATATTATATAACGTTATACGTTATTAAATATTGCCACATAACGTTATACGTTATAACGTAACACTACATAACGTTATACGTTATAAAATAATACCGTATTACGTTATACGTTATAAAATAATACCGTATAACGTTATACGTTATGAAATAATACCATATAACGTTATACGTTATAAAATGATGCCATATAACGTTATACGTTATAAAATAATACCGTATAACGTTATACGTTATAACGTAATACAATATAACGTTAGCACGTAACACTATATAACGTTATACGTTATAACCTAACACCACATAACGTTATACCTTGTAAAATAATATTATATAACGTTATACGTTATAAAATAATACCATATAACGTTATACGTTATAAAATAATACCGTATAACGTTGTACGTTATAACGTAATACAATATAACGTTATAACGTAACACTACATAACGTTATACGTTATTAGGTATCACTATATAACGTTATACGATATAACGTAACACTACATTACGATATACGTTATAAAATAATACTATATAACGTTATACGTTATTAAATAATACCGTACAACGTTATAGGTTCTAACGTAATACAATATAACGTTATAAGGTAACACCATATAACGTTATACGTTATAACGTAACACCATATAACGTTATACGTTATAACGTAACACTACATAACGTTATACGTTATAAAATAATATTATATAACGTTACACGTTATAAAATAATACCATATATCGTTATACGTTATAATATATTACCATATTTCGTTATACGTTATGAAGTAATACCGTATAACGTTATACGTTATAACGAAATACAATGTAGCGTTATAACGTTACACTATATAACGTTATACGTTATAACGTAGCACTACACAACGTTATACGTTATGAAATAATACCATATAACGTTATACGTTATAAAATAATACCATATATCGTTATACGTTATTAAGTAATACCGTATAACGTTATACGTTATAACGTAATATAATATAACGTTATAACGTAACACTCTATAACGTCATACGTTATAACGTAACACCATATAACGTTATACGTTATAACGTAACACTACATAACGTTATACCTTATAAAATAATATTATATAACGTCACACGTTATAAAATAATAACATATATCGTTATACGTTATTAAGTAATACCGTGTAACGTTATACGTTATAACGTAATACAATGTAGCGTTATAACGTTACACTATATAACGTTATACGTTATAACGTAACACAACACAACGTTATACGTTATAAAATAATACCATATAACGTTATACGTTATAAAATAATACCGTATAACGTTATACGTTATAACGTAATATAATATAACGTTATAACGTAACAGTATATAACGTTATACGTTATAACGTAACACCATATTACGTTATACGTTACAACGTAACACTAGATAACGATATACGTTATAAAATAATACCATATAACGTTATACGTTATTAAATAATACCGTACAACGTTATACGTTGTAAAATAATACCATATAACGTTATACGTTATAAAATAATACCATATAACGTTGTACGTTATAACGTAATACAATATAACGTTATAACGTAACACTACATAACGTTATACGTTATTAGGTATCACTATATAACGTTATACGTTATAACGTAACACTACATTACGATATATGTTATAAAATAATACCATATAACGTTATACGTTATTAAATAATACCGTACAGCGTTATACGTTATAACGTAATATAATATAACGTTATAACGTAACACTATATAACGTTATACGTTATAACGTAACACTACATAACGTTATACGTTATTAGGTATCACTACATAACGTTATACGTTATAAAATAATATCATATAACGTTATCCGTTATAAAATAATACCGTATAACGTTATACGTTCTAACGTAATAGAATATAACGTTATAGCGCAACACTATATAACGTTATACTTTATAACGTAATACAATATAACGTTATAACGTAACACTATATAACGTTATACGTTACAACGTAACACCTCATAACGTTATACCTTATAAAATAATATTATATAACGTTATACGTACTGAAATAATACCATATATCGTTATACGTTATAACGTAACACTACATAACGATATACGTTATAAAATAATACCATATAACGTTATACGTTATTAAATAATACCGTACAACGTTATACGTTGTAAAAGAATACCATATAACGTTATACGTTATAAAATAATACCGTATAACGTTGTACGTTATAACGTAATACAATATAACGTTATAACGTAACACTACATAACGTTATACGTTATTAGGTACCACTATATAACGTTATACGTTATAACGTAACACTACATTACGACATACGTTATAAAATAATACCGTATAACGTTGTACGTTATAACGTAATACAATATAACGTTATAACGTAACACTACATAACGTTATACGTTATTAGGTATCACTACATAACGTTGTTCGTTATAAAATAATATCATATATCGTTATCCGTTATAAAATAATACCGTATAACATTATACGTTCTAACGTAATAGAATATAACGTTATAACGTAACACTATATAACGTTATACGTTATAACGTAATATAATATAACGTTATAACGTAACACTATATAACGTTATACGTTATAACGTAACACTACATAACGGTTTACGTTATAAAATAATATTATATAACGTTATAGGTTATAAAATATTACCGCATAACGTTATACGTTATAACGTAGCACTACACAACGTTATACGTTATGAAATAATACCATATAACGTTATACGTTATAAAATAATACCATATATCGTTATACGTTATTAAGTAATACCGTATAACGTTATACGTTATAACGTAATATAATATAACGTTATAACGTAACACTCTATAACGTCATACGTTATAACGTAACACCATATAACGTTATACGTTATAACGTAACACTACATAATGTTATACGTTATAAAATAATATTATATAACGTTACACGTTATAAAATAATAACATATATCGTTATACGTTATTAAGTAATACCGTGTAACGTTATACGTTATAACGTAATACAATGTAGCGTTATAACGTTACACTATATAACGTTATACGTTATAACGTAACACAACACAACGTTATACGTTATAAAATAATACCATATAACGTTATACGTTATAAAATAATACCGTATAACGTTATACGTTATAACGTAATATAATATAACGTTATAACGTAACAGTATATAACGTTATACGTTATAACGTAACACCATATTACGTTATACGTTACAACGTAACACTACATAACGATATACGTTATAAAATAATACCATATAACGTTATACGTTATTAAATAATACCGTACAACGTTATACGTTGTAAAATAATACCATATAACGTTATACGTTATAAAATAATACCGTATAGCGTTGTACGTTATAACGTAATACAATATAACGTTATAACGTAACACTACATAACGTTATACGTTATTAGGTATCACTATATAACGTTATACGTTATAACGTAACACTACATTACGATATATGTTATAAAATAATACCATATAACGTTATACGTTATTAAATAATACCGTACAGCGTTATACGTTATAACGTAATATAATATAACGTTATAACGTAACACTATATAACGTTATACGTTATAACGTAACACTACATAACGTTATACGTTATTAGGTATCACTACATAACGTTATACGTTATAAAATAATATCATATAACGTTATCCGTTATAAAATAATACCGTATAACGTTATACGTTCTAACGTAATAGAATATAACGTTATAACGCAACACTATATAACGTTATACTTTATAACGTAATACAATATAACGTTATAACGTAACACTATATAACGTTATACGTTACAACGTAACACCTCATAACGTTATACCTTATAAAATAATATTATATAACGTTATACGTACTGAAATAATACCATATATCGTTATACGTTATAACGTAACACTACATAACGATATACGTTATAAAATAATACCATATAACGTTATACGTTATTAAATAATACCGTACAACGTTATACGTTGTAAAAGAATACCATATAACGTTATACGTTATAAAATAATACCGTATAACGTTGTACGTTATAACGTAATACAATATAACGTTATAACGTAACACTACATAACGTTATACGTTATTAGGTACCACTATATAACGTTATACGTTATAACGTAACACTACATTACGACATACGTTATAAAATAATACCGTATAACGTTGTACGTTATAACGTAATACAATATAACGTTATAACGTAACACTACATAACGTTATACGTTATTAGGTATCACTACATAACGTTGTTCGTTATAAAATAATATCATATAACGTTATCCGTTATAAAATAATACCGTATAACATTATACGTTCTAACGTAATAGAATATAACGTTATAACGTAACACTATATAACGTTATACGTTATAACGTAATATAATATAACGTTATAACGTAACACTATATAACGTTATATGTTATAACGTAACACTACATAACGGTTTACGTTATAAAATAATATTATATAACGTTATAGGTTATAAAATATTACCGCATAACGTTATACGTTATAACGTAGCACTACACAACGTTATACGTTATGAAATAATACCATATAACGTTATACGTTATAAAATAATACCATATATCGTTATACGTTATTAAGTAATACCGTATAACGTTATACGTTATAACGTAATATAATATAACGTTATAACGTAACACTCTATAACGTCATACGTTATAACGTAACACCATATAACGTTATACGTTATAACGTAACACTACATAACGTTATACGTTATAAAATAATATTATATAACGTTACACGTTATAAAATAATAACATATATCGTTATACGTTATTAAGTAATACCGTGTAACGTTATACGTTATAACGTAATACAATGTAGCGTTATAACGTTACACTATATAACGTTATACGTTATAACGTAACACAACACAACGTTATACGTTATAAAATAATACCATATAAAGTTATACGTTATAAAATAATACCGTATAACGTTATACGTTATAACGTAATATAATATAACGTTATAACGTAACAGTATATAACGTTATACGTTATAACGTAACACCATATTACGTTATACGTTACAACGTAACACTACATAACGATATACGTTATAAAATAATACCATATAACGTTATACGTTATTAAATAATACCGTACAACGTTATACGTTGTAAAATAATACCATATAACGTTATACGTTATAAAATAATACCGTATAACGTTGTACGTTATAACGTAATACAATATAACGTTATAAGGTAACAGCATATAACGTTATACGTTCTAACGTAATACAATATAACGTTATAACGTAACACTATATAACGTTATACGTTATAACGTAACACTACTTAGCGTTATACGTTATAACGTAACTTTATATAGCGTTATACGTTATAACGTAACTTTATATAGCGTTATACGTTATAAAATATTACGGTATAACGTTACACGTCATAACGTAATATAATATAACGTTATAACGTAACACTATATAACGTTATACGTTATAACGTAACACTACATAACGTTATACGTTATTAGGTATCACTACATAACGTTATACGTTATAAAATAATATCATATAACGTTATCCGTTATAAAATAATACCATATATCGTTATACGTTATAAAATAGTACCGTATAACGTTGTACGTTATAACGAAATATAATATAGCGTTATAACGTTACACTATATAACGTTATACGTTATAACGTAACACTACACAACGTTATACGTTATGAAATAATACCATATAACGTTATATGTTATTAAACAATACCGTATAGCGTTATACGTTATAACGTAATATAATATAACGTTATAACGTAACACTATATAACGTCATACGTTATAACGTAACACTACATAACGTTATACGTTATAAAATAATATTATATAACGTTACACGTTATAAAATAATACCATATATCGTTATACGTTATAAAATAATACCATATAATGTTATACGTTATAATATATTACCATCTTACGTTATACGTTATTAAGTAATACCGTATAACGTTATACGTTATAACGTAATACAATGTAGCGTTATCACGTTATAAAATAATACCGTATAACGTTGTACGTTATAACGTAATACAATATAACGTTACAAGGTAACAGCATATAACGTTATACGTTCTAACGTAATACAATATAACGTTATAACGTAACACTATATAACGTTATACGTTATAACGTAACACTACTTAGCGTTATACGTTATAACGTAACTTTATATAGCGTTATACGTTATAACGTAACTTTATATAGCGTTATACGTTATAAAATATTACGGTATAACGTTATACGTTATAACGTAATATAATATAACGTTATAACGTAACACTATATAACGTTATACGTTATAACGTAACACTACATAACGTTATACGTTATTACGTATCACTACATAACGTTATACGTTATAAAATAATATCATATAACGTTATCCGTTATAAAATAATACCATATATCGTTATACGTTATAAAATAGTACCGTATAACGTTGTACGTTATAACGAAATATAATGTAGCGTTATAACGTTACACTATATAACGTTATACGTTATAACGTAACACTACACAACGTTATACGTTATGAAATAATACCATATAACGTTATATGTTATTAAACAATACCGTATAGCGTTATACGTTATAACGTAATATAATATAACGTTATAACGTAACACTATATAACGTCATACGTTATAACGTAACACTACATAACGTTATACGTTATAAAATAATATTATATAACGTTACACGTTATAAAATAATACCATATATCGTTATACGTTATAAAATAATACCATATAATGTTATACGTTATAATATATTACCATCTTACGTTATACGTTATTAAGTAATACCGTATAACGTTATACGTTATAACGTAATACAATGTAGCGTTATCACGTTACACTATATAACGTTATACGTTATAACGTAACACTACATAACGTTATACGTTCTAAATAATACCATATAACGTTATACGTCATGAAATAATACCATATAACGTTATACGTTATAAAATAATACCATATAACGTTATACGTTATAAAATGATGCCATATAACGTTACACGTTATAAAATAATACCATATAACGTTATACGTTATAAAATAATACCGTATAACGTTATACGTTATAACGTAATATAATATAACGTTATAACGTAACAGTATATAACGTTATACGTTATAACGTAACACCATATAACGTTATACGTTATAACGTAACACTACATAACGATATACGTTATAAAATAATACCGTATAACGTTATACGTTCTAACGTAATAGAATATAATGTTATAACGTAACACTATATAACGTTATACGTTATAACGTAATACAATATAACGTTATAACGTAACACTATCTAACGTTATACGTTATAACGTAACACCTCATAACGTTATACCTTATAAAATAAGATTATATAACGTTATACGTAATGAAATAATACCATATATCGTTATACGTAATAAAATAATACCATATAACGTTATACGTTATAATATATTACCATATTATGTTATACGTTATTAAGTAATACCGTATAACGTTATACGTTATAACGAAATACAATGTAGCGTTATAACGTTACACTATATAACGTTATACGTTATAACGTAACACTACATAACGTTATAAGTTATAACGTAACACTACATAACGTTATACGTTCTAAATAATACCATATAACGTTATACGTTATGAAATAATACCATATAACGTTAAACGTTATAAAATAATACCATATAACGTTATACGATATAAAATGATGCCATATAACGTTACACGTTATAAAATAATACCATATAACGTTATACGCTATAAAATAATACCGTATAACGTTGTACGTTATAACGTAATACAATATAACGTTATAACGTAACAGTACATAACGTTGTACGTTATTAGGTATCACTATATAACGTTATATTTTATAACGTAACACTACATTACGATATATGTTATAAAATAATACCATATAACGTTATACGATATTAAGTAATACCGTATAACGTTATACGTTATAACGAAATACAATGTAGCGTTATAACGTTACACTATATAACGTCATACGTTATAACGTAATACAATATAACGTTATAACGTAACACTACATAACGATATACGTTATAAAATAATACCATATAACGCTATACGTTATTTGATAATACCATACAACGTTATACGATATAAAATAATACCATGTAACGTCATACGTTATAAAATAATACCATATAACGTTATAGGTTATAAAATAGTACCGTATAACGTTATACGTTATAAAATGATGCCATATAACGTTACACGTTATACAATAATACCATATAACGTTATACGTTATAAAATAATACCGTATAACGTTGTACGTTATAACGTAATACAATATAACGTTATAACGTAACACTATATAACGTTATACGTTATAACGTAACACTACATAACGTTATACTTTATAACGTAATACAATATAACGTTATAACGTAACACTATATAACGTTATACGTTACCACGTAACACCTCATAACGTTATACCTTATAAAATAATATTATATAACGTTATACGTACTGAAATAATACCATATACCGTTATACGTTATAAAATAATACCATATAACGTTATACGTTATAATATATTACCATATTTCGTTATAAGTTATTAAGTAATACCGTATAACGTTATACGTTATAACGAAATACAATGTAGCTTTATAACGTTACACTATATAACGTTATACGTTATAACGTAACACTACACAACGTTATACGTTATGAAATAATATCATATAAAGTTATACTTTATAAAATAATACCGTATAACGTTATACGTTATAACGTAATATAATATAACGTTATAACGTAACACTATATAACGTCATACGTTATAACGTAACACCATATAACGTTATACGTTATAACGTAACACTACATTACGATATATGTTATAAAATAATACTATATAACGTTATACGTTATTAAGTAATACCGTATAACGTTATACGTTATAACGAAATACAATGTAGCGTTATAACGTTACACTATATAACGTTATACGTTATAACGTAACACTACACAACGTTATACGTTATGAAATAATACCATATAACGTTATACGTTATAAAATACTACCGTATAACGTTATACGTTATAACGTAATATAATATAACGTTATAACGTAACACTATATAACGTCATACGTTATAACGTAACACCATATAACGTTATACGTTATAACGTAACACTACATAACGTTATACGTTATAAAATAATATTATATAACGTTACACGTTATAAAATAGTACCATATATCGTTATACGTTATTAAGTAATACAGTATAACGTTATACGTTATAACGTAATACAATGTAGCGTTATAGCGTTACACTATATAACGTTATACGTTATAACGTAACACAACACAACGTTATACGTTATATAATCATACCATATAACGTTATACGTTATAAAATAATACCGTATAACGTTATACGTTATAACGTAATATAATATAACGTTATATCGTAACAGTATATAACGTTATACGTTATAACGTAACACCATATAACGTTATACGTTATAACGTAACACTACATAACGATATACGTTATAAAATAATACCATATAACGTTATAAGTTATTAAATAATACCGTACAACGTTATACGTTCTAGCGTAATACAATATAACGTTATAACGTAACACTATATAACGTCATACGTTATAACGTAACACCATATAACGTTATACGTTATAACGTAACACTACATAACGTTATACGTTCTAAATAATACCATATGACGTTATACGTTATGAAATAATACCATATAACGTTATACGTAATAAAATAATACCATATAACGTTATACGTTATAAAATGATGCCATATAACGTTACACGTTATAAAAGAATACCATATAACGTTATACGTTATAAAATAATACCGTATAACGTTGTACGTTATAACGCAATACAATATAACGTTTTAACGCAACACTACATAACGTTGTACGTTATTAGGTATCACTATATAACGCTATACGTTATAACGTAACACCATATAACGTTATACGTTATAACGTAACACTACATAACGATATACGTTATAAAATAATACCATATAACGTTATAAGTTATTAAATATTACCGTACAACGTTATACGTTCTAGCGTAATACAATATAACGTTATAACGTAACACTATATAACGTTATACGTTATAACGTAACACTACTTAGCGTTATACGTTATAACGTAACTTTATATAGCGTTATACGTTATAAAATATTACGGTATAACGTTATACGTTATAAAATAATACCGTATAACGTTATACGTTCTAACGTAATAGAATATAACGTTATAACGTAACACTATATAACGTTATACCTTACAACGTAACACCTCATAACGTTATACCTTATAAAATAATATTATATAACGTTATACGTACTGAAATAATACCAAATACTGTTATACGTTATAAAATAATACCATATAACGTTATACGTTATAAAATGATGCCATATAACGTTACACGTTATAAGATAATACCATATAACTTTATACGTTATAAAATAATACCGTATAACGTTGTACGTTATAACGTAATACAATATAACGTTATAACGTAACACTACATAACGTTGTACGTTATTAGGTATCACTATATAACGTTATACGTTATAACGTAACACTACATTACGATATACGTTATAAAATAATACCATATAACGTTATACGTTATTAAATAATACCGTACAACGTTATACGTTCTAACGTAATACAATATAACGTTATAACGTAACACTATATAACGTTATACGTTATAACGTAACACTACATAACGTTAGACGTTATAAAATAATACCATATAACGTTATACGTTATAAAATGATACCGTATAACTTTCTACGTTATAACGTAATATAATATAACGTTATAACGTAACACTATATAACGTTATACGTTATAACGTAACACTACATAACGGTATACGTTATAAAATAATATTATATAACGTTATACGTTATAAAATATTACCACATAACGTTATACGTTATAACGTAACACCACATAACGTTATACGTTATAAAATAATACCGCATTACGTTATGCATTTTAACGTAATACACTATAACGTTATAACGTAACACTACATAACGTTATACGTTATAAAATAATACCATATAACGTTATACGTTATCAAATAATACCGTATAACGTTATACGTTCTAACGTAATACAATACAACGTTATAACGAAACACTATAAAACGTTATACGTTATAACGTAATACTACATAATGTTATACGTTATAAAATAATACCATATAACGTTATACGTTATAAAATAACACCATATAACGTTATACGTTATGAAATAATACCATATAACGTTATACGTTATAAAATAATAACGTATAACGTTATACGTCATAAAGTAATACAATATAACGTTATAACGTAACACAATATGTAACGTTATACGTTATAACGTAACACTACATAACGTTACACGTTATAAAATAATACCGTATAACGTTACACGTTATAACGTAATATAATATAACGTTATATCGTAACAGTATATAACGTTATACGTTATAACGTAACACCATATAACGTTATACGTTATAACGTAACACTACATAACGATATACGTTATAAAATAATACCATATAACGTTATAAGTTATTAAATAATACCGTACAGCGTTATACGTTCTAGCGTAATACAATATAACGTTATAACGTAACACTATATAACGTCATACGTTATAACGTAACACCATATAACGTTATACGTTATAACGTAACACTACATTACGATATATGTTATAAAATAATACTATATAACGTTATACGTTATTAAGTAATACCGTATAACGTTATACGTTATAACGAAATACAATGTAGCGTTATAACGTTACACTATATAACGTTATACGTTATAACGTAACACTACACAACGTTATACGTTATGAAATAATACCATATAACGTTATACGTTATAAAATAATACCGTATAACGTTATACGTTATAACGTAATACAATATAACGTTATAACGTAACACAATATGTAACGTTATACGTTATAACGTAACACTACATAACGTTACACGTTATAAAATAATACCGTATAACGTTATACGTTATAACGTAATATAATATAACGTTATATCGTAACAGTATATAACGTTATACGTTATAACGTAACACCATATAACGTTATACGTTATAACGTAACACTACATAACGATATACGTTATAAAATAATACCATATAACGTTATAAGTTATTAAATAATACCGTACAGCGTTATACGTTCTAGCGTAATACAATATAACGTTATAACGTAACACTATATAACGTCATACGTTATAACGTAACACCATATAACGTTATACGTTATAACGTAACACTACATTACGATATATGTTATAAAATAATACTATATAACGTTATACGTTATTAAGTAATACCGTATAACGTTATACGTTATAACGAAATACAATGTAGCGTTATAACGTTACACTATATAACGTTATACGTTATAACGTAACACTACACAACGTTATACGTTATGAAATAATACCATATAACGTTATACGTTATAAAATAATACCGTATAACGTTATACGTTATAACGTAATATAATATAACGTTATAACGTAACACTATATAACGTCATACGTTATAACGTAACACCACATAACGTTATACGTTATAACGTAACACTACATAACGTTATACGTTATAAAATAATATTATATAACGTTACACGTTATAAAATAATACCATATATCGTTATACGTTATTAAGTAATACAGTATAACGTTATACGTTATAACGTAATGCAATGTAGCGTTATAGCGTTACACTATATAACGTTATACGTTATAACGTAACACAACACAACGTTATACGTTATAAAATCATACCATATAACGTTATACGTTATAAAATAATACCGTATAACGTTATACGTTATAACGTAATATAATATAACGTTATAACGTAACAGTATATAACGTTATACGTTATAACGTAACACCATATAACGTTATACGTTATAACGTAACACTACATAACGATATACGTTATAAAATAATACCATATAACGTTATAAGTTATTAAATATTACCGTACAACGTTATACGTTCTAGCGTAATACAATATAACGTTATAACGTAACACTATATAACGTTATACGTTATAACGTAACACTACTTAGCGTTATACGTTATAACGTAACTTTATATAGCGTTATACGTTATAAAATATTACGGTATAACGTTATACGTTATAAAATAATACCGTATAACGTTATACGTTCTAACGTAATAGAATATAACGTTATAACGTAACACTATATAACGTTATACGTTACAAGGTAACACCTCATAACGTTATACCTTATAAAATAATATTATATAACGTTATACGTACTGAAATAATACCAAATACTGTTATACGTTATGAAATAGTACCATATAACGTTATACGTTATAAAATAATACCGTATAACGTTGTACGTTATAACGTAATACAATATAACGTTATAACGTAACACTACATAACGTTGTACGTTATAACGTAATACAATATAACGTTATAACGTAACACTACATAACGTTGTACGTTATTAGGTATCACTATATAACGTTATACGTTATAACGTAACACTACATTACGATATACGTTATAAAATAATACCATATAACGTTATACGTTATTAAATAATACCGTACAACGTTATACGTTCTAACGTAATACAATATAACGTTATAACGTAACACTATATAACGTTATACGTTATAACGTAACACTACATAACGTTATACGTTATAAAATAATACCATATAACGTTATACGTTATAAAATGATACCGTATAACTTTCTACGTTATAACGTAATATAATATAACGTTATAACGTAACACTATATAACGTTATACGTTATAACGTAACACTACATAACGGTATACGTTATAAAATAATATTATATAACGTTATACGTTATAAAATATTACCACATAACGTTATACGTTATAACGTAACACCACATAACGTTATACGTTATAAAATAATACCGCATTACGTTATGCATTTTAACGTAATACACTATAACGTTATAACGTAACACTACATACCGTTATACGTTATAAAATAATACCATATAACGTTATACGTTATCAAATAATACCGTATAACGTTATACGTTCTAACGTAATACAATACAACGTTATAACGAAACACTATAAAACGTTATACGTTATAACGTAATACTACATAACGTTATACGTTATAAAATAATACCATATAACGTTATACGTTATAAAATAACACCATATAACGTTATACGTTATGAAATAATACCATATAACGTTATACGTTATAAAATAATAACGTATAACGTTATACGTCATAAAGTAATACAATATAACGTTATAACGTAACACAATATGTAACGTTATACGTTATAACGTAACACTACATAACGTTACACGTTATAAAATAATACCATATAACGTTATACGTTATAAAATAATACCGTATAACGTTGTACGTTATAACGTAATACAATATAACGTTATAACGTAACACTACATAACGTTGTACGTTATTAGGTATCACTATATAACGTTATACGTTATAACGTAACACTACATTACGATATACGTTATAAAATAATACCATATAACGTTATACGTTATTAAATAATACCGTACAACGTTATACGTTCTAACGTAATACAATATAACGTTATAACGTAACACTATATAACGTTATACGTTATAACGTAACACTACATAACGTTATACGTTATAAAATAATACCATATAACGTTATACGTTATAAAATGATACCGTATAACTTTCTACGTTATAACGTAATATAATATAACGTTATAACGTAACACTATATAACGTTATACGTTATAACGTAACACTACATAACGGTATACGTTATAAAATAATATTATATAACGTTATACGTTATAAAATATTACCACATAACGTTATACGTTATAACGTAACACCACATAACGTTATACGTTATAAAATAATACCGCATTACGTTATGCATTTTAACGTAATACACTATAACGTTATAACGTAACACTACATAACGTTATACGTTATAAAATAATACCATATAACGTTATACGTTATCAAATAATACCGTATAACGTTATACGTTCTAACGTAATACAATACAACGTTATATCGTAACAGTATATAACGTTATACGTTATAACGTAACACCATATAACGTTATACGTTATAACGTAACACTACATAACGATATACGTTATAAAATAATACCATATAACGTTATAAGTTATTAAATAATACCGTACAACGTTATACGTTCTAGCGTAATACAATATAACGTTATAACGTAACACTATATAACGTCATACGTTATAACGTAACACCATATAACGTTATACGTTATAACGTAACACTACATTACGATATATGTTATAAAATAATACTATATAACGTTATACGTTATTAAGTAATACCGTATAACGTTATACGTTATAACGTAATATAATATAACGTTATAACGTAACACTATATAACGTCATACGTTATAACGTAACACCATATAACGTTATACGTTATAACGTAACCCTACATTACGATATATGTTATAAAATAATACTATATAACGTTATACGTTATTAAGTAATACCGTATAACGTTATACGTTATAACGAAATACAATGTAGCGTTATAACGTTACACTATATAACGTTATACGTTATAACGTAACACTACACAACGTTATACGTTATGAAATAATACCATATAACGTTATACGTTATTAAGTAATACCGTTATACGTTATTAAGTAATACCGTATAACGTTATACGTTATAACGAAATAGAATGTAGCTTTATAACGTTACACTATATAACGTCATACGTTATAACGTAACACCACATAACGTTATACGTTATAACGTAACACTACATAACGTTATACGTTATAAAATAATATTATATAACGTTACACGTTATAAAATAATACCATATATCGTTATACGTTATTAAGTAATACAGTATAACGTTATACGTTATAACGTAATGCAATGTAGCGTTATAGCGTTACACTATATAACGTTATACGTTATAACGTAACACAACACAACGTTATACGTTATAAAATCATACCATATAACGTTATACGTTATAAAATAATACCGTATAACGTTATACGTTATAACGTAATATAATATAACGTTATAACGTAACAGTATATAACGTTATACGTTATAACGTAACACCATATAACGTTATACGTTATAACGTAACACTACATAACGATATACGTTATAAAATAATACCATATAACGTTATAAGTTATTAAATATTACCGTACAACGTTATACGTTCTAACGTAATAGAATATAACGTTATAACGTAACACTATATAACGTTATACGTTACAAGGTAACACCTCATAACGTTATACCTTATAAAATAATATTATATAACGTTATACGTACTGAAATAATACCAAATACTGTTATACGTTATGAAATAATACCATATAACGTTATACGTTATAAAATAATACCGTATAACGTTGTACGTTATAACGTAATATAATATAACGTTATATCGTTACTGTATATAACGTTATACGTTATAACGTAACACCATATAACGTTATACGTTATAACGTAACACTACATAACGATATACGTTATAAAATAATACCATATAACGTTATAAGTTATTAAATAATACCGTACAACGTTATACGTTCTAGCGTAATACAATATAACGTTATAACGTAACACTATATAACGTCATACGTTATAACGTAACACCATATAACGTTATACGTTATAACGTAAGACTACATTACGATATATGTTATAAAATAATACCATATAACGTTACACGTTATTAAGTAATACCGTATAACGTTATACGTTATAACGAAATACAATGTAGCGTTATAACGTTACACTATATAACGTTATACGTTATAACGTAACACTACACAACGTTATACATTATAAAATAATACCATATAACGTTGTACGTTATCAAATAATACCGTATAACGTTATACGTTCTAACGTAATACAATACAACGTTATAACGAAACACTATAAAACGTTATACGTTATAACGTAATACTACATAACGTTATACGTTATAAAATAATACCATATAACGTTATACGTTATAAAATAACACCATATAACGTTATACGTTATGAAATAATACCATATAACGTTATACGTTATAAAATAATAACGTATAACGTTATACGTCATAAAGTAATACAATATAACGTTATAACGTAACACAATATGTAACGTTATACGTTATAACGTTACACTACAAAACGTTACACGTTATAAAATAATATTATATAACGTTACACGTTACAAAATAATACCATATAACGTTATACGTTATAAAATAATACCGTATAACGTTATACGTTATAACGTAATATAATATAACGTTATATCGTAACAGTATATAACGTTATACGTTATAACGTAACACCATATAACGTTATACGTTATAACGTAACACTACATAACGATATACGTTATGAAATAATACCATATAACGTTATAAGTTATTAAATAATACCGTACAACGTTATACGTTCTAGCGTAATACAATATAACGTTATAACGTAACACTATATAACGTCATACGTTATAACGTAACACCATATAACGTTATACGTTATAACGTAACACTACATTACGATATATGTTATAAAATAATACCATATAACGTTATACGTTATTAAGTAATACCGTATAACGTTATACGTTATAACGAAATACAATGTAGCGTTATAACGTTACACTATATAACGTTATACGTTATAACGTAACACTACACAACGTTATACGTTATGAAATAATACCATATAACGTTATACGTTATAAAATAATAACGTATAACGTTATAAGTTATAACGTAGTATAATATAACGTTATAACGTAACACTATATAACGTCATACGTTATAAGGTAACACCATATAACGTTATACGTTATAACGTAACACTACATAACGTTATACGTTATAAAAAAATATTATATAACGTTACATGTTATAAAATAATACCATATATCGTTATACGTTATTAAGTAATACCGTATAACGTTATACGTTATAAGGTAATACAATGTAGCGTTATAGCGTAACACTATATAACGTTATACGTTATAACGTAACACTACATAACGTTATACGTTATAACGTAACACTACATAACGTTATAACGTAGCACTATATAACGTTATACGTTATAACGTAACACTACATAACGATATACGTTATAAAATAATACCATATAACGTTATACGTTATTAAATAATACCGTACAACGTTATACGTTCTAACGTAATACAATATAACGTTATAAGGTAACACCATATAACGTCATACGTTATATCGTAACACTACATAACGTTATACGTTATAAAATGATGCTATATAACGTTATACGTTATAAAATAATACCGTATGACGTTATACGTTATAACGTAATACAATATAACGTTATAACGTAACACTATATAACGTCATACGTTATAACGTAACACCATATAACGTTATACGTTATAACGTAACACTACATAACGTTACACGTTATAAAATAATATTATATAACGTTATACGTTATAAAATAATATTATATAACGTTACACGTTATAAAATAGTACCATATATCGTTATACGTTATAACGTAATATAATATAACGTTATAACGTAACAGTATATAACGTTATACGTTATAACGTAACACCATATAACGTTACACGTTATAACGTAACACTACATAACGATATACGTTATAAAATAATACCATATAACGTTATACGTTATTATATAATGCCGTGCAACGTTATACGTTCTAACGTAATACAATATAACGTTATAACGTAACACTATATAACGTTATACGTTATAAAATAATACCATATGACGTTATACGTTATAAAACAACACCGTATAACGTTATACGTTATAAAATAACACTACATAACGTTATACGTTATAAAATAATACCATATAACGTTATACATTAAAAATAATACCGTATAACGTTATACGTTATAAAATAATACCATATAACGTTATACGTTATAAAATAATACCATATAACGTTATACGTTATAAAATAATATTCAATAACGTTATGCGTTATAAAATAATACTGTATAACGTAATACGTTATAACGTAATACAATATAACGTTATAACGTAACACTATATAACGTTATACGTTATAACGTAACACTACATAACGTTATACGTTATAAAATAATACCATATAACGTTATACGTTATAAAATAATACCGTATAACTTTCTACGTTATAACGTAATATAATATAACGTTATAACGTAACACTATATAACGTTATACGTTATAACGTAACACTACATAACGGTATACGTTATAAAATAATATTATATAACGTTATAAGTTATAAAATATTACCACATAACGTTATACGTTATAACGTAACACCACATAACGTTATACGTTATAAAATAATACCGTATTACGTTATACGTTCTAACGTAATACAATACAACGTTATAACGAAACACTATAAAACGTTATACGTTATAACGTAATACTACATAACGTTATACGTTATAAAATAATACCATATAACGTTATACGTTATAAAATAACACCATATAACGTTATACGTTATGAAATAATACCATATAACGTTATACGTTAGAAAATAATAACGTATAACGTTATACGTCATAAAGTAATACAATATAACGTTATAACGTAACACAATATGTAACGTTATACGTTATAACGTTACACTACATAACGTTACACGTTATAAAATAATATTATATAACGTTACACGTTACAAAATAATACCATATAACGTTATACGTTATAAAATAATACCGTATAACGTTATATTATATTATATTACGTTATAACGTAACAGTATATAACGTTATACGTTATAACGTAACACCATATAACGTTACACGTTATAACGTAACACTACATAACGATATACGTTATAAAATAATACCATATAACGTTGTACGTTATTAAATAATACCGTGCAACGTTATACGTTCTAACGTAATACAATATAACGTTATAACGTATCACTATATAACGTTATACGTTATAAAATAATACCATATGACGTTATACGTTATAAAACAACACCGTATAACGTTATACGTTATAATATAACACTACATAACGTTATACGTTATAAAATAATACCATATAACGTTATACATTAAAAATAATACCGTATAACGTTATACGTTATAAAATAATACCATATAACGTTATACGTTATAAAATAATATTCAATAACGTTATACGTTATAAAATGATACTGTATAACGTTATACGTTCTAACATAATACAATAAAACGTTATAACGAAACACTATATAGCGTTATACGTTCTAACGTGACACTACATAACGTTATACGATATAAAATAATACCATATAACGTTATACGTTATAAAATTATACCATATAACGTTATACGTTATAATATAATACCACATAACGTTATACGTTATTAAGTAACACTACATAACGTTATACGTTATAAAATAATATTCAATAACGTTATACGTTATAAAATAATACTGTATAACGTTACACGTTCTAACGTAATACAATACAATGTTATAACGAAACACTATATAGCGTTATACGTTCTAACGTAATACAATACAACGTTATAACGAAACACTATATAGCGTTATACGTTATAACGTAACACTACATTACGATATACGTTATAAAATAATACCATATAACGTTATACGTTGTTAAATAATACCGTACAACGTTATACGTTCTAACGTAATACAATATAACGTTATAAGGTAACACCATATAACGTTATACATTCTAACGTAATACAATATAACGTTATAACGTAACACTATATAACGTTATACGTTATAACGTAAGACTACATAGCGTTATACGTTATAACGTAACTTTATATAGCGTTATACGTTATAAAATATTACCTGTATAACGTTATACGTTATAACGTTATATTATATTACGTTATATTATACACTATATAACGTTATACGTTATAACGTAACACTACATAACGTTATACGTTATTAGGTATCACTACATAACGTTATACGTTATAACGTAACACTACATTACGATATACGTTATAAAATAATACCATATAACGTTATACGTTATTAAATAATACCGTACAACGTTATACGTTCTAACGTAATACAATATAACGTTATAAGGTAACACCATATAACGTTATTCGTTCTAACGTAATACAATATAACGTTATAACGTAACACTATATAACGTTATACGTTATAACGTAACACTACTTAGCGTTATACCTTATAACGTAATATAATATAACGTTATAACGTAACACTATATAACGTTATACGTTATAACGTAACACCACATAACGTTATACCTTGTAAAATAATATTATATAACGTTATACGTTATGAAATAATACCATATAACGTTATACGTTATAAAATAATACCATATAACGTTATACGTTATAAAATGATGCCATATAACGATACACGTTATAAAATAATACCATATAACGTTATACGTTACAAAATAATACCGTATAACGTTGTACGTTATAACGTTATATTGTATAACGTTATAACGTAACACTACATAACGTTATACGTTATTAGGTATCACCATATAACGTTATACGTTATAACGTAACACTACATTACGATATACGTTATAAAATAATACCATATAACGTTATACGTTATTAAATAATACCGTACAACATTATACGTTCTAACGTAATACAATATAACGTTATAAGGTAGCACCATATAACGTTATATGTTCTAACGTAATACAATATAACGTTATAACGTAACACTATATAACGTTATACGTTATAACGTAACACTACTTAGCGTTATACATTATAACGTAACACTACTTAGCGTTATACGTTATAACGTAACTTTATATAGCGTTATACGTTATAAAATATTACGGTATAACGTTATACGTTATAACGTAATATAATATAACGTTATAACGTAACACTATATAACGTTATACGTTATAACGTAACACTACGTAACGTTATACGTTATTAGGTATCACTACATAACGTTATACGTTATAAAATAATATCATATAACCTTATCCGTTATAAAATAATACCGTATAACGTTATACGTTCTAACGTAATAGAATATAACGTTATAACGTAACACTATATAACGTTATACGTTATAACGTAACACCTCATAACGTTATACCTTATAAAATAATATTATAAAACGTTATACGTACTGAAATAATACCATATATCGTTTAACGTTATAAAATAATACCATATAACGTTATACGTTATAATATATTACCATATTACATTATACGTTATTATGTAAACCGTATAACGCTATACATTATAACGAAATACAATGTAGCGTTATAACGTTACACTATATAACGTTATACGTTATAACGTAACACTACACAACGATATACGTTAGGAAATAATACCATATAACGTTATACCTTATTAAGTAATACCGTATAACGTTATTAAGTAATTACGTTAACGTAATTAAGTACGTTATTAAGTAATACCGTATAACGTTATACGTTATAACGTAATATAATATAACGTTATAACGTAACAATATATAACGTTATACGTTATAACGTAAGACTACATAACGTTATACGTTATAAAATAATATTATATAACGTTATACGTTATAAAATATTACCACATAACGTTATACGTTATAACGTAACACTACATAACGTTATACGTTATAAAATAATACCGTATTACGTTATGCATTTTTACGTAATACAATATAACGTTATAACGTAACACTACATAACGTTATACGTTATAAAATAATATTATATAACGTTATACGTTATAAAATAATATTATATAACGTTATACGTTATAAAATATTACCACATAACGTTATACGTTATAACGTAACACTACATAACGTTATACGTTATAAAATAATACCGTATTACGTTATGCATTTTTACGTAATACAATATAACGTTATAACGTAACACTACATAACGTTATACGTTATAAAATAATACCATATAACGTTATACGTTATGAAATAATACCATATAACGTTATACGTTATAAAATAATACCATATAACGTTATACGTTATAAAATGATGCCATATAACGTTACACGTTATAAAATAATACCATATAACGTTACACGTTATAACGTAATACAATATAACGTTATAACGTAACACTATATAACGTTATACGTTATAACGTAACACTACATAACATTATACGTTATTAGGTATCACTACATAACGTTATACGTTATGAAATAATACCATATAACGTTATACGTTATAAAATAATACTGTATAACGTTGTACGTTATAACGTAATATAATATAACGTTATAACGTAACACTATATAACGTCATACGTTATAACGTAACACCATATAACGTTATACGTTATTACGTAACACTACATAACGTTATACGTTATAAAATAATATTATATAACGTTACACGTTATAAAATAGTACCATATATCGTTATACGTTATTAAGTAATACCGTATAACGTTATACGTTATAACGTAATACAATGTAGCCTTATAACGTTACACTATATAACGTTATACGTTATAACGTAACACAACACAACGTTATACGTTATAAAATAATACCATATAACGTTATACGTTATAAAATAATACCGTATAACGTTATACGTTATAACGTAATATAATATAACGCTATAACGTAACAGTATATAACGTTATACGTTATAACGTAA
Organism: Bombus dahlbomii; assembly: GCA_037178635.1. Classification (NCBI taxonomy): domain Eukaryota; kingdom Metazoa; phylum Arthropoda; class Insecta; order Hymenoptera; family Apidae; genus Bombus; species Bombus dahlbomii. The sequence continues at coordinate 23,811,977 of CM074102.1, forward strand.
CACTACATAACGGTATACGTTATAAAATAATATTATATAACGTTATACGTTATAAAATATTACAACATAACGTTATACGTTATAACGTAACACTACATAACGTTATACGTTATAAAATAATACCGTATTACGTTATGCATTTTTACGTAATACAATATAACGTTATAACGTAACACTACATAACGTTATACGTTATAAAATAATACCATATAACGTTATACGTTATCAAATAATACCGTATAACGTTATACGTTCTAACGTAATACAATACAACGTTATAACGAAACACTATAAAACGTTATACGTTATAACGTAATACTACATAACGTTATACGTTATAACGTAATACTACATAACGTTATACGTTATAAAATAATACCATATAACGTTATACGTTATAAAATAATACCGTATAACGTTGTACGTTATAACGTAATACAATATAACGTTATAACGTAACACTATATAACGTTATACGTTATAACGTAACACTACATTACGATATACGTTATAAAATAATACCATATAAAGTTATACGTTATTAAATAATACCGTACAACGATATACGTTCTAACGTAATACAATATAACGTTATAAGGTAACACCATATAACGTTATACGTTCTAACGTAATACAATATAACGTTATAACGTAACACTATATAACGTTATACGTTATAACGTAACACTACTTAGCGTTATACCTTATAACGTAACATTATATAGCGTTATACGTTATAAAATATTACGGTATAACGTTATACGTTATAACGTAATATAATATAACGTTATAACGTAACACTATATAACGTTATACGTTATAACGTAACACTACATAACGTTATACGTTATTAGGTATCACTACATAACTTTATACGTTACAAAATAATATCATATATCTTTATCCGTTATAAAATAATACCGTATAACGTTATACGTTCTAAAGTAATAGAATATAACGTTATAACGTAACACTATATAACGTTATACGTTATAACGTAATACAATATAACGTTATAAGGTAACACCATATAACGTTATACGTTCTAACGTAATACAATATAACGTTATAACGTAACACTATATAACGTTATACGTTATAACGTAACACTACATAGCGTTATACGTTACAACGTAACTTTATATAGCGTTATACGTTATAAAATATTACGGTATAACGTTAAACGTTATAACGTAATATAATATAACGTTATAACGTAAGACTATATAACGTTATACGTTATAACGTAACACTATATAACGTTATACGTTATAACGTAACACTACACAACGTTATACGTTATTAGGTATCACTACATAACGTTATACGTTATAAAATAATATCATATAACGTTATTCGTTATAAAATAATACCGTATAACGTTATACGTTCTAACGTAATAGAATATAACGTTATAACGTAACACTATAAAACGTTATACGTTATAACGTAATACAATATAACGTTATACCTTGTAAAATAATATTATATAACGTTATACGTTATAAAATAATACCGTATAACGTTGTACGTTATAACGTAATACAATATAACGTTATAACGTAACACTACATAACGTTATACGTTATAACGTAACACTACATAACGTTATACGTTATAAATAATACCATATAACGTTATACGTTATAAAATAATACCGTATAACGTTGTACGTTATAACGAAATACAATATAACGTTATAACGTAACACTACATAACGTTATACGTTATTAGGTTTCACTATATAACGTTATACGTTATAACGTAACACTACATTACGATATACGTTATAAAATAATACCATATAACGTTATACATTATTAAATAATACCGTACAACGTTATACGTTATAACGTAATATAATATAACGTTATAACGTTATATTATATTACGTTATAACGTAACACTACATAACGTTATACGTTATAAAATAATATCATATAACTTTATCCGCTATAAAATAATACCGTATAACGTTATACGTTCTAACGTAATAGAATATAACGTTATAACGTAACACTATATAACGTTATACGTTATAACGTAATACAATATAACGTTATAACGTAACACTATATAACGTTATACGTTATAACGTAACACCTCATAACGTTATACCTTATAAAATAATATTATATAACGTTATACGTACTGAAATAATACCATATATCGTTATACGTTATAAAATAATACCGTATAACGTTATACGTTATAATATATTACCATATTACGTTATACGTTATTAAGTAATAACGTATAACGATATACGTTATAACGAAATACAATGTAGCGTTATAACGTTACACTATATAACGTTATACGTTATAACGTAACACTACACAACGTTATACGTTATGAAATAATACCATATAACGTTATACGTTATAAAATAATACCGTATAACGTTATACGTTATAACGTAATATAATATAACGTTACAACGTAACACTATATAACGTCATACGTTATAACGTAACACTATATAACGTTATACGTTATAACGTAACACTACATAACGTTATACATTAAAAAGTAATATTATATAACGTTAGACGTTTTAAAATAATACCATATATCGATATACGTTATTAAGTAATACCGTATAATGTTATACGTTATAACGTAATACAATGTAGCGTTATAACGTTACACTATATAACGTTATACGTTATAACGTAACACAACACAACGTTATACGTTATAAAATAATACCATATAACGTTATACGTTATAAAATAATAACGTATAACGTTATACGTTATAAAGTAATACAATATAACGTTATAACGTAACACAATATGTAACGTTATACGTTATAACGTTACACTACATATCGTTACACGTTATAAAATAATACCATATAACGCTATACGTTATAAAATAATACCGTATAACGTTGTACGTTATAACGTAATACAATATAACGTTATAACGTAACGCTACATAACGTTATACGTTATTAGGTATCACTATATAACGTTATACGTTATAACGTAACACTACATTACGATATACGTTATAAAATAATACCATATGACGTTATACGTTATTAAATAATACCATATAACGTTATACGTTATTAAATAATACCGTACAACGTTATACGTTCTAACGTAAAACATTATAACGTTATAAGGTAACACCATATAACGTTATACGTTCTAACGTAATACAATATAACGTTATAACGTAACACTATATAACGTTATACGTTATAACGTAACACTACTTAGCGTTATACGTTATAACGTAACTTTATATAGCGTTATACGTTATAAAATATTACGGTATAACGTTATACGTTATAACGTAACACCTCATAACATTATACCTTATAAAATAATATTATATAACGTTATACGTACTGAAATAATACCATATATCGTTATACGTTATAAAATAATACCATATAACGTTATACGTTATAATATATTACCATATTACGTTATACGTTATTAAGTAATACCGTATAACGTTATACGTTATAACGAAATACAATGTAGCGTTATAACGTTACACTATATAACGTTATACGTTATAACGTAACACTACACAACGTTATACGTTATGAAATAATACCATATAACGTTATACGTTATAAAATAATACCGTATAACGTTATACGTTATAACGTAATATAATATAACGTTATAACGTAACACTATATAACGTCATACGTTATAACGTAACACTATATAACGTTATACGTTATAACGTAACACTACATAACGTTATACGTTATAAAGTAATATTAAATAACGTTACACGTTTTAAAATAATACCATATATCGTTATACGTTATTAAGTAATACCGTATAAAGTTATACGTTATAACGTAATACAATGTAGCGTTATAACGTTACACTATATAACGTTATACGTTATAACGTAACACAACACAACGTTATACGTTATAAAATAATACCATATAACGTTATACGTTATAAAATAATAACGTATAACGTTATACGTTATAAAGTAATACAATATAACGTTATAACGTAACACAATATGTAACGTTATACGTTATAACGTTACACTACATATCGTTACACGTTATAAAATAATACCATATAACGCTATACGTTATAAAATAATACCGTATAACGTTGTACGTTATAACGTAATACAATATAACGTTATAACGTAACGCTACATAACGTTATACGTTATTAGGTATCACTATATAACGTTATACGTTATAACGTAACACTACATTACGATATACGTTATAAAATAATACCATATGACGTTATACGTTATTAAATAATACCATATAACGTTATACGTTATTAAATAATACCGTACAACGTTATACGTTCTAACGTAAAACATTATAACGTTATAAGGTAACACCATATAACGTTATACGTTCTTACGTAATACAATATAACGTTATAACGTAACACTATATAACGTTATACGTTATAACGTAACACTACTTAGCGTTATACGTTATAACGTAACTTTATATAGCGTTATACGTTATAAAATATTACGGTATAACGTTATACGTTATAACGTAATATAATATAACGTTATAACGTAACACTATATAAAGTTATACGTTATAACGTAACACTACATAACGTTATACGTTATTAGGTATCACTACATAACGTTATACGTTATAAAATAATATCATATAACGTTATCCGTTACAAAATAATACCGTATAACGTTATACGTTCTAACGTAATAGAATATAACGTTATTACGTAACACTATATAACGTTATACGTGATAACGAAATACAATATAACGTTATAACGTAACACTATATAACGTTATACGTTATAACGTAACACTACTTAGCTTTATACGTTATAACGTAACTTTATATAACGTTATACGTTATAAAATATTACGGTATAACGTTATACGTTATAACGTAATATAATATAACGTTATAACGTAACACTATATAACGTTATACGTTATAACGTAACACTACATAACTTTAAACGTTATTAGGTATCACTACATAACGTTATACGTTACAAAATAATTTCATATAACTTTATCCGTTATAAAATAATACCATATAACGTTATACGTTCTAAAGCAATAGAATATAACGTTATAACGTAAAACTATATAACGTTATACGTTACAACGAAACACAATGTAGCGTTATAACGTTACACTATATAACGTTATACGTCATAACGTAACACTACACAACGTTATACGTTATGAAATAATACCATATAACGTTATACGTTATAAAATAATACTGTATAACGTTATACGTTATAACGTAATATAATATAACGTTATAACGTAACATTATATAACGTCATACGTTATAACGTAACACCATATAACGTTATACGTTATTACGTAACACTACATAACGTTATACTTTATAAAATAATATTATATAACGTTACACGTTATAAAATAATACCATATATCGTTATACGTTATTAAGTAATATCATATAGCGTTATGCGTTATAACGTAATACAATGTAGCCTTATAACGTTACACTATATAAAGTTATACGTTATAACGTAACACAACACAACGTTATACGTTATGAAATAATACCATATAACGTTATACGTTATAAAATAATACCGTATAACGTTATACGTTATAACGTAATATAATATAACGTTATAACGTAACACTATATAACGTCATACGTTATAACGTAACACCATATAACGTTATACGTTATAACGTAACACTACATAACGATATACGTTATAAAATAATACCATATAACGTTATACGTTATTAAATAATACCGTACAACGTTATACGTTATAAAATAATACCATATAACGTTATACGTTATAAAATAATACCGTAAAACGTTGTACGTTATAACGTAATACAATATAACGTTATACGTTATTAGGTATCACTATATAACGTTATACGTTGTAACGTAACACTACATTACGATATACGTTATAAAATAATACCGTATAACGTTATACGTTATAACGTAATATAATATAACGTTATAACGTAACACTATATAACGTCATACGTTATAACGTAACACTATATAACGTTATACGTTATAACGTTACACTACATAACGTTATACGTTATAAAGTAATATTAAATAACGTTACACGTTTTAAAATAATACCATATATCGTTATAAGTTATTAAGTAATACCGTATAAAGTTATACGTTATAACGTAATACAATGTAGCGTTATAACGTTACACTATATAACGTTATACGTTATAACGTAACACAACACAACGTTATACGTTATAAAATAATACCATATAACGTTATACGTTATAAAATAATAACGTATAACGTTATACGCTATAAAGTAATACAATATAACGTTATAACGTAACACAATATGTAACGTTATACGTTATAACGTTACACTACATATCGTTACACGTTATAAAATAATACCATATAACGCTATACGTTATAAAGTAATACCGTATAACGTTGTACGTTATAACGTAATACAATATAACGTTATAACGTAACGCTACATAACGTTATACGTTATTAGGTATCACTATATAACGTTATACGTTATAACGTAACACTACATTACGATATACGTTATAAAATAATACCATATGACGTTATACGTTATTAAATAATACCATATAACGTTATACGTTATTAAATAATACCGTACAACGTTATACGTTCTAACGTAAAACATTATAACGTTATAAGGTAACACCATATAACGTTATACGTTCTTACGTAATACAATATAACGTTATAACGTAACACTATATAACGTTATACGTTATAACGTAACACTACTTAGCGTTATACGTTATAACGTAACTTTATATAGCGTTATACGTTATAAAATATTACGGTATAACGTTATACGTTATAACGTAATATAATATAACGTTATAACGTAACACTATATAAAGTTATACGTTATAACGTAACACTACATAACGTCATACGTTATTAGGTATCACTACATAACGTTATACGTTATAAAATAATATCATATAGCGTTATCCGTTACAAAATAATACCGTATAACGTTATACGTTCTAACGTAATAGAATATAACGTTATTACGTAACACTATATAACGTTATACGTGATAACGAAATACAATATAACGTTATAACGTAACACTATATAACGTTATACGTTATAACGTAACACTACTTAGCGTTATACGTTATAACGTAACTTTATATAACGTTATACGTTATAAAATATTACGGTATAACGTTATACGTTATAACGTAATATAATATAACGTTATAACGTAACACTATATAACGTTATACGTTATAACGTAACACTACATAACTTTAAACGTTATTAGGTATCACTACATAACGTTATACGTTACAAAATAATTTCATATAACTTTATCCGTTATAAAATAATACCATATAACGATATACGTTCTAAAGCAATAGAATATAACGTTATAACGTAAAACTATATAACGTTATACGTTACAACGAAACACAATGTAGCGTTATAACGTTACACTATATAACGTTATACGTCATAACGTAACGCTACACAACGTTATACGTTATGAAATAATACCATATAACGTTATACGTTATAAAATAATACTGTATAACGTTATACGTTATAACGTAATATAATATAACGTTATAACGTAACATTATATAACGTCATACGTTATAACGTAACACCATATAACGTTATACGTTATTACGTAACACTACATAACGTTATACTTTATAAAATAATATTATATAACGTTACACGTTATAAAATAATACCATATATCGTTATACGTTATTAAGTAATATCATATAACGTTATACGTTATAACGTAATACAATGTAGCCTTATAACGTTACACTATATAAAGTTATACGTTATAACGTAACACAACACAACGTTATACGTTATGAAATAATACCATATAACGTTATACGTTATAAAATAATACCGTATAACGTTATACGTTATAACGTAATATAATATAACGTTATAACGTAACACTATATAACGTCATACGTTATAACGTAACACCATATAACGTTATACGTTATAACGTAACACTACATAACGATATACGTTATAAAATAATACCATATAACGTTATACGTTATTGAATAATACCGTACAACGTTATACGTTATAAAATAATACCGTATAACGTTTATACGTTATAACGTAATACAATATAACGTTATAACGTAACACTACATAACGTTATACGTTATTAGGTATCACTATATAACGTTATACGTTGTAACGTAACACTACATTACGATATACGTTATAAAATAATACCGTATAACGTTATACGTTATAACGTAATATAATATAACGTTATAACGTAACACTATATAACGTCATACGTTATAACGTAACACTATATAACGTTATACGTTATAACGTAACACAACACAACGTTATACGTTATAAAATAATACCATATAACGTTATACGTTATAAAATAATAACGTATAACGTTATACGTTATAAAGTAATACAATATAACGTTATAACGTAACACAATATGTAACGTTATACGTTATAACGTTACACTACATATCGTTACACGTTATAAAATAATACCATATAACGCTATACGTTATAAAATAATACCGTATAACGTTGTACGTTATAACGTAATACAATATAACGTTATAACGTAACGCTACATAACGTTATACGTTATTAGGTATCACTATATAACGTTATACGTTATAATGTAACACTATATAACGTTATACGTCATAAAATAATACCATATAACGTTATACGTTATGAAATAATACCATATAACGTTATACGTTATAAAATAATACCATATAACGTTATACGTTATAAAATGATGCCATATATCGTTATACGTTATAAAATAATACCGTACAACGTTATACGTTCTAACGTAATACAATATAAAGTTATAACGTAACACTATATAACGTTATACGTTACAACGTATCACTACATAACGGTATAGGTTATAAAATAATATGATATAACGTTATACGTTATAAAATATTGCCACATAACGTTATACGTTATAAGGCAACACTACATAACGTTATACGTTATAAAATAATACCGTATTACGTTATACGTTATAAAATAATACCGCATAACGTTATACGTTATGAAATAATACCATATAACGTTATACGTTATAAAATAATACCATATAACCTTATACGTTATAAAATGATGCCATATAACGTAATACGTTATAAAATAATACCGTATAACGTTATACGTTATAACGTAATACAATGTAACGTTATAACGTAACACTATATAACGTTATACGTTATAACCTAACACCACATAACGTTATACCTTGTAAAATAATATTATATAACGTTATACGTTACAAAATAATACCGTATAACGTTGTACGTTATAACGTAATACAATATAACGTTATAACGTAACACTACATAACGCTATACGTTATAAATAATACCATATAACGTTATACGTTATGAAATAATACCATATAACGTTATACGTTATAAAATAATACCATATAACGTTATACGTTATAAAATAATACCGTATAACGTTGTACGTTATAACGTAATACAATATAACGTTATAACGTAACACTACATAACGTTATACGTTATTAGGTATCACTATATAACGTTATACGTTATAACGTAACACTACATTACGATATACGTTATAAAATAATACCATATAACGTTATACGTTATTAAATAATACCGTACAACGTTATACGTTCTAACGTAATACAATATAACGTTATAAGGTAACACCATATAACGTTATACGTTCTAACGTAATACAATATAACGTTATAACGTAACACTATATCGTTATACGTTATAACGTAAAACTACCTAGCGTTATACATTATAACGTAACTTTATATAGCGTTATACGTTATAAAATATTACGGTATAACGTTATACGTTATAACGTAATATAATATAACGTTATATCGTAACACTATATAACGTTATACGTTATAACGTAACACTACATAACGTTATACGTTATAAAATAATATCATATAACGTTATCCGTTATAAAATAATACCGTATAGCGTTATACGTTCTAACGTAATAGAATATAACGTTATAACGTAACACTATATAACGTTATACGTTATAACGTTATATTGTATTACGTTACAATACATACAACGTAATACAATATAACGTTATAACGTAACATTATATAACGTCATACGTTATAACGTAACACCATATAACGTTATACGTTATTACGTAACACTACATAACGTTATACTTTATAAAATAATATTATATAACGTTACACGTTATAAAATAATACCATATATCGTTATACGTTATTAAGTAATATCATATAACGTTATGCGTTATAACGTAATACAATGTAGCCTTATAACGTTACACTATATAAAGTTATACGTTATAACGTAACACAACACAACGTTATACGTTATGAAATAATACCATATAACGTTATACGTTATAAAATAATACCGTATAACGTTATACGTTATAACGTAATATAATATAACGTTATAACGTAACACTATATAACGTCATACGTTATAACGTAACACCATATAACGTTATACGTTATAACGTAACACTACATAACGATATACGTTATAAAATAATACCATATAACGTTATACGTTATTAAATAATACCGTACAACGTTATACGTTATAAAATAATACCATATAACGTTATACGTTATAAAATAATACCGTATAACGTTGTACGTTATAACGTAATACAATATAACGTTATACGTTATTAGGTATCACTATATAACGTTATACGTTGTAACGTAACACTACATTACGATATACGTTATAAAATAATACCGTATAACGTTATACGTTATAACGTAATATAATATAACGTTATAACGTAACACTATATAACGTCATACGTTATAACGTAACACTATATAACGTTATACGTTATAACGTTACACTACATAACGTTATACGTTATAAAGTAATATTAAATAACGTTACACGTTTTAAAATAATACCATATATCGTTATAAGTTATTAAGTAATACCGTATAAAGTTATACGTTATAACGTAATACAATGTAGCGTTATAACGTTACACTATATAACGTTATACGTTATAACGTAACACAACACAACGTTATACGTTATAAAATAATACCATATAACGTTATACGTTATAAAATAATAACGTATAACGTTATACGCTATAAAGTAATACAATATAACGTTATAACGTAACACAATATGTAACGTTATACGTTATAACGTTACACTACATATCGTTACACGTTATAAAATAATACCATATAACGCTATACGTTATAAAATAATACCGTATAACGTTGTACGTTATAACGTAATACAATATAACGTTATAACGTAACGCTACATAACGTTATACGTTATTAGGTATCACTATATAACGTTATACGTTATAACGTAACACTACATTACGATATACGTTATAAAATAATACCATATGACGTTATACGTTATTAAATAATACCATATAACGTTATACGTTATTAAATAATACCGTACAACGTTATACGTTCTAACGTAAAACATTATAACGTTATAAGGTAACACCATATAACGTTATACGTTCTTACGTAATACAATATAACGTTATAAGGTAACACTATATAACGTTATACGTTATAACGTAACACTACTTAGCGTTATACGTTATAACGTAACTTTATATAGCGTTATACGTTATAAAATATTACGGTATAACGTTATACGTTATAACGTAATATAATATAACGTTATAACGTAACACTATATAAAGTTATACGTTATAACGTAACACTACATAACGTTATACGTTATGAAATAATACCATATAACGTTATACGTTATAAAATAATACCGTATAACGTTATACGTTATAACGTAATATAATATAACGTTATAACGTAACACTATATAACGTCATACGTTATAACGTAACACCATATAACGTTATACGTTATAACGTAACACTACATAACGATATACGTTATAAAATAATACCATATAACGTTATACGTTATTAAATAATACCGTACAACGTTATACGTTATAAAATAATACCATATAACGTTATACGTTATAAAATAATACCGTATAACGTTGTACGTTATAACGTAATACAATATAACGTTATAACGTAACACTACATAACGTTATACGTTATTAGGTATCACTATATAACGTTATACGTTGTAACGTAACACTACATTACGATATACGTTATAAAATAATACCGTATAACGTTATACGTTATAACGTAATATAATATAACGTTATAACGTAACACTATATAACGTCATACGTTATAACGTAACACTATATAACGTTATACGTTATAACGTAACACTACATAACGTTATACGTTATAAAGTAATATTATATAACGTTACACGTTTTAAAATAATACCATATATCGTTATACGTTATTAAGTAATACCGTATAACGTTATACGTTATAACGTAATACAATGTAGCGTTATAACGTTACACTATATAACGTTATACGTTATAACGTAACACAACACAACGTTATACGTTATAAAATAATACCATATAACGTTATACGTTATAAAATAATAACGTATAACGTTATACGTTATAAAGTAATACAATATAACGTTATAACGTAACACAATATGTAACGTTATACGTTATAACGTTACACTAGATATCGTTACACGTTATAAAATAATACCATATAACGCTATACGTTATAAAATAATACCGTATAACGTTGTACGTTATAACGTAATACAATATAACGTTATAACGTAACGCTACATAACGTTATACGTTATTAGGTATCACTATATAACGTTATACGTTATAACGTAACACTACATTACGATATACGTTATAAAATAATACCATATGACGTTATACGTTATTAAATAATACCATATAACGTTATACGTTATTAAATAATACCGTACAACGTTATACGTTCTAACGTAAAACATTATAACGTTATAAGGTAACACCATATAACGTTATACGTTCTAACGTAATACAATATAACGTTATAACGTAACACTATATAACGTTATACGTTATAACGTAACACTACTTAGCGTTATACGTTATAACGTAACTTTATATAGCGTTATACGTTATAAAATATTACGGTATAACGTTATACGTTATAACGTAATATAATATAACGTTATAACGTAACACTATATAACGTTATACGTTATAACGTAACACTACATAACTTTAAACGTTATTAGGTATCACTACATAACGTTATACGTTACAAAATAATTTCATATAACTTTATCCGTTATAAAATAATACCATATAACGTTATACGTTCTAAAGCAATAGAATATAACGTTATAACGTAAAACTATATAACGTTATACGTTACAACGAAACACAATGTAGCGTTATAACGTTACACTATATAACGTTATACGTCATAACGTAACACTACACAACGTTATACGTTATGAAATAATACCATATAACGTTATACGTTATAAAATAATACTGTATAACGTTATACGTTATAACGTAATATAATATAACGTTATAACGTAACATTATATAACGTCATACGTTATAACGTAACACCATATAACGTTATACGTTATTACGTAACACTACATAACGTTATACTTTATAAAATAATATTATATAACGTTACACGTTATAAAATAATACCATATATCGTTATACGTTATTAAGTAATATCATATAACGTTATACGTTATAACGTAATACAATGTAGCCTTATAACGTTACACTATATAAAGTTATACGTTATAACGTAACACAACACAACGTTATACGTTATGAAATAATACCATATAACGTTATACGTTATAAAATAATACCGTATAACGTTATACGTTATAACGTAATATAATATAACGTTATAACGTAACACTATATAACGTCATACGTTATAACGTAACACCATATAACGTTATACGTTATAACGTAACACTACATAACGATATACGTTATAAAATAATACCATATAACGTTATACGTTATTAAATAATACCGTACAACGTTATACGTTATAAAATAATACCGTATAACGTTGTACGTTATAACGTAATACAATATAACGTTATAACGTAACACTACATAACGTTATACGTTATTAGGTATCACTATATAACGTTATACGTTGTAACGTAACACTACATTACGATATACGTTATAAAATAATACCGTATAACGTTATACGTTATAACGTAATATAATATAACGTTATAACGTAACACTATATAACGTCATACGTTATAACGTAACACTATATAACGTTATACGTTATAACGTAACACTACATAACGTTATACGTTATAAAGTAATATTATATAACGTTACACGTTTTAAAATAATACCATATATCGTTATACGTTATTAAGTAATACCGTATAACGTTATACGTTATAACGTAATACAATGTAGCGTTATAACGTTACACTGTATAACGTTATACGTTATAACGTAACACAACACAACGTTATACGTTATAAAATAATACCATATAACGTTATACGTTATAAAATAATAACGTATAACGTTATACGTTATAAAGTAATACAATATAACGTTATAACGTAACACAATATGTAACGTTATACGTTATAACGTTACACTACATATCGTTACACGTTATAAAATAATACCATATAACGCTATACGTTATAAAATAATACCGTATAACGTTGTACGTTATAACGTAATACAATATAACGTTATAACGTAACGCTACATAACGTTATACGTTATTAGGTATCACTATATAACGTTATACGTTGTAACGTAACACTACATTACGATATACGTTATAAAATAATACCATATAATGTTATACGTTATTAAATAATACCGTACAACGTTATACGTTCTAACGTAATACAATATAACGTTATAACGTAACACTATATAACGTTATACGTTATAACGTAACACTACATAACGTTATACGTTATTAGGTATCACTACACAACGTTATACGTTATAAAATAATATCATATAACGTTATCCGTTATAAAATAATACCGTATAACGTTATACGTTCTAACGTAATAGAATATAACGTTATAACGTAACACTATATAACGTTATACGTTATAACGTAATACAATATAACGTTATAACGTAACACTATATAACGTTATACGTCATAAAATAATACCATATAACGTTATACGTTATAAAATGATGCCAT
Source organism: Bombus dahlbomii (assembly GCA_037178635.1). Taxonomy (NCBI): domain Eukaryota; kingdom Metazoa; phylum Arthropoda; class Insecta; order Hymenoptera; family Apidae; genus Bombus; species Bombus dahlbomii. Next base: position 23,827,143 of record CM074102.1, read on the forward strand.
ATATCGTTATACGTTATAAAATAATACCGTACAACGTTGTACGTTCTAACGTAATACAATATAACGTTATAACGTAACACTATATAACGTTATACGTTACAACGTATCACTACATAACGGTATACGTTATAAAATAATATGATATAACGTTATACGTTATAAAATATTGCCACATAACGTTATACGTTATAACGCAACACTACATAACGTTATACGTTATAAAATAATACCGTATTACGTTATACGTTATAAAATAATACCGTATAACGTTATACGTTATGAAATAATACCGTATAACGTTATACGTTCTAACGTAATAGAATATAACGTTATAACGTAACACTATATAACGTTATACGTTATAACGTAATACAATATAACGTTATAATGTAACACTATATAACGTTATACGTCATAAAATAATACCATATAACGTTATACGTTATGAAATAATACCATATAACGTTATACGTTACAACGTATCACTACATAACGGTATACGTTATAAAATAATATGATATAACGTTATACGTTATAAAATATTGCCACATAACGTTATACGTTATAAGGCAACACTACATAACGTTATACGTTATAAAATAATACCATATAACCTTATACGTTATAAAATGATGCCATATAACGTAATACGTTATAAAATAATACCGTATAACGTTATACGTTATAACGTAATACAATGTAACGTTATAACGTAACACTATATAACGTTATACGTTATAACCTAACACCACATAACGTTATACCTTGTAAAATAATATTATATAACGTTATACGTTACAAAATAATACCGTATAACGTTGTACGTTATAACGTAATACAATATAACGTTATAACGTAACACTACATAACGCTATACGTTATAAATAATACCATATAACGTTATACGTTATGAAATAATACCATATAACGTTATACGTTATAAAATAATACCATATAACGTTATACGTTATAAAATAATACCGTATAACGTTGTACGTTATAACGTAATACAATATAACGTTATAACGTAACACTACATAACGTTATACGTTATTAGGTATCACTATATAACGTTATACGTTATAACGTAACACTACATTACGATATACGTTATAAAATAATACCATATAACGTTATACGTTATTAAATAATACCGTACAACGTTATACGTTCTAACGTAATACAATATAACGTTATAAGGTAACACCATATAACGTTATACGTTCTAACGTAATACAATATAACGTTATAACGTAACACTATATCGTTATACGTTATAACGTAAAACTACCTAGCGTTATACGTTATAACGTAACTTTATATAGCGTTATACGTTATAAAATATTACGGTATAACGTTATACGTTATAACGTAATATAATATAACGTTATATCGTAACACTATATAACGTTATACGTTATAACGTAACACTACATAACGTTATACGTTATAAAATAATATCATATAACGTTATCCGTTATAAAATAATACCGTATAGCGTTATACGTTCTAACGTAATAGAATATAACGTTATAACGTAACACTATATAACGTTATACGTTATAACGTTATATTGTATTACGTTACAATACATACAACGTAATACAATATAACGTTATAACGTAACATTATATAACGTCATACGTTATAACGTAACACCATATAACGTTATACGTTATTACGTAACACTACATAACGTTATACTTTATAAAATAATATTATATAACGTTACACGTTATAAAATAATACCATATATCGTTATACGTTATTAAGTAATATCATATAACGTTATGCGTTATAACGTAATACAATGTAGCCTTATAACGTTACACTATATAAAGTTATACGTTATAACGTAACACAACACAACGTTATACGTTATGAAATAATACCATATAACGTTATACGTTATAAAATAATACCGTATAACGTTATACGTTATAACGTAATATAATATAACGTTATAACGTAACACTATATAACGTCATACGTTATAACGTAACACCATATAACGTTATACGTTATAACGTAACACTACATAACGATATACGTTATAAAATAATACCATATAACGTTATACGTTATTAAATAATACCGTACAACGTTATACGTTATAAAATAATACCATATAACGTTATACGTTATAAAATAATACCGTATAACGTTGTACGTTATAACGTAATACAATATAACGTTATACGTTATTAGGTATCACTATATAACGTTATACGTTGTAACGTAACACTACATTACGATATACGTTATAAAATAATACCGTATAACGTTATACGTTATAACGTAATATAATATAACGTTATAACGTAACACTATATAACGTCATACGTTATAACGTAACACTATATAACGTTATACGTTATAACGTTACACTACATAACGTTATACGTTATAAAGTAATATTAAATAACGTTACACGTTTTAAAATAATACCATATATCGTTATAAGTTATTAAGTAATACCGTATAAAGTTATACGTTATAACGTAATACAATGTAGCGTTATAACGTTACACTATATAACGTTATACGTTATAACGTAACACAACACAACGTTATACGTTATAAAATAATACCATATAACGTTATACGTTATAAAATAATAACGTATAACGTTATACGCTATAAAGTAATACAATATAACGTTATAACGTAACACAATATGTAACGTTATACGTTATAACGTTACACTACATATCGTTACACGTTATAAAATAATACCATATAACGCTATACGTTATAAAATAATACCGTATAACGTTGTACGTTATAACGTAATACAATATAACGTTATAACGTAACGCTACATAACGTTATACGTTATTAGGTATCACTATATAACGTTATACGTTATAACGTAACACTACATTACGATATACGTTATAAAATAATACCATATGACGTTATACGTTATTAAATAATACCATATAACGTTATACGTTATTAAATAATACCGTACAACGTTATACGTTCTAACGTAAAACATTATAACGTTATAAGGTAACACCATATAACGTTATACGTTCTTACGTAATACAATATAACGTTATAAGGTAACACTATATAACGTTATACGTTATAACGTAACACTACTTAGCGTTATACGTTATAACGTAACTTTATATAGCGTTATACGTTATAAAATATTACGGTATAACGTTATACGTTATAACGTAATATAATATAACGTTATAACGTAACACTATATAAAGTTATACGTTATAACGTAACACTACATAACGTTATACGTTATTAGGTATCACTACATAACGTTATACGTTATAAAATAATATCATATAGCGTTATCCGTTACAAAATAATACCATATAACGTTATACGTTATTAAATAATACCGTACAACGTTATACGTTCTAACGTAAAACATTATAACGTTATAAGGTAACACCATATAACGTTATACGTTCTAACGTAATACAATATAACGTTATAACGTAACACTATATAACGTTATACGTTATAACGTAACACTACTTAGCGTTATACGTTATAACGTAACTTTATATAGCGTTATACGTTATAAAATATTACGGTATAACGTTATACGTTATAACGTAATATAATATAACGTTATAACGTAACACTATATAACGTTATACGTTATAACGTAACACTACATAACTTTAAACGTTATTAGGTATCACTACATAACGTTATACGTTACAAAATAATTTCATATAACTTTATCCGTTATAAAATAATACCATATAACGTTATACGTTCTAAAGCAATAGAATATAACGTTATAACGTAAAACTATATAACGTTATACGTTACAACGAAACACAATGTAGCGTTATAACGTTACACTATATAACGTTATACGTCATAACGTAACACTACACAACGTTATACGTTATGAAATAATACCATATAACGTTATACGTTATAAAATAATACTGTATAACGTTATACGTTATAACGTAATATAATATAACGTTATAACGTAACATTATATAACGTCATACGTTATAACGTAACACCATATAACGTTATACGTTATTACGTAACACTACATAACGTTATACTTTATAAAATAATATTATATAACGTTACACGTTATAAAATAATACCATATATCGTTATACGTTATTAAGTAATATCATATAACGTTATACGTTATAACGTAATACAATGTAGCCTTATAACGTTACACTATATAAAGTTATACGTTATAACGTAACACAACACAACGTTATACGTTATGAAATAATACCATATAACGTTATACGTTATAAAATAATACCGTATAACGTTATACGTTATAACGTAATATAATATAACGTTATAACGTAACACTATATAACGTCATACGTTATAACGTAACACCATATAACGTTATACGTTATAACGTAACACTACATAACGATATACGTTATAAAATAATACCATATAACGTTATACGTTATTAAATAATACCGTACAACGTTATACGTTATAAAATAATACCGTATAACGTTGTACGTTATAACGTAATACAATATAACGTTATAACGTAACACTACATAACGTTATACGTTATTAGGTATCACTATATAACGTTATACGTTGTAACGTAACACTACATTACGATATACGTTATAAAATAATACCGTATAACGTTATACGTTATAACGTAATATAATATAACGTTATAACGTAACACTATATAACGTCATACGTTATAACGTAACACTATATAACGTTATACGTTATAACGTAACACTACATAACGTTATACGTTATAAAGTAATATTATATAACGTTACACGTTTTAAAATAATACCATATATCGTTATACGTTATTAAGTAATACCGTATAACGTTATACGTTATAACGTAATACAATGTAGCGTTATAACGTTACACTGTATAACGTTATACGTTATAACGTAACACAACACAACGTTATACGTTATAAAATAATACCATATAACGTTATACGTTATAAAATAATAACGTATAACGTTATACGTTATAAAGTAATACAATATAACGTTATAACGTAACACAATATGTAACGTTATACGTTATAACGTTACACTACATATCGTTACACGTTATAAAATAATACCATATAACGCTATACGTTATAAAATAATACCGTATAACGTTGTACGTTATAACGTAATACAATATAACGTTATAACGTAACGCTACATAACGTTATACGTTATTAGGTATCACTATATAACGTTATACGTTGTAACGTAACACTACATTACGATATACGTTATAAAATAATACCATATAATGTTATACGTTATTAAATAATACCGTACAACGTTATACGTTCTAACGTAATACAATATAACGTTATAACGTAACACTATATAACGTTATACGTTATAACGTAACACTACATAACGTTATACGTTATTAGGTATCACTACACAACGTTATACGTTATAAAATAATATCATATAACGTTATCCGTTATAAAATAATACCGTATAACGTTATACGTTCTAACGTAATAGAATATAACGTTATAACGTAACACTATATAACGTTATACGTTATAACGTAAAACAATATAACGTTATAACGTAACACTATATAACGTTATACGTCATAAAATAATACCATATAACGTTATACGTTATAAAATGATGCCATATATCGTTATACGTTATAAAATAATACCGTACAACGTTGTACGTTCTAACGTAATACAATATAACGTTATAACGTAACACTATATAACGTTATACGTTACAACGTATCACTACATAACGGTATACGTTATAAAATAATATGATATAACGTTATACGTTATAAAATATTGCCACATAACGTTATACGTTATAACGCAACACTACATAACGTTATACGTTATAAAATAATACCGTATTACGTTATACGTTATAAAATAATACCGTATAACGTTATACGTTATGAAATAATACCGTATAACGTTATACGTTCTAACGTAATAGAATATAACGTTATAACGTAACACTATATAACGTTATACGTTATAACGTAATACAATATAACGTTATAATGTAACACTATATAACGTTATACGTCATAAAATAATACCATATAACGTTATACGTTATGAAATAATACCATATAACGTTATACGTTACAACGTATCACTACATAACGGTATACGTTATAAAATAATATGATATAACGTTATACGTTATAAAATATTGCCACATAACGTTATACGTTATAAGGCAACACTACATAACGTTATACGTTATAAAATAATACCATATAACCTTATACGTTATAAAATGATGCCATATAACGTAATACGTTATAAAATAATACCGTATAACGTTATACGTTATAACGTAATACAATGTAACGTTATAACGTAACACTATATAACGTTATACGTTATAACCTAACACCACATAACGTTATACCTTGTAAAATAATATTATATAACGTTATACGTTATAAAATAATACCGTATAACGTTGTACGTTATAACGTAATACAATATAACGTTATAACGTAACACTACATAACGCTATACGTTATAAATAATACCATATAACGTTATACGTTATGAAATAATACCATATAACGTTATACGTTATAAAATAATACCATATAACGTTATACGTTATAAAATAATACCGTATAACGTTGTACGTTATAACGTAATACAATATAACGTTATAACGTAACACTACATAACGTTATACGTTATTAGGTATCACTATATAACGTTATACGTTATAACGTAACACTACATTACGATATACGTTATAAAATAATACCATATAACGTTATACGTTATTAAATAATACCGTACAACGTTATACGTCCTAACGTAATACAATATTACGTTATAAGGTAACACCATATAACGTTATACGTTCTAACGTAATACAATATAACGTTATAACGTAACACTATATCGTTATACGTTATAACGTAAAACTACCTAGCGTTATACGTTATAACGTAACTTTATATAGCGTTATACGTTATAAAATATTACGGTATAACGTTATACGTTATAACGTAATATAATATAACGTTATATCGTAACACTATATAACGTTATACGTTATAACGTAACACTACATAACGTTATACGTTATAAAATAATATCATATAACGTTATCCGTTATAAAATAATACCGCATAGCGTTATACGTTCTAACGTAATAGAATATAACGTTATAACGTAACACTATATAACGTTATACGTTATAACGTTATATTGTATTACGTTACAATACATACAACGTAATACAATATAACGTTATAATGTAACATTATATAACGTCATACGTTATAACGTAACACCATATAACGTTATACGTTATTACGTAACACTACATAACGTTATACTTTATAAAATAATATTATATAACGTTACACGTTATAAAATAATACCATATATCGTTATACGTTATTAAGTAATATCATATAACGTTATACGTTATAACGTAATACAATGTAGCCTTATAACGTTACACTATATAAAGTTATACGTTATAACGTAACACAACACAACGTTATACGTTATGAAATAATACCATATAACGTTATACGTTATAAAATAATACCGTATAACGTTATACGTTATAACGTAATACAATATAACGTTATAACGTAACACTACATAACGTTATACGTTATTAGGTATCACTATATAACGTTATACGTTGTAACGTAACACTACATTACGATATACGTTATAAAATAATACCGTATAACGTTATACGTTATAACGTAATATAATATAACGTTATAACGTAACACTATATAACGTCATACGTTATAACGTAACACTATATAACGTTATACGTTATAACGTAACACTACATAACGTTATACGTTATAAAGTAATATTATATAACGTCACACGTTTTAAAATAATACCATATATCGTTATACGTTATTAAGTAATACCGTATAACGTTATACGTTATAACGTAATACAATGTAGCGTTATAACGTTACACTATATAACGTTATACGTTATAACGTAACACAACACAACGTTATACGTTATAAAATAATACCATATAACGTTATACGTTATAAAATAATAACGTATAACGTTATACGTTATAAAGTAATACAATATAACGTTATAACGTAACACAATATGTAACGTTATACGTTATAACGTTACACTACATATCGTTACACGTTATAAAATAATACCATATAACGCTATACGTTATTAAGTAATACCGTATAACGTTATACGTTATAACGTAATACAATGTAGCGTTATAACGTTACACTATATAACGTTATACGTTATAACGTAACACAACACAACGTTATACGTTATAAAATAATACCATATGACGTTATACGTTATTAAATAATACCATATAACGTTATACGTTATTAAATAATACCGTACAACGTTATACGTTCTAACGTAAAACATTATAACGTTATAAGGTAACACCATATAACGTTATACGTTCTAACGTAATACAATATAACGTTATAACGTAACACTATATAACGTTATACGTTATAACGTAACACTACTTAGCGTTATACGTTATAACGTAACTTTATATAGCGTTATACGTTATAAAATATTACGGTATAACGTTATACGTTATAACGTAATATAATATAACGTTATAACGTAACACTATATAAAGTTATACGTTATAACGTAACACTACATAACGTTATACGTTATTAGGTATCACTACATAACGTTATACGTTATAAAATAATATCATATAACGTTATCCGTTACAAAATAATACCGTATAACGTTATACGTTCTAACGTAATAGAATATAACGTTATTACGTAACACTATATAACGTTATACGTGATAACGAAATACAATATAACGTTATAACGTAACACTATATAACGTTATACGTTATAACGTAACACTACTTAGCGTTATACGTTATAACGTAACTTTATATAGCGTTATACGTTATAAAATATTACGGTATAACGTTATACGTTATAACGTAATATAATATAACGTTATAACGTAATATAATATAACGTTATAACGTAACACTATATAACGTTATACGTTATAACGTAACACTACATAACTTTAAACGTTATTAGGTATCACTACATAACGTTATACGTTACAAAATAATTTCATATAACTTTATCCGTTATAAAATAATACCATATAACGTTATACGTTCTAAAGCAATAGAATATAACGTTATAACGTAAAACTATATAACGTTATACGTTACAACGAAACACAATGTAGCGTTATAACGTTACACTATATAACGTTATACGTCATAACGTAACACAACACAACGTTATACGTTATGAAATAATACCATATAACGTTATACGTTATAAAATAATACTGTATAACGTTATACGTTATTACGTAACACTACATAACGTTATACTTTATAAAATAATATTATATAACGTTACACGTTATAAAATAATACCATATATCGTTATACGTTATTAAGTAATATCATATAACGTTATACGTTATAACGTAATACAATGTAGCCTTATAACGTTACACTATATAAAGTTATACGTTATAACGTAACACAACACAACGTTATACGTTATGAAATAATACCATATAACGTTATACGTTATAAAATAATACCGTATAACGTTATACGTTATAACGTAATATAATATAACGTTATAACGTAACACTACATAACGTTATACGTTATTAGGTATCACTATATAACGTTATACGTTGTAACGTAACACTACATTACGATATACGTTATAAAATAATACCGTATAACGTTATACGTTATAACGTAATATAATATAACGTTATAACGTAACACTATATAACGTCATACGTTATAACGTAACACTATATAACGTTATACGTTATAACGTAACACTACATAACGTTATACGTTGTAAAGTAATATTATATAACGTTACACGTTTTAAAATAATACCATATATCGTTATACGTTATTAAGTAATACCGTATAACGTTATACGTTATAACGTAATACAATGTAGCGTTATAACGTTACACTATATAACGTTATACGTTATAACGTAACACAACACAACGTTATACGTTATAAAATAATACCATATAACGTTATACGTTATAAAATAATAACGTATAACGTTATACGTTATAAAGTAATACAATATAACGTTATAACGTAACACAATATGTAACGTTATACGTTATAACGTTACACTACATATCGTTACACGTTATAAAATAATACCATATATCGTTATACGTTATTAAGTAATATCATATAACGTTATACGTTATAACGTAATACAATGTAGCCTTATAACGTTACACTATATAAAGTTATACGTTATAACGTAACACAACACAACGTTATACGTTATGAAATAATACCATATAACGTTATACGTTATAAAATAATACCGTATAACGTTATACGTTATAACGTAATATAATATAACGTTATAACGTAACACTACATAACGTTATACGTTATTAGGTATCACTATATAACGTTATACGTTGTAACGTAACACTACATTACGATATACGTTATAAAATAATACCGTATAACGTTATACGTTATAACGTAATATAATATAACGTTATAACGTAACACTATATAACGTCATACGTTATAACGTAACACTATATAACGTTATACGTTATAACGTAACACTACATAACGTTATACGTTATAAAGTAATATTATATAACGTTACACGTTTTAAAATAATACCATATATCGTTATACGTTATTAAGTAATACCGTATAACGTTATACGTTATAACGTAATACAATGTAGCGTTATAACGTTACACTATATAACGTTATACGTTATAACGTAACACAACACAACGTTATACGTTATAAAATAATACCATATAACGTTATACGTTATAAAATAATAACGTATAACGTTATACGTTATAAAGTAATACAATATAACGTTATAACGTAACACAATATGTAACGTTATACGTTATAACGTTACACTACATATCGTTACACGTTATAAAATAATACCATATAACGCTATACGTTATAAAATAATACCGTATAACGTTGTACGTTATAACGTAATACAATATAACGTTATAACGTAACGCTACATAACGTTATGCGTTATTAGGTATCACTATATAACGTTATACGTTATAACGTAACACTACATTACGATATACGTTATAAAATAATACCATATGACGTTATACGTTATTAAATAATACCATATAACGTTATACGTTATTAAATAATACCGAACAACGTTATACGTTCTAACGTAAAACATTATAACGTTATAAGGTAACACCATATAACGTTATACGTTCTAACGTAATACAATATAACGTTATAACGTAACACTATATAACGTTATACGTTATAACGTAACACTACTTAGCGTTATACGTTATAACGTAACTTTATATAGCGTTATACGTTATAAAATATTACGGTATAACGTTATACGTTATAACGTAATATAATATAACGTTATAACGTAACACTATATAAAGTTATACGTTATAACGTAACACTACATAACGTTATACGTTATTAGGTATCACTACATAACGTTATACGTTATAAAATAATATCATATAACGTTATCCGTTATAAAATAATACCGTATAACGTTATACGTTCTAACGTAATAGAATATAACGTTATTACGTAACACTATATAACGTTATACGTGATAACGAAATACAATATAACGTTATAACGTAACACTATATAACGTTATACGTTATAACGTAACACTACTTAGCGTTATACGTTATAACGTAACATTATATAGCGTTATACGTTATAAAATATTACGGTATAACGTTATACGTTATAACGTAATATAATATAACGTTATAACGTAACACTATATAACGTTATACGTTATAACGTAACACTACATAACTTTAAACGTTATTAGATATCACTACATAACGTTATACGTTACAAAATAATATCATATAACTTTATCCGTTATAAAATAATACCGTATAACGTTATACGTTCTAAAGTAATAGAATATAACGTTATAACGTAACACTATATAACGTTATACGTTACAACGAAACACAATGTAGCGTTATAATGTTACACTATATAACGTTATACGTCATAACGTAACACTACACAACGTTATACGTTATGAAATAATACCATATAACGTTATACGTTATAAAATAATACCGTATAACGTTATACGTTATAACGTAATATAATATAACGTTATAACGTAACAGTATATAACGTTATACGTTATAACGTAACACCATATAACGTTATACGTTATAACGTAACACTACATAACGATATACGTTATAAAATAATACCATATAACGTTATACGTTATTAAATAATACCGTACAACGTTATACGTTATAAAATAATACCATATAACGTTATACGTTATAAAATAATACCGTATAACGTTGTACGTTATAACGTAATACAATATAACGTTATAACGTAACACTACATAACGTTATACGTTATTAGGTATCACTATATAACGTTATACGTTGTAACGTAACACTACATTACGATATACGTTATAAAATAATACCATATAACGTTATACGTTATGAAATAATACCATATAACGTTATACGTTATAAAATAATACCGTATAACGTTATACGTTATAACGTAATATAATATAACGTTATAACGTAACAGTATATAACGTTATACGTTATAACGTAACACCATATAACGTTATACGTTATAACGTAACACTACATAACGATATACGTTATAAAATAATACCATATAACGTTATACGTTATTAAATAATACCGTACAACGTTATACGTTATAAAATAATACCATATAACGTTATACGTTATAAAATAATACCGTATAACGTTGTACGTTATAACGTAATACAATATAACGTTATAACGTAACACTACATAACGTTATACGTTATTAGGTATCACTACACAACGTTATACGTTATAAAATAATATCATATAACGTTATCCGTTATAAAATAATACCGTATAACGTTATACGTTCTAACGTAATAGAATATAACGTTATAACGTAACACTATATAACGTTATACGTTATAACGTAATACAATATAACGTTATAACGTAACACTATATAACGTTATACGTCATAAAATAATACCATATAACGTTATACGTTATAAAATGATGCCATATATCGTTATACGTTATAAAATAATACCGTACAACGTTATACGTTCTAACGTAATACAATACAACGTTATAACGTAACACTATATAACGTTATACGTTACAACGTATCACTACATAACGGTATACGTTATAAAATAATATGATATAACGTTATACGTTATAAAATATTGCCACATAACGTTATACGTTATAACGCAACACTACATAACGTTATACGTTATAAAATAATACCGTATTACGTTATACGTTATAAAATAATACCGTATAACGTTATACGTTATGAAATAATACCGTATAACGTTATACGTTCTAACGTAATAGAATATAACGTTATAACGTAACACTATACAACGTTATACGTTATAACGTAATACAATATAACGTTATAACGTAACACTATATAACGTTATACGTCATAAAATAATACCATATAACGTTATACGTTATGAAATAATACCATATAACGTTATACGTTATAAAATAATACCATATAACGTTATACGTTATAAAATGATGCCATATATCGTTATACGTTATAAAATAATACCGTACAACGTTATACGTTCTAACGTAATACAATATAACGTTATAACGTAACACTATATAACGTTATACGTTACACCGTATCACTACATAACGGTATACGTTATAAAATAATATGATATAACGTTATACGTTATAAAATATTGCCACATAACGTTATACGTTATAACGCAACACTACATAACGTTATACGTTATAAAATAATACCGTATTACGTTATACGTTATAAAATAATACCGTATAACGTTATACGTTATGAAATAATACCATATAACGTTATACGTTATAAAATAATACCATATAACCTTATACGTTATAAAATGATGCCATATAACGTAATACGTTATAAAATAATACCGTATAACGTTATACGTTATAACGTAATACAATGTAACGTTATAACGTAACACTATATAACGTTATACGTTATAACCTAACACCACATAACGTTATACCTTGTAAAATAATATTATATAACGTTATACGTTATAAAATAATACCGTATAACGTTGTATGTTATAACGTAATACAATATAACATTATAACGTAACACTACATAACGCTATACGTTATAAATAATACCATATAACGTTATACGTTATGAAATAATACCATATAACGTTATACGTTATAAAATAATACCATATAACGTTATACGTTATAAAATAATACCGTATAACGTTGTACGTTATAACGTAATACAATATAACGTTATAACGTAACACTACATAACGTTATACGTTATTAGGTATCACTATATAACGTTATACGTTATAACGTAACACTACATTACGATATACGTTATAAAATAATACCATATAACGTTATACGTTATTAAATAATACCGTACAACGTTATACGTTCTAACGTAATACAATATAACGTTATAAGGTAACACCATATAACGTTATACGTTCTAACGTAATACAATATAACGTTATAACGTAACACTATATCGTTATACGTTATAACGTAAAACTACCTAGCGTTATACGTTATAACGTAACTTTATATAGCGTTATACGTTATAAAATATTACGGTATAACGTTATACGTTATAACGTAATATAATATAACGTTATATCGTAACACTATATAACGTTATACGTTATAACGTAACACTACATAACGTTATACGTTATAAAATAATATCATATAACGTTATCCGTTATAAAATAATACCGTATAGCGTTATACGTTCTAACGTAATAGAATATAACGTTATAACGTAACACTATATAACGTTATACGTTATAACGTTATATTGTATTACGTTACAATACATACAACGTAATACAATATAACGTTATAACGTAACACTATATAACGTTATACGTTATAAGGTAACACCTCATAACGTTATACGTTATAAAGTAATTTTATATAACGTTACACGTTATAAAATAATACCATATATCGTTATACGTTATTAAGTAATACCGTATAACGTTATACGTTATAACGTAATACAATGTAGCGTTATAACGTTACACTATATAACGTTATACGTTATAACGTAACACAACACAACGTTATACGTTATAAAATAATACCATATAACGTTGTACGTTATAAAATAATACCGTATAACGTTATACGTTATAACGTAACACTACATAACGATATACGTTATAAAATAATACCATATAACGTTATACGTTATTAAATAATACCGTACAACGTTATACGTTCTAACGTAATACAAAATAACGTTATAAGGTAACACCATATAACGTTATACGTTATAACGAAATACAATGTAGCGTTATAACGTTACACTATATAACGTTATACGTTATAACGTAACACTACATAACGTTATACGTTATTAGGTATCACTACATAACGTTATACGTTATAAAATAATATCATATAACGTTATCCGTTATAAAATAATACCGTATAACGTTATACGTTCTAACGTAATAGAATATAACGTTATAACGTAACACTATATAACGTTATACTTTATAACGTAATACAATATAACGTTATAACGTAACACTATATAACGTTATACGTTATAATATATTACCATATTACGTTATACGTTATTAAGTAATACCGTATAACGTTATACGTTATAACGAAATACAATGTAGCGTTATAACGTTACACTATATAACGTTATACGTTATAACGTACCACTACACAACGTTATACGTTATGAAATAATACCATATAACGTTATACGTTATAAAATAATACCGTATAACGTAACACTATATAACGTCCTACGTTATAACGTAACACCATATAACGTTATTCGTTATAACGTAACACTACCTAACGTTATACGTCATAAAATAATATTATATAACGTTACAGGCTATAAAATAATACCATATATCGTTATACGTTATTAAGTAATACCGTATAACGTTATACGTTATAACATAATACAATATAACCTTATAACGTAACACTACATAACGTTATACGTTATAAAATAATACCGTATTACGTTATACATTTTAACGTAATACAATATAACGTTATAACGTAACACTATATAACGTTATACGTTATAAAATAATACCATATAACGTTATACGTTATGAAATAATACCATATAACGTTATACGTTATAAAATAATACCATATAACGTTATACGTTATAAAATGATGCCATATATCGTTATACGTTATAAAATAATACCGTACAACGTTATACGTACTAACGTAATACAATATAACGTTATAACGTAACACTATATAACATTATACGTTATAACGTATCACTACATAACGGTATACGTTATAAAATAATATGATATAACGTTATACGTTATAAAATATTGCCACATAACGTTATACGTTATAACGGAACACTACATAACGTTATACGTTATAAAATAATACCGTATTACGTTATACGTTATAAAATAATACCGTATAACGTTATACGTTATGAAATAATACCATATAACGTTATACGTTATAAAATAATACCATATAACCTTATACGTTATAAAATGATGCCATATAACGTAATACGTTATAAAATAATACCGTATAACGTTATACGTTATAACGTAATACAATGTAACGTTATTACGTAACACTATATAACGTTATACGTTATAACCTAACACCACATAACGTTATACCTTGTAAAATAATATTATATAACGTTATACGTTATAAAATAATACCGTATAACGTTGTATGTTATAACGTAATACAATATAACGTTATAACGTAACACTACATAACGCTATACGTTATAAATAATACCATATAACGTTATACGTTTTGAAATAATACCATATAACGTTATACGTTATAAAATAATACCATATAACGTTATACGTTATAAAATAATACCGTATAACATTGTACGTTATAACGTAATACAATATAACATTATAACGTAACACTACATAACGTTATACGTTATTAGGTATCACTATATAACGTTATACGTTATAACGTAACACTACATTACGATATACGTTATAAAATATTACCATATAACGTTACACGTTATTAAATAATACCGTACAACGTTATACGTTCTAACGTAATACAATATAACGTTATAAGGTAACACCATATAACGTTATACGTTCTAACGTAATACAATATAACGTTATAACGTAACACTATATCGTTATACGTTATAACGTAAAACTACCTAGCGTTATACGTTATAACGTAACTTTATATAGCGTTATACGTTATAAAATATTACGGTATAACGTTATACGTTATAACGTAATATAATATAACGTTATATCGTAACACTATATAACGTTATACGTTATAACGTAACACTACATAACGTTATACGTTATAAAATAATATCATATAACGTTATCCGTTATAAAATAATACCGTATAGCGTTATACGTTCTAACGTAATAGAATATAACGTTATAACGTAACACTATATAACGTTATACGTTATAACGTTATATTGTATTACGTTACAATACATACAACGTAATACAATATAACGTTATAACGTAACACTATATAACGTTATACGTTATAAGGTAACACCTCATAACGTTATACGTTATAAAGTAATTTTATATAACGTTACACGTTATAAAATAATACCATATATCGTTATACGTTATTAAGTAATACCGTATAACGTTATACGTTATAACGTAATACAATGTAGCGTTATAACGTTACACTATATAACGTTATACGTTATAACGTAACACAACACAACGTTATACGTTATAAAATAATACCATATAACGTTGTACGTTATAAAATAATACCGTATAACGTTATACGTTATAACGTAACACTACATAACGATATACGTTATAAAATAATACCATATAACGTTATACGTTATTAAATAATACCGTACAACGTTATACGTTCTAACGTAATACAAAATAACGTTATAAGGTAACACCATATAACGTTATACGTTATAACGAAATACAATGTAGCGTTATAACGTTACACTATATAACGTTATACGTTATAACGTAACACTACATAACGTTATACGTTATTAGGTATCACTACATAACGTTATACGTTATAAAATAATATCATATAACGTTATCCGTTATAAAATAATACCGTATAACGTTATACGTTCTAACGTAATAGAATATAACGTTATAACGTAACACTATATAACGTTATACTTTATAACGTAATACAATATAACGTTATAACGTAACACTATATAACGTTATACGTTATAATATATTACCATATTACGTTATACGTTATTAAGTAATACCGTATAACGTTATACGTTATAACGAAATACAATGTAGCGTTATAACGTTACACTATATAACGTTATACGTTATAACGTACCACTACACAACGTTATACGTTATGAAATAATACCATATAACGTTATACGTTATAAAATAATACCGTATAACGTAACACTATATAACGTCCTACGTTATAACGTAACACCATATAACGTTATTCGTTATAACGTAACACTACCTAACGTTATACGTCATAAAATAATATTATATAACGTTACAGGCTATAAAATAATACCATATATCGTTATACGTTATAAAATAATACCGTATAACGTTGTACGTTATAACGTAATACAATATAACGTTATAACGTAACACTACATAACGTTATACGTTATAAAACAATACCGTATTACGTTATACATTTTAACGTAGTACAATATAACGTTATAACGTAACACTATATAACGTTATACGTTATAAAATAATACCATATAACGTTATACGTTATGAAATAATACCATATAACGTTATACGTTATAGAATGATGCCATATATCGTTATACGTTATAAAATAATACCGTACAACGTTATACGTACTAACGTAATACAATATAACGTTATAACGTAACACTATATAACGTTATACGTTATAACGTATCACTACATAACGGTATACGTTATAAAATAATATGATATAACGTTATACGTCATAAAATATTGCCACATAACGTTATACGTTATAACGCAACACTACATAACGTTATACGTTATAAAATAATACCGTATTACGTTATACGTTATAAAATAATACCGTATAACGTTATACGTTATGAAATAATACCATATAACGTTATACGTTATAAAATAATACCATATAACGTTATACGTTATAAAATGATGCCATATAACGTAATACGTTATAAAATAATACCGTATAACGTTATACGTTATAACGTAATACAATGTAACTTTATAACGTAACACTATATAACGTTATACGTTATAACCTAACCCCACATAACGTTATACCTTGTAAAATAATATTATATAACGTTATACGTTATAAAATAATACCGTATAACGTTGTACGTTATAACGTAATACAATATAACGTTATAACGTAACACTACATAACGCTATACGTTATAAATAATACCATATAACGTTATACGTTATGAAATAATACCATATAACGTTATACGTTATAAAATAATATCATATAACGTTATACGTTATAAAATGATGCATTATAACGTTACACGTTATAAAATAATACCATATAACGTTATACGTTATAAAATAATACCGTATAACGTTGTACGTTATAACGTAATACAATATAACGTTATAACGTAACACTACATAACGTTATACGTTATTAGGTATCACTATATAACGTTATACGTTATAACGTAACACTACATTACGATATACGTTATAAAATAATACCATATAACGTTATACGTTATTAAATAATACCGTACAATGTTATACGTTCTAACGTAATACAATAAAACGTTATAAGGTAACACCATATAACGTTATACGTTCTAACGTAATACAATATAACGTTATAACGTAACACTATATAACGTTAGACGTAATAACGTAACACTACTTAGCGTTATACGTTATAACGTAACTTTATATAGCGTTATACGTTATAATATATTACGGTATAACGTTATACGTTATAACGTAATATAATATAACGTTATAACGTAACACTATATAACGTTATACGTTATAACGTAACACTACATAACGTTATACGTTATTAGGTATCGCTACATAACGTTATACGTTATAAAATAATATCATATAACGTTATCCGTTATAAAATAATACCGTATAACGTTATACGTTCTAACGTAATAAGATATAACGTTATAACGTAACACTATATAACGTTATACGTTATAACGTAATACAATATAACGTTATAACGTAACACTATATAACGTTATACGTTATAACGCAACACCTCATAACGTTATACCTTATAAAATAAGATTATATAACGTTATACGTAATGAAATAATACCATATATCGTTATACGTTATAAAATAATACCATATAACGTTATACGTTATAATATATTACCATATTTCGTTATACGTTATTAAGTAATACAGTATAACGCTATGCGTTATAACGAAATACAATGTAGCGTTACAACGTTACACTATATAACGTTATACGTTATAACGTAACTCTACATAACGTTATACGTTATTAGGTATCACTATATAACGTTATACGTTATAACGTAACACTACATTACGATATATGTTATAAAATAATACCATATAACGTTATACGTTATGAAATAATACCATATAACGTTATACGTTATAAAATAATACCATATAACGTTATACGTTATAAAATAATACCGTATAACGTTGTACGTTATAACGTAATACAATATAACGTTATAACGTAACACTACATAACGTTATACGTTATTAGGTATCACTATATAACGTTATACGTTATAACGTAACACTACATTACGATATACGTTATAAAATAATACCATATAACGTTATACGTTATTAAATAATACCGTACAACGTTATACGTTCTAACGTAATACAATATAACGTTATAAGGTAACACCATATAACGTTATACGTTCTAACGTAATACAATATAACGTTATAACGTAACACTATATCGTTATACGTTATAACGTAAAACTACCTAGCGTTATACGTTATAACGTAACTTTATATAGCGTTATACGTTATAAAATATTACGGTATAACGTTATACGTTATAACGTAATATAATATAACGTTATATCGTAACACTATATAACGTTATACGTTATAACGTAACACTACATAACGTTATACGTTATAAAATAATATCATATAACGTTATCCGTTATAAAATAATACCGTATAGCGTTATACGTTCTAACGTAATAGAATATAACGTTATAACGTAACACTATATAACGTTTTACGTTATAACGTTATATTGTATTACGTTACAATACATACAACGTAATACAATATAACGTTATAACGTAACACTATATAACGTTATACGTTATAAGGTAACACCTCATAACGTTATACGTTATAAAGTAATTTTATATAACGTTACACGTTATAAAATAATACCATATATCGTTATACGTTATTAAGTAATACCGTATAACGTTATACGTTATAACGTAATACAATGTAGCGTTATAACGTTACACTATATAACGTTATACGTTATAACGTAACACAACACAACGTTATACGTTATAAAATAATACCATATAACGTTGTACGTTATAAAATAATACCGTATAACGTTATACGTTATAACGTAACACTACATAACGATATACGTTATAAAATAATACCATATAACGTTATACGTTATTAAATAATACCGTACAACGTTATACGTTCTAACGTAATACAAAATAACGTTATAAGGTAACACCATATAACGTTATACGTTATAACGAAATACAATGTAGCGTTATAACGTTACACTATATAACGTTATACGTTATAACGTAACACTACTTAGCGTTATACGTTATAACGTAACTTTATATAGCGTTATACGTTATAAAATATTACGGTATAAGGTTATACGTTATAACGTAATATAATATAACGTTATAACGTAACACTATATAACGTTATTCGTTATAACGTAACACTACATAACGTTATACGTTATTAGGTATCACTACATAACGTTATACGTTATAAAATAATATCATATAACGTTGTCCGTTATAAAATAATACCGTATAACGTTATACGTTCTAACGTAATAGAATATAACGTTATAACGTAACACTATATAACGTTATACTTTATAACGTAATACAATATAACGTTATAACGTAACACTATATAACGTTATACGTTATAATATATTACCATATTACGTTATACGTTATTAAGTAATACCGTATAACGTTATACGTTATAACGAAATACAATGTAGCGTTATAACGTTACACTATATAACGTTATACGTTATAACGTACCACTACACAACGTTATACGTTATGAAATAATACCATATAACGTTATACGTTATAAAATAATACCGTATAACATTATACGTTATAACGTAATATAATATAACGTTATAACGTAACACTATATAACGTCCTACGTTATAACGTAACACCATATAACGTTATTCGTTATAACGTAACACTACCTAACGTTATACGTCATAAAATAATATTATATAACGTTACACGCTATAAAATAATACCATATATCGTTATACGTTATTAAGTAATACCGTATAACGTTATACGTTATAACATAATACAATATAACCTTATAACGTAACACTACATAACGTTATACGTTATAAAATAATACCGTATTACGTTATACATTTTAACGTAATACAATATAACGTTATAACGTAACACTATATAACGTTATACGTTATAAAATAATACCATATAACGTTATACGTTATGAAATAATACCATATAACGTTACACGTTATAAAATAATACCATATAACGTTATACGTTATGAAATAATACCATATAACGTTATACGTTATTAAATAATACCGTACAACGTTATACGTTCTAACGTAATACAATATAACGTTATAAGGTAACACCATATAACGTTATACGTTCTAACGTAATACAATATAACGTTATAACGTAACACTATATCGTTATACGTTATAACGTAAAACTACCTAGCGTTATACGTTATAACGTAACTTTATATAGCGTTATACGTTATAAAATATTACGGTATAACGTTATACGTTATAACGTAATATAATATAACGTTATATCGTAACACTATATAACGTTATACGTTATAACGTAACACTACATAACGTTATACGTTATAAAATAATATCATATAACGTTATCCGTTATAAAATAATACCGTATAGCGTTATACGTTCTAACGTAATAGAATATAACGTTATAACGTAACACTATATAACGTTTTACGTTATAACGTTATATTGTATTACGTTACAATACATACAACGTAATACAATATAACGTTATAACGTAACACTATATAACGTTATACGTTATAAGGTAACACCTCATAACGTTATACGTTATAAAGTAATTTTATATAACGTTACACGTTATAAAATAATACCATATATCGTTATACGTTATTAAGTAATACCGTATAACGTTATACGTTATAACGTAATACAATGTAGCGTTATAACGTTACACTATATAACGTTATACGTTATAACGTAACACAACACAACGTTATACGTTATAAAATAATACCATATAACGTTGTACGTTATAAAATAATACCGTATAACGTTATACGTTATAACGTAACACTACATAACGATATACGTTATAAAATAATACCATATAACGTTATACGTTATTAAATAATACCGTACAACGTTATACGTTCTAACGTAATACAAAATAACGTTATAAGGTAACACCATATAACGTTATACGTTATAACGAAATACAATGTAGCGTTATAACGTTACACTATATAACGTTATACGTTATAACGTAACACTACTTAGCGTTATACGTTATAACGTAACTTTATATAGCGTTATACGTTATAAAATATTACGGTATAAGGTTATACGTTATAACGTAATATAATATAACGTTATAACGTAACACTATATAACGTTATTCGTTATAACGTAACACTACATAACGTTATACGTTATTAGGTATCACTACATAACGTTATACGTTATAAAATAATATCATATAACGTTGTCCGTTATAAAATAATACCGTATAACGTTATACGTTCTAACGTAATAGAATATAACGTTATAACGTAACACTATATAACGTTATACTTTATAACGTAATACAATATAACGTTATAACGTAACACTATATAACGTTATACGTTATAATATATTACCATATTACGTTATACGTTATTAAGTAATACCGTATAACGTTATACGTTATAACGAAATACAATGTAGCGTTATAACGTTACACTATATAACGTTATACGTTATAACGTACCACTACACAACGTTATACGTTATGAAATAATACCATATAACGTTATACGTTATAAAATAATACCGTATAACATTATACGTTATAACGTAATATAATATAACGTTATAACGTAACACTATATAACGTCCTACGTTATAACGTAACACCATATAACGTTATTCGTTATAACGTAACACTACCTAACGTTATACGTCATAAAATAATATTATATAACGTTACACGCTATAAAATAATACCATATATCGTTATACGTTATTAAGTAATACCGTATAACGTTATACGTTATAACATAATACAATATAACCTTATAACGTAACACTACATAACGTTATACGTTATAAAATAATACCGTATTACGTTATACATTTTAACGTAATACAATATAACGTTATAACGTAACACTATATAACGTTATACGTTATAAAATAATACCATATAACGTTATACGTTATGAAATAATACCATATAACGTTATACGTTATAAAATAATACCATATAACGTTATACGTTATAAAATGATGCCATATATCGTTATACGTTATAAAATAATACCGTACAACGTTATACGTACTAACGTAATACAATATAACGTTATAACGTAACACTATATAACGTTATACGTTATAACGTATCACTACATAACGGTATACGTTATAAAATAATATGATATAACGTTATACGTTATAAAATATTGCCACATAACGTTATACGTTATAACGCAACACTACATAACGTTATACGTTATAAAATAATACCGTATTACGTTATACGTTATAAAATAATACCGTATAACGTTATACGTTATGAAATAATACCATATAACGTTATACGTTATAAAATAATACCATATAACGTTATACGTTATAAAATGATGCCATATAACGTAATACGTTATAAAATAATACCGTATAACGTTATACGTTATAACGTAATACAATGTAACTTTATAACGTAACACTATATAACGTTATACGTTATAACCTAACCCCACATAACGTTATACCTTGTAAAATAATATTATATAACGTTATACGTTATAAAATAATACCGTATAACGTTGTACGTTATAACGTAATACAATATAACGTTATAACGTAACACTACATAACGCTATACGTTATAAATAATACCATATAACGTTATACGTTATGAAATAATACCATATAACGTTATACGTTATAAAATAATATCATATAACGTTATACGTTATAAAATGATGCATTATAACGTTACACGTTATAAAATAATACCATATAACGTTATACGTTATAAAATAATACCGTATAACGTTGTACGTTATAACGTAATACAATATAACGTTATAACGTAACACTACATAACGTTATACGTTATTAGGTATCACTATATAACGTTATACGTTATAACGTAACACTACATTACGATATACGTTATAAAATAATACCATATAACGTTATACGTTATTAAATAATACCGTACAATGTTATACGTTCTAACGTAATACAATATAACGTTATAAGGTAACACCATATAACGTTATACGTTCTAACGTAATACAATATAACGTTATAACGTAACACTATATAACGTTAGACGTAATAACGTAACACTACTTAGCGTTATACGTTATAACGTAACTTTATATAGCGTTATACGTTATAATATATTACGGTATAACGTTATACGTTATAACGTAATATAATATAACGTTATAACGTAACACTATATAACGTTATACGTTATAACGTAACACTACATAACGTTATACGTTATAAAATAATACCATTTAACGTTATACGTTATAAAATAAAACCGTATTAATATGTTATAAAATGATGCCATATAACGTTATACGTTATAAAATAATACCGAACAACGTTATACGTTCTAACGTAATACAATATAACGTTATAACGTAACACTATATAACGTTATACGTTATAACGTAACACTACATAAAGTTATACGTTATAAAATAATACCGTATTACGTTATACGTTATAAAATAATACCGTATAACGTTATACGTTATGAAATAATACCATATAACGTTATACGTTATAACGTAACACTACATAACGTTATACGTTATTAGGTATCACTATATAACGTTATACGTTATAACGTAACACTACATTACGATATATGTTATAAAATAATACCATATAACGTTATACGTTATTAAATAATACCGTATAACGTTATACGTTATAACGAAATACAATGTAGCGTTATAACGTTACACTATATAACGTTATGCGTTATAAAATAATACCGTATTACGTTATACATTTTAACGTAATACAATATAACGTTATAACGTAACACTATATAACGTTATACGTTATAAAATAATACCATATAACGTTATACGTTATGAAATAATACCATATAACGTTATACGTTATAAAATTATACCATATAACGTTATATGTTATAAAATGATGCCATATAACGTTATACGTTATAAAATAATACCGAACAACGTTATACGTTCTAACGTAATACAATATAACGTTATAACGTAACACTATATAACGTTATACGTTATAACGTAACACTACATAAAGTTATACGTTATAAAATAATACCGTATTACGTTATACGTTATAAAATAATACCGTATAACGTTATACGTTATGAAATAATACCATATAACGTTATACGTTATAAAATAATACCATATAACGTTATACGTTATAAAATGATGCCATATAACGTTATACGTTATAAAATAATACCGTATAACGTTATACGTTATAACGTAACACAATATAACGTTATAACGTAACACTATATAACGTTATGCGTTATAACCTAACACCACATAACGTTATACCTTGTAAAATAATATTATATAACGTTATACGTTATAAAATAATACCGTATAACGTTGTACGTTATAAGGTAAAACAATATAACGTTATGACGTAACACTACATAACGCTATACGTTATAAATAATACCATATAACGTTATACGTTATGAAAAAATACCATATAACGTTATACGTTATAAAATAATACCATATAACGTTATACGTTATTAAATAATACCGTATAACGTTATACGTTATAACGAAATACAATGTAGCATTATAACGTTACACTATATAACGTTATGCGTTATAAAATAATACCGTATTACGTTATACATTTTAACGTAATACAATATAACGTTATAACGTAACACTATATAACGTTATACGTTATAAAATAATACCATATAACGTTATACGTTATAAAATAATACCGTATAACGTTGTACGTTATAACGTAATACAATATAACGTTATAACGTAACACTACATAACGTTATACGTTATTAGGTATCACTATATAACGTTATACGTTATAACGTAACACTACATTACGATATACGTTATAAAATAATACCATATAACGTTATACGTTATTAAATAATACCGTACAACGTTATACGTTCTAACGTAATACAATATAACGTTATAAGGTAACACCATATAACGTTATACGTTCTAACGTAATACAATATAACGTTATAACGTAACACTATATAACGTTATACGTTATAACGTAACACTACATAACGTTATACGTTATAAAATAATATCATATAACGTTATCCGTTATAAAATAATACCGTATAGCGTTATACGTTCTAACGTAATAGAATATAACGTTATAACGTAACACTATATAACGTTATACGTTATAACGTAATACAATATAACGTTATAACGTAACACTATATAACGTTATACGTTATAAGGTAACACCTCATAACGTTATACGTTATAAAGTAATATTATATAACGTTACACGTTATAAAATAATAACATATATCGTTATACGTTATTAAGTAATACCGTATAACGTTATACGTTATAACGTAATACAATGTAGCGTTATAACGTTACACTATATAACGTTATACGTTATAACGTAACACAACACAACGTTATACGTTATAAAATAATACCATATAACGTTATACGTTATAAAATAATACCGTATAACGTTGTACGTTATAACGTAATACAATATAACGTTATAACGTAACACTACATAACGTTATACGTTATTAGGTATCACTATATAACGTTATTTTTTATAACGTAACACTACATTACGATATACGTTATAAAATAATACCATATAACGTTATACGTTATTAAATAATACCGTACAACGTTATACGTTCTAACGTAATACAATATAACGTTATAACGTAACACCATATAACGTTATACGTTCTAACGTAATACAATATAACGTTATAACGTAACACTATATAACGTTATACGTTATAACGTAACACTACCTAGCGTTATACGTTATAACGTAACACTACATAACGATATACGTTATAAAATAATACCATATAACGTTATACGTTATTAAATAATACCGTACAACGTTATACGTTCTAACGTAATACAATATAACGTTATAACGTAACACCATATAACGTTATACGTTCTAACGTAATACAATATAACGTTATAACGTAACACTATATAACGTTATACGTTATATCGTAACACTACCTAGCGTTATACGTTATAACGTAACTTTATATAGCGTTATACGTTATAAAATATTACGGTATAACGTTATACGTTATAACGTAATATAATATAACGTTATATCGTAACACTATATAACGTTATACGTTATAACGTAACACTACATAACGTTATACGTTATAATATAATATCATATAACGTTATCCGTTATAAAATAATAACATATATCGTTATACGTTATTAAGTAATACCGTATAACGTTATACGTTATAACGTAATACAATGTAGCGTTATAACGTTACACTATATAACGTTATACGTTATAACGTAACACAACACAACGTTATACGTTATAAAATAATACCATATAACGTTATACGTTATAACGTAACACTACATAACGATATACGTTATAAAATAATACCATATAACGTTATACGTTATTAAATAATACCGTACAACGTTATACGTTATAAAATAATACCATATAACGTTATACGTTATAAAATAATACCGTATAACGTTGTACGTTATAACGTAATACAATATAACGTTATAACGTAACACTACATAACGTTATACGTTATTAGGTATCACTATATATCGTTATACGTTATAACGTAACACTACATTACGATATACGTTATAAAATAATACCATATAACGTTATACGTTATTAAATAATACCGTACAACGTTATACGTTATAACGTAATACAATATAACGTTATAACGTAACACTATATAACGTTATACGTTATAACGTAACACCTCATAACCTTATACCTTATAAAATAAGATTATAAAACGTTATACGTAATGACGTAATACCATATATCGTTATACGTTATAAAATAATACCATATAACGTTATACGTTATAATATATTACCATATTACGTTATACGTTATTAAGTAATACCGTATAACGTTATACGTTATAACGAAATACAATGTAGCGTTATAACGTTACACTATTAACGTTATACGTTATAACCTAACACTACATAACGTTATACGCTATAACGTAACACTACATAACGTTATACGTTATAAATAATACCATATAACGTTATACGTTATGAAATAATACCATATAACGTTATACGTTATAAAATAATACCATATAACGTTATACGTTATAAAATAATACCGTATAACGTTGTACGTTATAACGTAATACAATATAAAGTTATAACGTAACACTACATAACGTTGTACGTTATTAGGTATCACTATATAACGTTATATGTTAATACGTAACACTACATTACGATATATGTTATAAAATAATACCATATAACGTTATACGTTATTAAATAATACCGTACAACGTTATACGTTATAACGTAATACAATATAACGTTATAAGGTAACACCATATAACGTTATACGTTCTAACGTAATACAATATAACGTTATAACGTAACACTATATATCGTTATACGTTATGACGTAACACTACTTAGCGTTATACGTTATAACGTAACTTTATATAGCGTTATACGTTATAAAATATTACGGTATAAGGTTATACGTTATAACGTAATATAATATAACGTTATAACGTAACACTATATAACGTTATACGTTATAACGTAACACTACATAACGTTATACGTTAGTAGGTATCACTACATAACGTTATACGTTATGAAATAATATCATATAACGTTATCCGTTATAAAATAATACCGTATAACGTTATACGTTCTAACGTAATAGAATATAACGTTATAACGTAACACTATATAACGTTATACTTTATAACGTAATACAATATAACGTTATAACGTAACACTATATAACGTTATACGTTATAATATATTACCATATTACGTTATACGTTATTAAGTAATACCGTATAACGTTATACGTTATAACGAAATACAATGTAGCGTTATAACGTTACACTATATAACGTTATACGTTATAACGTAACACTACTTAGCGTTATACGTTATAACGTAACTTTATATAGCGTTATACGTTATAAATAATACCATATAACGTTATACGTTATTAAGTAATACCGTATAACGTTATACGTTATAACGAAATACAATGTAGCGTTATAACGTTACACTATATAACGTTATACGTTATAACGTACCACTACACAACGTTATACGTTATGAAATAAAACCATATAACGTTATACGTTATAAAATAATACCGTATAGCGTTATACGTTCTAACGTAATAGAATATAACGTTATAACGTAACAATATATAACGTTATACGTTATAACGTATCACTACATAACGGTATACGTTATAAAATAATATGATATAACGTTATACGTTATAAAATATTGCCACATAACGTTATACGTTATAACGCAACACTACATAACGTTATATGTTATAAAATAATACCGTATTACGTTATACGTTATAAAATAATACCGTATAACGTTATACGTTATGAAATAATACCATATAACGTTATACGTTATAAAATAATACCATATAACCTTATACGTTATAAAATGATGCCATATAACGTAATACGTTATAAAATAATACCGTATAACGTTATACGTAATAACGTAATACAATGTAACGTTATAACGTAACACTATATAACGTTATACGTTATAACCTAACACCACATAACGTTATACCTTGTAAAATAATATTATATAATGTTATACGTTATAAAATAATACCGTATAACGTTGTACGTTATAACGTAATACAATATAACGTTATAACGTAACACTACATAACGCTATACGTTATAAATAATACCATATAACGTTATACGTTATGAAATAATACCATATAACGTTATACGTTATAAAACAATACCATATAACGTTATACGTTATAAAATGATGCCATATAACGTTACACGTTATAAAATAATACCATATAACGTTATACGTTATAAAATTATACCGTATAACGTTGTACGTTATAACGTAATACAATATAACGTTATAACGTAACACTACATAACGTTATACGTTATTAGGTATCACTATATAACGTTATACGTTATAACGTAACACTACATTACGATATACGTTATAAAATAATACCATATATCGTTATACGTTATTAAATAATACCGTACAACATTATACGTTCTAACGTAATACAATATAACGTTATAAGGTAACACCATATAACGTTATACGTTCTAACGTAATACAATATAACGTTATAACGTAACACTATATAACGTTATACGTTATAACGTAACACTACCTAGCGTTATACGTTATAACGTAACACTACATAACGTTATACGTTATAAAATAATATCATATAACGTTATCCGTTATAAAATAATACCGTATAGCGTTATACGTTCTAACGTAATAGAATATAACGTTATAACGTAACACTATATAACGTTATACGTTATAACGTTATATTGTATTACGTTACAATACATACAACGTAATACAATATAACATTATAACGTAACACTATATAACGTTATACGTTATAAGGTAACACCTCATAACGTTATACGTTATAAAGTACTATTATATAACGTTACACGTTATAAAATAATACCATATATCGTTATACGTTATTAAGTAATACCGTATAACGTTATACGTTATAACGTAATACAATGTAGCGTTATAACGTTACACTATATAACGTTATACGTTATAACGTAACACAACACAACGTTATACGTTATAAAATAATACCATATAACGTTATACGTTATGACGTAACACAACACTACGTTATTCGCTATAAAATAATACCATATAACGTTTTACGTTATAAAATAATACCGTATAACGTTATACATTCTAACGTAATACAATATAACGTTATAACGTAACACCATATAACGTTATACGTTATAACGTAACACTTCATAACGTTATACGTTATAAGCTAACACCATATAACGTTATACGTTATAACGGAACACTTCATAACGTTATACGTTATAAACTAACACCATATAACGTTATACGTTATAACGTAACACTTCATAACGTTATACGTTATGAAATAATACCATATAACGTTATACGATATAAAATAATACCATATAACGTTATAGGTTATTAAGTAATATCGTATAACGTTATATGTTATAACGTAATATAATACAACGTTATAACGTAACACAATATGTAACGTTATACGTTATAACGTTACACTACATAACGTTACACGTTATAAAATAATATTATATAACGTTACACGTTATAAAATAATACCATATAACGTTATACGTTATAAAATAATACCGTATAACGTTGTACGTTATAACGTAATACAATATAACGTTATAACGTAACACTACATAACGTTATACGTTATAAAATAATACCGTATTACGTTATACATTTTAACGTAATACAATATAACGTTATAACGTAACACTATATAACGTTATACGTTATAAAATAATACCATATAACGTTATACGTTATGAAATAATACCATATTACGTTATACGTTATAAAATAATACCATATAACGTTATACGTTATAAAATGATGCCATATAACGTTATACGTTATAAAATAATACCGTATAACGTTATACGTTATAACGTAATACAATATAACGTTATAACGTAACACTATATAACGTTATACGTTATAACGTAACACCACATAACATTATACCTTGTAAAATAATATTATATAACGTTATACGTTATAAAATAGTACCGTATAACGTTGTACGTTATAACGTAATACAATATAACGTTATAACGTAATACAATATAACGTTATAACGTAACACTACATAACGTTATATGTTATAACGTAACACTACATAACGTTATACGTTATTAATAATACCATATAACGTTATACGATATGAAATAATACCATATAACGTTATACGTTATAAAATAATACCATATAACGTTATACGTTATAAAATGATGCCATATAACGTTACACGTTATAAAATAATACCATATAACGTTATACGTCATAAAATAATACCGTATAACGTTGTACGTTATAACGTAATACAACATAACGTTATAACGTAACACTACATAACGTTATACGTTATTAGGTATCACTATATAACGTTATACGTTATAACGTAACACTACATTACGATATACGTTATAAAATAATACCATATAACGTTATACGTTATTAAATAATACCGTACAACGTTATACGTTCTAACGTAATACAATATAACGTTATAAGGTAACACCATATAACGTTATACGTTCTAACGTAATACAATATAACGTTATAACGTAAAACTATATAACGTTATACGTTATAACGTAACACTACATAGCGTTATACGTCATAACGTAACTTTATATAGCGTTATACGTTATAAAATATTACGGTATAACGTTATACGTTATAACGTAATATAATATAACGTTATAACGTAACACTTCATAACGTTATACGTTATGAAATAATATTATATAACGTTACACGTTATAAAATATTACCATATAACGTTATACGTTATAAAATGATGCCATATAACGTTATACGTTATAAAATAATACCGTATAACGTTATACGTTATAACGTAATACAATATAACGTTATAACGTAGCACTATATAACGTTATACGTTATAACGTAACACCACATAACATTATACCTTGTAAAATAATATTATATAACGTTATACGTTATAAAATAATACCGTATAACGTTGTACGTTATAACGTAATACAATATAACGTTATAACGTAACACTACATAACGTTATATGTTATAACGTAACACTACATAACGTTATACGTTATTAATAATACCATATAACGTTATACGATATGAAATAATACCATATAACGTTACACGTTATAAAATAATACTATATAACGTTATACGTTATAAAATAATACCGTATAACGTTGTACGTTATAACGTAATACAATATAACGTTATAACGTAACACTACATAACGTTACACGTTATTAGGTATCACTATATAACGTTATACGTTATAACGTAACACTACATTACGATATACGTTATAAAATAATACCATATAACGATATACGTTATTAAATAATACCGTACAACGTTATACGTTCTAACGTAATACAGTATAACGTTATAAGGTAACACCATATAACGTTATACGTTCTAACGTAATACAATATAACGTTATAACGTAACACTATATAACGTTATATGTTATAACGTAACACTACATAGCGATATACGTTATAACGTAACTTTATATAGCGTTATACGTTTTAAAATATTACTGTATAACGTTATACGTTATAACGTAATATCATATAACGTTATAACGTAACACTATATAACGTTATACGTTATAACGTAACACTACATAACGTTATACGTTATTAGGTATCACTACATAACGTTATACGTTATAAAATAATATCATATAACGTTATCCGTTATAAAATAATACCGTATAACTTTATACGTTCTAACGTAATAGAATATAACTTTATAACGTATCACTATATAACGTCATACGTTATAACGTAACACCATATAACGTTACACGGTATAACGTAACACTACATAACGTTATACGTTATAAAATAATATTATATAACGTTACACGTTATAAAATAATACCATATATCGTTATACGTTATTAAGTAATACCGTATAACGTTATACGTTATAACGTAATACCGTATAACGTTATACGTTATAACGTAATACAATGTAGCGTTATAACGTTACACTATATAACGTTATACGTTATAACGTAACACAACACAACTTAATACGTTATAAAATAATACCATATAACGTTATACGTTATGAAATAATACCGTACAACGTTATACGTTATAACGTAATATAATATAACGTTATAACGTAACAGTATATAACGTTATACGTTATAACGTAACACCATATAACGTTATACGTTATAACGTAATACTACATAACGATATACGTTATAAAATAATACCATATAACGTTATAGGTTATTAAGTAATACCGTATAACGTTATACGTTCTAACGTAATACAATATAACGTTATAACGTAACACCATATAACGTTATACGTTATAACGTAACACTTCATAACGTTATACGTTATAAAATAACACCATATAACGTTATGCGTTATAAAATAGTGCCATATAACGTTATACGTTATAAAATAATAACGTATAACTTTATACGTTATAACGTAATACAATATAACGTTATAACGTGACACTATATAACGTTATATGTTATAACGTAACACTACATAGCGTTATACGTTATAACGTAACTTTATATAACGTTATAAACGTTAACGTTATACGTTATAAAATATTATGGTATAACGTTATGCGTTATAACGTAATGTACTATAACGTTATAACGTAACACTATATAACGTTATACGTTATAACGTAACACTACACAACGTTATACGATGCTAGGTATCACTGCATAACGTTATACGTTATAAAATAATATCATATAACGTTATCCGTTATAAAATAATACCGTATAACGTTATACGTTCTAACGTAATAGAATATAACGTTATAACGTAACAATATATAACTTTATACGTTGTAAAGTAACACCACATAACGATATACCTTATAAAATAATATTATATAACGTTATACGTAATGAATTAATACCATATATCGTTATACGTTATAAAATAATACCATATAACGTTATACGTTATAATATATTACCATATAACGTTATACGTTATTAAGTAATACCGTATAACGTTATACGTTATAACGTAATACAATATAACGTTATAACGTAACACTATATAACTTTATACGTTGTAAAGTAACACCACATAACGATATACCTTATAAAATAATATTATATAACGTTACACGTTATAAAATAATACCATATAACGTTATACGTTTTAAAATATTACCACATAACGTTATACGTTATAACGTAACACTACATAACGTTATAACGTAACACTATTTAACATTATACGTTATAACGTAACACTACATAACGGTATACGTTATAAAATAATATTATATAACGTTATACGTTATAAAATGTTACCCCATAACGTTATACGTTATAACGTAACACTACATAACGTTATAAGTTATAAAATAATACCGTATTACGTTATCAGTTTTAACGCAATACAATATAACGTTATAACGTAACACTATATAACGTTATACGTTATAAAATAATACCATATATCGTTATACGTTATTAAGTAATACCGTATAACGTTATACGTTATAACGTAACACAATGTAGCGTTATAACGTTACACTATATAACGTTATACGTTATAACGTAACACAACACAACGTTATTCGTTATAAAATAATACCATATAACGTTATACGTTATAACGTAACACAACGCAACGTTATTCGTTATAAAATAATACCATATAACGTTATACGTTATAAAATAATACCGTATAACGTTATACAATCTAACGTAATACAATATAACGTTATAACGTAACACCATATAACGTTATACGTTATAACGTAACACCATATAACGTTATACGTTATAACGTAACACTTCATAACGTTATACGTTATAAAATAACACCATATAACGTTATGCGTTATAAAATAATGCCATTTAACGTTATACGTTATAAAATAATAACGTATAACGTTATACGTTATAACGTAATACAATATAACATTATAACGTAACACTATATAACGTTATACGTTATAACGTAACACAACATAACGATATACCTTGTAAAGTAATATTATATAACGTTATACGTTATGAAATAATACCATATAACGTTATACGTTATAAAATAATACCATATAACGTTATACGTTATAAAATGATGCCATATAACGTTACACGTTATAAAATAATACCATATAACGTTATACGTACTAATGTAATAGAATATAACGTTATAACGTAACAATATATAACTTTATACGTTGTAAAGTAACACCACATAACGATATACCTTATAAAATAATATTATATAACGTTATACGTAATGAAATAATACCATATATCGTTATACGTTATAAAATAATACCATATAACGTTATACGTTATAATATATTTCCATATAACCTTATACGTTATTAAGTAATACCGTATAACGTTATACGTAATAACGTAATACAATATAACGTTATAACGTAACACTATATAACTTAATACGTTGTAAAGTAACACCACATAACGATATACCTTATAAAATAATATTATATAACGTTACACGTTATAAAATAATACCATATAACGTTATACGTTTTAAAATATTACCACATAACGTTATACGTTATAACGTAACACTACATAACGTTATAACGTAACACTATTTAACGTTATACGTTATAACGTAACACTACATAACGGTATACGTTATAAAATAATATTATATAACGTTATACGTTATAAAATGTTACCACATAACGTTATACGTTATAACGTAACACTACATAACGTTATAAGTTATAAAATAATACCGTATTACGTTATAAGTTTTAACGCAATACAATATAACGTTATAACGTAACACTATATAACGTTATACGTTATAAAATAATACCATATATCGTTATACGTTATTAAGTAATACCGTATAACGTTATACGTTATAACGTAATACAATGTAGCGTTATAACGTTACACTATATAACGTTATACGTTATAACGTAACACAACACAACGTTATTCGTTATAAAATAATACCATATAACGTTATACGTTATAACGTAACACAACGCAACGTTATTCGTTATAAAATAATACCATATAACGTTATACGTTATAAAATAATACCGTATAACGTTATACAATCTAACGTAATACAATATAACGTTATAACGTAACACCATATAACGTTATACGTTATAACGTAACACTTCATAACGTTATACGTTATAAAATAACACCATATAACGTTATGCGTTATAAAATAATGCCATATAACGTTATACGTTATAAAATAATAACGTATAACGTTGTACGTTATAACGTAATACAATATAACGTTATAACGTAACACTACATAACGTTATACGTTATTAGGTATCACTATATAACGTTATACGTTATAACGTAACACAACATAACGTTATACCTTGTAAAGTAATATTATATAACGTTATACGTTATGAAATAATACCATATAACGTTATACGTTATAAAATAATACCATATAACGTTATACGTTATAAAATGATGCCATATAACGTTACACGTTACAAAATAATACCATATAACGTTATACGTTATAAAATAATACCGTATAACGTTGTACGTTATAACGTAATACAATATAACGTTATAACGTAACACTACATAACGTTATACGTTATTAGGTATCACTATATAACGTTATACGTTATAACGTAACACTACATTACGATATACGTTATAAAATAATACCATATAACGTTATACGTTATTAAATAATACCGTACAACGTTATACGATCTAACGTAATACAATATAACGTTATAAGGTAACACCATATAACGTTATTCGTTCTAACGTAATACAATATAACGTTATAACGTAACACTATATAACGTTATACGTTATAACGTAACACTACTTAGCGTTATACGTTATAACGTAACTTTATATAGCGTTATACGTTATAACGTAATATAATATAACGTTATAACGTAACACTATATAACGTTATACGTTATAACGTAACACTACATAACGTTATACGTTATTAGGTATCACTACATATCGCTATACGTTATAAAATAATATCATATAACGTTATCCGTTATAAAATAATACCGTATAACGTTATACGTTCTAACGTAATAGAATATAACGTTATAACGTAACACTATATAACGTTATACGTTATAACGTAATACAATATAACGTTATAACGTAACACTATATAACGTTATACGTTATAACGTAACACCTCATAACGTTATACCTTATAAAATAAGATTATATAACGTTATACGTAATGAAATAATACCATATATCGTTATACGTTATAAAATAATACCATATAACGTTATACGTTATAATATATTACCATATTACGTTATACGTTATTAAGTAATACCGTATAACGTTATACGCTATAACGAAATACAATGTAGCGTTATAACGTTACACTATATAACGTTATACGTTATAACGTAACACTACATAACGTTATACGTTATAACGTAACACTACACAACGTTATACGTTATGAAATAATACCATATAACGTTATACGTTATAAAATAATACCGTATAACGTTATACGTTATAACGTAATATAATATAACGTTATAACGTAACAGTATATAACGTTATACGTTGTAACGTAACACCATATAACGTTATACGTTATAACGTAACACTACATAGCGATATACGTTATAAAATAATACCATATAACGTTATACGTTATTAAATAGTAACGTACAACGTTATACGTTCTAACGTAATAAAATATAACGTTATAACGTAACACCATATAACGTTATACGTTATAACGTAACACTACATAACGTTATACGTTATAAAATAATACCGTACAACGTTATACGTTCTAACGTAATACAATATAACGTTATAACGTAACACTATATAACTTTATACGTTATAACGTAACACTACATAACGTTATACGTTATAAAATAATACCATATAACGTTATACGTTATAAAATAATACCATATAACGTTATACGTTATTATATAATACCGTACAACGTTATACATTCTAACGTAATACAATATAACGTTATAACGTAACACTACATAACGATATACGTTATAAAATAATACCATATAAAGTTATACGTTATTAAATAATACCGTACAACGTTATACGTTCTAACGTAATACAATATAACGTTATAACGTAACACTACATAACGATATACGTTATAAAACAATACCATATAACGTTATACGTTATTAAATAATACCGTACAACGTTATACGTTCTAACGTAATACAATATAACGTTATAACGTAACACTATATAACGTTATACGTTATAACGTAACACTACATAGCCTTATACGTTATAACGTAACAATATATAACGTTATACGTTATAACGTAACACCTCATAACGTTATACCTTATAAAATAATATTATATAACTTTATACGTAATGAAATAATACCATATATCGTTATACGTTATAAAATAATACCATATAACGTTATACGTTATAATATATTACCATATTACGTTATATGTTATTAAGTAATAACGTATAACGTTATACGTTATAACGAAATACAATGTAGCGTTATAACGTTACACTATATAACGTTATACGTTATAACGTAACACTACACAACGTTATACGTTATGAAATAATACCATATAACGTTATACGTTATAAAATAATACCATATAACGTTATACGTTATAACGTAATATAATATAACGTTATACGTTATAACGTAATACAATGTAGCCTTATAACGTTACACTATATAACGTTATACGTTATAAAATAATACCATATAACGTTATACGTTATAAAATAACACCATGTAACGTTATACGTTATGAAATAATACCATATAACGTTATACGTTATAAAATAATAACGTATAATGTTATACGTTATAAAGTAATACAATATAACGTTATAACGTAACACAATATGTAACGTTATACGTTATAACGTTACACTACATAACGTTACACGTTATAAAATAATATTATATAACGTTACACGTTATAAAATAATACCATATAACGTTATACGTTATAAAATAATACCGTATAACGTTGTACGTTATAACGTAATACAATATAACGTTATAACGTAACACTACATAACGTTATACGTTATAAAATAATACCGTATAACGTTGTACGTTATAACGTAATGCAATATAACGTTATAACGTAACACTACATAACGTTATACGTTATAAAATAATACCGTATTACGTTATACATTTTAACGTAATACAATATAACGTTATAACGTAACACTATATAACGTTATACGTTATAAAATAATACCGTACAACATTATACGTTCTAACGTAATACAATATAACGTTATAACGTAACACTATATAACGTTATACGTTATAACGTAACACTATATAACGTTATACGTTATAACGTAACACTACATATCGTTATACGTTATAAAATAATACCATATAACGTTATACGTTATAAAATAATACCGTATAACTTTCTACGTTATAACGTAATATAATATAACGTTATAACGTAACACTATATAACGTTATACGTTATAACGTAACACTACATAACGGTATACGTTATAAAATAATATCATATAACGTTGTACGTTATAAAATGATGCCATATAACGTTATACGTTATAAAATAATACCGTATAACGTTATACGTTATAACGTAATAAAATATAACGTTATAACGTAACACTACATAACGTTATACGTTATTAGGTATCACTATATAACGTTATACGTTATAACGTAACACTACATTACGATATACGTGATAAAATAATACCATATAACGTTATACGTTATAAAATAATACCGTATAACGTTATACGTTATAACGTAATACAATATAACGTTATGACGTAACACTACATAACGTTATACGCTATTAGGTATCACTATATAACGTTATACGTTATAACGTAACACTACATTACGATATACGTGATAAAATAATACCATATAACGTTATACGTTACTAAATAATACCGTACAACGTTATAGGTTCTAACGTAATACAATATAACGTTATAAGGTAACACGATATAACGTTATACGTTCTAACGTAATACAATATAACGTTATAAGGTAACACGATATAACGTTATACGTTCTAACGAAATACAATGTAGCGTTATAACGTTACACTATATAACGTTATACGTTATAGCGTAACACAACACAACGTTATACGTTATAAAATAATACCATATAACGTTATACGTTATAAAATAATACCGTATAACGTTATACGTTATAACGTAATATAATATAACGTTATAACGTAACAGTATATAACGTTATACGTTATAACGTAACACCACATAACGTTATACGTTATAACGTAACACTACATAACGATATACGTTATAAAATAATACCATATAACGTTATACGTTATTAAATAATACCGTACAACGTTATACGTTGTAAAATAATACCATATAACGTTATACGTTATAAAATAATACCGTATAACGTTGTACGTTATAACGTAATACAATATAACGTTATAACGTAACACTACATAACGTTATACGTTATTAGGTATCAGTATATAACGTTATACGTTATAACGTAACACTACATTACGATATACGTTATAAAATAATACCATATAACGTTATACGTTATTAAATAATACCGTACAACGTTATACGATCTAACGTAATACAATATAACGTTATAAGGTAACACCATATAACGTTATTCGTTCTAACGTAATACAATATAACGTTATAACGTAACACTATATAACGTTATACGTTATTAGGTATCACTACATAACGCTATACGTTATAAAATAATATCATATAACGTTATCCGTTATAAAATAATACCGTATAACGTTATACGTTCTAACGTAATAGAATATAACGTTATAACGTAACACTATATAACGTTATACGTTATAACGAAATACAATGTAGCGTTATAACGTTACACTATATAACGTTATACGTTATAACGTAACACTACATAACGTTATACGTTATAACGTAACACTACATAACGTTATACGTTATAAATAATACCATATAACGT
Source organism: Bombus dahlbomii (assembly GCA_037178635.1). Classification (NCBI taxonomy): domain Eukaryota; kingdom Metazoa; phylum Arthropoda; class Insecta; order Hymenoptera; family Apidae; genus Bombus; species Bombus dahlbomii. The sequence goes on from CM074102.1 coordinate 23,870,639, forward strand.
TATACGTTATGAAATAATACCATATAACGTTATACGTTATAAAATAATACCATATAACGTTATACGTTATAAAATAATACCGTATAACGTTATACGTTCTAACGTAATACAATACCACGTTATAACGAAACACTATAAAATGTTATACGTTATAACGTAATACTACATAACGTTATACGTTATAAAATAATACCATATAACGTTATACGTTATAAAATAATACCGTACAACGTTATACGTTCTAACGTAATACAATATAACGTTATAACGTAACACTATATAACGTTATACGTTATAACGTAACACTACATATCGTTATACGTTATAAAATAATAACATATAACGTTATACGTTATAAAATAATACCGTATAACTTTCTACGTTATAACGTAATATAGTATAACGTTATAACGTAACACTATATAACGTTATACGTTATAACGTAACACTACATAACGGTATACGTTATAAAATAATATTATATAACGTTATACGTTATGAAATATTGCCACATAACGTTAGACGTTATAACGTAACACTACATAACGTTATACGTTATAAAATAATACCGTATTACGTTATACGTTATAAAATAATACCGTATAACGTTATACGTTATGAAATAATACCATATAACGTTATACGTTATAAAATAATACCATATAACGTTATACGTTATAAAATGATGCCATATAACGTTATACGTTATAAAATAATACCGTATAACGTTATACGTTATAACGTAATACAATATAACGTTAGAACGTAACACTATATAACGTTATACGTTATAACGTAACACTACACAACGTTATACGTTATGAAATAATACCATATAACGTTATACGTTATAAAATAATACCATACAACGTTATACGTTATAACGTAATATAATATAACGTTATACGTTATAACGTAATACAATGTAGCCTTATAACGTTACACTATATAACGTTATACGTTATAACGTAACACTACACATCGTTATACGTTATGAAATAATACCATAGAACGTTATACGTTATAAAGTAATACCGTATAACGTTATACGTTCTAACGTAGTAAAATATAACGTTATAACGTAACACCATATAACGTTATACGTTATAACGTAACACTTCATAACGTTATACGTAATAAAATAATACCGTACAACATTATACGTTCTAACGTAATACAATATAACGTCCTAACGTAATACAATATAAGGTTATAACGTAACACTACATAACGGTATACGTTATAAAATAATACCATATAACGTTATACGTTATTAAATAATACCGTACAACGTTATACGTTCTAATGTATATAACGTTATAATGTCAATATAACGTTATAACGAAACGCTATATAACGTTATACGTTATACCGTAACACTACATAACGTTATACGTTATAAAATAATACCATATAACGTTATACGTTATAAAATAATACCGTATAACTTTCTACGTTATAACGTAATATAATATAACGTTATAACGTAACACTATATAACGTTATACGTTATAACGTAACACTACATAACGGTATACGTTATAAAATAATCTTATATAACGTTATACGTTATAAAATATTACCACATAACGTTATACGTTATAACGTAACACTACGTAACGTTATACGTTATAAAATATTACCGTATTACGTTATACATTTTAACGTAATTCAATATAACGTTATAACGTAACACTACATAACGTTATACGTTATAAAATAATACCATATAACGTTATACGTTATAAAATAATACCGTATAACTTTCTACGTTATAACGTAATATAATATAACGTTATAACGTAACACTATATAACGTTATACGTTATAACGTAACACTACATAACGGTATACGTCATAAAATAATCTTATATAACGTTATACGTTATAAAATATTACCACATAACGTTATACGTTATAACGTAACACTACGTAACGTTATACGTTATAAAATATTACCGTATTACGTTATACATTTTAACGTAATTCAATATAACGTTATAACGTAACACTACATAACGTTATACGTTATAAAATAATACCATATAACGTTATACGTTATAAAATAATACCGTATAACTTTCTACGTTATAACGTAATATAATATAACGTTATAACGTAACACTATATAACGTTATACGTTATAACGTAACACTACATAACGTTATACGTTATAAAATAATCTTATATAACGTTATACGTTATAAAATAATACCGTACAACGTTATACGTTCTAACGTAATACAATATAACGTTATAACGTAACACTATATAACGTTATACGTTATAACGTAACACTACATATCGTTATACGTTATAAAATAATAACATATAACGTTATACGTTATAAAATAATACCGTATAACTTTCTACGTCATAACGTACTATAATATAACGTTATAACGTAACACTATATAACGTTATACGTTATAACGTAACACTACATAACGGTATACGTTATAAAATAATATTATATAACGTTATACGTTATGAAATATTGCCACATAACGTTATACGTTATAACGTAACACTACATAACGTTATACGTTATAAAATAATACCGTCTTACGTTATACGTTATAAAATAATACCGTATAACGTTATACGTTATGAAATAATACCATATAACGTTATACGTTATAAAATAATACCATATAACGTTATACGTTATAAAATGATGCCATATAACGTTATACGTTATAAAATAATACCGTATAACGTTATACGTTATAACGTAATACAATATAACGTTAGAACGTACCACTATATAACGTTATACGTTATAACGTAACACTACACAACGTTATACGTTATGAAATGATACCATATAACGTCATACGTTATAAAATAATACCATATAACGTTATACGTTATAACGTAATATAATATAACGTTATACGTTATAACGTAATACAATGTAGCCTCATAACGTTACACTATATAACGTTATACGTTATAACGTAACACTACACAACGTTATACGTTATGAAATAATACCATATAACGTTATACGTTATAAAATAATACCGTATGACGTTATACGTTATAACGTAATATAATATAACGTTATACGTTATAACGTAATATAATATATCGTTATAACGTAACACTATATAACGTCCTACGTTAGAACGTAACACCATATAACGTTATACGTTATAACGTAACAATACATAACGTTATACGTCATAAAATAATATTATATAACGTTACACGTTATAAAATAATACCATATATCGTTATACGTTATTAAGTAATACCGTATAACGTTATACGTTATAACGAAATACAATGTAGCGTTATAACGTTACACTATATAAGGTTATACATTATAACGTAACACTACACAACGTTATACGTTATGAAATAATACCATAGAACGTTATACGTTATAAAGTAATACCGTATAACGTTATACGTTCTAACGTTGTACAATATAACGTTATAACGTAACACCATATAACGTTATACGTTATAACGTAACACTTCATAACGTTATACGTAATAAAATAATACCGTACAACGTTATACGTTCTAACGTAATACAATATAACGTTCTAACGTAATACAATATAACGTTATAACGTAACACTACATAACGATATACGTTATAAAATAATACCATATAACGTTATACGTTATTAAATAATACCGTACAACGTTATACGTTCTAATGTATATAACGTTATAATGTCAATATAACGTTATAACGAAACGCTATATAACGTTATACGTTATACCGTAACACTACATAACGTTATACGTTATAAAATAATACCATATAACGTTATACGTTATAAAATAATACGGTATAACTTTCTACGTTATAACGTAATATAATATAACGTTATAACGTAACACTATATAACGTTATACGTTATAACGTAATATAATATAACGTTATACGTTATAACGTAATACAATGTAGCCTCATAACGTTACACTATATAACGTTATACGTTATAACGTAACCCTACACAACGTTATACGTTATGAAATAATACCATATAACGTTATACGTTATAAAATAATACCGTATGACGTTATACGTTATAACGTAATATAATATAACGTTATACGTTATAACGTAATATAATATATCGTTATAACGTAACACTATATAACGTCCTACGTTAGAACGTAACACCATATAACGTTATACGTTATAACGTAACACTACATAACGTTATACGTCATAAAATAATATTATATAACGTTACACGTTATAAAATAATACCATATATCGTTATACGTTATTAAGTAATACCGTATAACGTTATACGTTATAACGAAATACAATGTAGCGTTATAACGTTACACTATATAACGTTATACGTTATAACGTAACACTACACAACGTTATACGTTATGAAATAATACCATAGAACGTTATACGTTATAATGTAATACCGTATAACGTTATACGTTCTAACGTAGTACAATATAACGTTATAACGTAACACCATATAACGTTATACGTTATAACGTAACACTTCATAACGTTATACGTAATAAAATAATACCGTACAACGTTATACGTTCTAACGTAATACAATATAACGTTCTAACGTAATACAATATAACGTTATAACGTAACACTACATAACGATATACGTTATAAAATAATACCATATAACGTTATACGTTATTAAATAATACCGTACAACGTTATACGTTCTAATGTATATAACGTTATAATGTCAATATAACGTTATAACGAAACGCTATATAACGTTATACGTTATACCGTAACACTACATAACGTTATACGTTATAAAATAATACCATATAACGTTATACGTTATAAAATAATACCGTATAACTTTCTACGTTATAACGTAATATAATATAACGTTATAACGTAACACTATATAACGTTATACGTTATAACGTAACACTACATAACGGTATACGTTATAAAATAATCTTATATAACGTTATACGTTATAAAATATTACCACATAACGTTATACGTTATAACGTAACACTACGTAACGTTATACGTTATAAAATATTACCGTATTACGTTATACTTTTTAACGTAATTCAATATAACGTTATAACGTAACACTACATAACGTTATACGTTATAAAATAATACCATATAACGTTATACGTTATAAAATAATACCGTATAACTTTCTACGTTATAACGTAATATAATATAACGTTATAACGTAACACTATATAACGTTATACGTTATAACGTAACACTACATAACGGTATACGTTATAAAATAATCTTATATAACGTTATACGTTATAAAATATTACCACATAACGTTATACGTTATAACGTAACACTACGTAACGTTATACGTTATAAAATATTACCGTATTACGTTATACATTTTAACGTAATTCAATATAACGTTATAACGTAACACTACATAACGTTATACGTTATAAAATAATACCATATAAAGTTATACGTTATAAAATAATACCGTATAACGTTATACGTTCTAACGTAATACAATACCACGTTATAACGTAACACTATATAACGTTATACGTTATAACGTAACACTACATAACGGTATACGTTATAAAATAATCTTATATAACGTTATACGTTATAAAATATTACCACATAACGTTATACGTTATAACATAACACTACGTAACGTTATACGTTATAAAATATTACCGTATTACGTTATACATTTTAACGTAATTCAATATAACGTTATAACGTAACACTACATAACGTTATACGTTATAAAATAATACAATATAACGTTATACGTTATAAAATAATACCGTATAACGTTATACGTTCTAACGTAATACAATACCACGTTATAACGAAACACTATAATATGTTATACGTTATAACGTAATACTACATAACGTTATACGTTATAAAATAATACCATATAACGTTATACGTTATAAAATAACACCATGTAACGTTATACGTTATTAAGTAATACCGTATAACGTTATACGTTATAACGAAATACAATGTAGCGTTATAACGTTACACTATATAACGTTATACGTTATAAAATAATACCGTATAACGTTCTACGTTATAACGTAATATAATATAACGTTATAACGTTACACTATATAACGTTATACGTTATAACGTAACACTACATAACGGTTTACGTTATAAAATAATATTATATAACGTTATAGGTTATAAAATATTACCGCATAACGTTATACGTTATAACGTAACACTACATAACGTTATACGTTATAAAATAATACCATATAACGTTATACGTTATAACGTAACACCACATAACGTTATAGGTTATAAAATAATACCATATAACGTTATACGTTATAAAATAATACCGTATAACATTCTACGTTATAACGTAATATAATATAACGTTATAACGTAACACTATATAACGTTATACGTTATAACGTAAGTCTACATTACGATATACGTTTTAAAATAATACCATATAACGTTATACGTTATTAAATAATACCGTACAACGTTATACGTTCTAACGTAATACAATATAACGTTATAAGGTAACACCATATAACGTTATACGTTCTAATGTAATACAATATAACGGTATAACGTAACACTATATAACGTTATACGTTAAAACGTAACACTATATAACGTTATACGTTATAACGTAACACTACATAACGTTATACGTTAAAACGTAACACTATATAACGTTATACGTTAAAACGTAACACTATATAACGTTATACGTTATAACGTAACACTACATAACGTTATACGTTATTAGGTATCACTACATAACGTTATACGTAATGAAATAATACCATATATCGTTATACGTTATAAAATAATACCATATAACGTTATACGTTATAATATATTACCATATTACGTTATACGTTATTAAGTAATACCGTATAACGTTATACGTTATAACGAAATACAATGTAGCGTTATAACGATACACTATATAACGTTATACGTTATAACGAAACACTACATAACGTTATACGTTATAACGTAACACTACATAACGTTATACGTCATAAATAATACCATATAACGTTATACGTTATGAAATAATACCATATAACGTTATACGTTATAAAATAATACCATATAACGTTATACGTTATAAAATGATGCCTTATAACGTTACACGTTATAAAATAATACAATATAACGTTATACGTTATAAAATAATACTGTATAACGTTGTATGGTATAACGTAATACAATATAACGTTATAACGTAACACTACATAACGTTGTACGTTATTAGGTATCACTATATAACGTTATACGTTATAACGTAACACTACATTACGATATATGTTATAAAATAATACCATATAACGTTATACGTTATTAAATAATACCGTACAACGTTATACGTTCTAACGTAATACAATATAACGTTATAAGGTAACACCATATAACGTTATACGTTATAACGTAATATAATATAACGTTATAACGTAACACTATATAACGTTATACGTTATAACGTAACACTACATAACGTTATACGTTATTAGGTATCACTACATAACGTTATACGTTATAAAATAATATCATATAACGTTATCCGTTATAAAATAATACCGTATAACGTTATACGTTATAACGTAGTATAATATAACGTTATAACGTAACACTATATAACGTTATACTTTATAACGTAATACAATATAACGTTATAACGTAACACTATATAACGTTATACGTTACAACGTAACACCTCATAACGTTATACCTTATGAAATAATATTATATAACGTTATACGTACTGAAATAATACCATATATCGTTATGCGTTATAAAATAATACCATATAACGTTATACGTTATAATATATTACCATATTTCGTTATACGTTAGTAAGTAATACCGTATAACGTTATACGTTATAACGAAATACAATGTAGCGTTATAACGTTACACTATATAACGTTATACGTTATAACGTAACACTACACAACGTTATACGTTATGAAATAATACCATATAACGTTATACGTTATAAAATAATACCGTATAACGTTATACGTTATAACGTAATATAATATAACGTTGTAACGTAACACTATATAACGTCATACGTTATAACGTAACACCATATAACGTTATACGTTATAACGTAACACTACATAACGTTATACGTTATAAAATAATACCGTACAACGTTATACGTTCTAACGTAATACAATATAACGTTATAACGTAACACAATATGTAACGTTATACGTTATAACGTTACACTACATAACGTTACACGTTATAAAATAATATTATATAACGTTACACGTTATAAAATAATACCATACGACGTTATACGTTATAAAATAATACCGTATAACGTTGTACGTTCTAACGTAATACAATATAAAGTTATAACGTAACACTACATAACGCTATACGTTATAAAATAATACCGTATTACGTTATACATTTTAACGTAATATAATATAACGTTATAACGTAACACTATATAACGTTATACGTTATAACGTAACACCTCATAACGTTATACGTTATAACGTAACACTACATAACGTTATACGTTATAAAATAATATTATATAACGTTACACGTTATAAAATAATACCATATATCGTTATACGTTATTAAGTAATACCGTATAACGTTATACGTTATAACGTAATACAATGTAGCGTTATAACGTTACACTATATAACGTTATACGTTATAACGTAATACAATATAACGTTATAACGTTACACTATATAACGTTATACGTTATAACGTAACACAACACAACGTTATACGTTATAAAATAATACCATATAACGTTATACGATATAAAATAATACCGTATAACGTTATACGTTATAACGTAATATAATATAACGTTATAACGTAACACTATATAACGTTATACGCTATAACGTAACACTACATAACGTTATACGTTATTAGGTATCACTACATAACGTTATACGTTATAAAATAATATCATATAACGTTATCCGTTATAAAATAATACCGTATAACGTTATACGTTCTAACGTAATAGAATATAACGTTATATCGTAACACTATATAACGTTATACGTTATAACGTAATACAATATAACGTTATAACGTAACACTATATAACGTTATACGTTATAACGTAACACCTCATAACGTTATACCTTATAAAATAAGATTATATAACGTTATACGCAATGAAATAATACCATATATCGTTATACGTTATAAAATAATACCATATAACGTTATACGATATAATATATTACCATATTACGTTATACGTTATTAAGTAATACCGTATAACGTTATACGTTATAACGAAATACAATGTAGCGTTATAACGTTACACTATATAACGTTATACGTTATAAAATAATACCGTATAACGTTCTACGTTATAACGTAATATAATATAACGTTATAACGTTACACTATATAACGTTATACGTTATAACGTAACACTACATAACGGTTTACGTTATAAAATAATATTATATAACGTTATAGGTTATAAAATATTACCGCATAACGTTATACGTTATAACGTAACACTACATAACGTTATACGTTATAAAATAATACCATATAACGTTATACGTTATAACGTAACACCACATAACGTTATAGGTTATAAAATAATACCATATAACGTTATACGTTATAAAATAATACCGTATAACATTCTACGTTATAACGTAATATAATATAACGTTATAACGTAACACTATATAACGTTATACGTTATAACGTAACTCTACATTACGATATACGTTTTAAAATAATACCATATAACGTTATACGTTATTAAATAATACCGTACAACGTTATACGTTCTAACGTAATACAATATAACGTTATAAGGTAACACCATATAACGTTATACGTTCTAATGTAATACAATATAACGTTATAACGTAACACTATATAACGTTATACGTTATAACGTAACACTACATAGCGTTATACGTTATAACGTAACTTTATATAGCGTTATACGTTATAAAATATTACGGTATAACGTTATACGTTATAACGTTATATAATATAACGTTATAACGTAACACTATATAACGTTATACGTTAAAACGTAACACTACATAACGTTATACGTTATAAATAATACCATATAACGTTATACGTTATGAAATAATACCATATAACGTTATACGTTATAAAATAATACCATATAACGTTATACGTTATAAAATGATGCCATATAACGTTACACGTTATAAAATAATACAATATAACGTTATACGTTATAAAATAATACTGTATAACGTTGTATGGTATAACGTAATACAATATAACGTTATAACGTAACACTACATAACGTTGTACGTTATTAGGTATCACTATATAACGTTATACGTTATAACGTAACACTACATTACGATATATGTTATAAAATAATACCATATAACGTTATACGTTATTAAATAATACCGTACAACGTTATACGTTCTAACGTAATACAATATAACGTTATAAGGTAACACCATATAACGTTATACGTTCTAACGTAATACAATATAACGTTATAACGTAACACTATATAACGTTATACGTTATAACGTAACACTACTTAGCGTTATACGTTATAACGTAACTTTATATAGCGTTATACGTTATAAAATATTACGGTACAACGTTATACGTTATAACGTAATATAATATAACGTTATAACGTAACACTATATAACGTTATACGTTATAACGTAACACTACATAACGTTATACGTTATTAGGTATCACTACATAACGTTATACGTTATAAAATAATATCATATAACGTTATCCGTTATAAAATAATACCGTATAACGTTATACGTTATAACGTAGTATAATATAACGTTATAACGTAACACTATATAACGTTATACTTTATAACGTAATACAATATAACGTTATAACGTAACACTATATAACGTTATACGTTACAACGTAACACCTCATAACGTTATACCTTATGAAATAATATTATATAACGTTATACGTACTGAAATAATACCATATATCGTTATGCGTTATAAAATAATACCATATAACGTTATACGTTATAATATATTACCATATTTCGTTATACGTTATTAAGTAATACCGTATAACGTTATACGTTATAACGAAATACAATGTAGCGTTATAACGTAACACTACATAACGTTATACGTTATAACGTAATATAATATAACGTTGTAACGTAACACTATATAACGTCATACGTTATAACGTAACACCATATAACGTTATACGTTATAACGTAACACTACATAACGTTATACGTTATAAAATAATACCATATAACGTTATACGTTATTAAATAGTACCGTACAACGTTATACGTTGTAAAGTAATACCATATAACGTTATACGTTATAAAATAATACCGTATAACGTTGTACGTTATAACGTAATACAATATAACGTTATAACGTAACACTACATAACGTTATACGTTATTAGGTATCACTATATAACGTTATACGTTATAACGTAACACTACATTACGATATACGTCATAAAATAATACCATATAACGTTATACGTTATTAAATAATACCGTACAACGTTATACGTTCTAACGTAATACAATATAACGTTATAAGGTAACGCCATATAACGTTATACGTTCTAACGTAATACAACATAACGTTATAACGTAACACTATATAACGTTATACGTTATAACGTAACACTACTTAGCGTTATACGTTATAACGTAACTTTATATATCGTTATACGTTATTAAGTAATACCGTATAACGTTATACGTTATAACGTAATACAATGTAGCGTTATAACGTTACACTATATAACGTTATACGTTATAACGTAACACTACACAACGTTATACGTTATGAAATAATACCATATTACGTTATACGTTATAAAATAATACCGTATAACGTTATACGTTATAACGTAATATAATATAACGTTATAACGTAACACTATATGACGTCATACGTTATAACGTAACACCATATAACGTTATACGTTATAACGTAACACGACATAACCTTATACGTTATAAAATAATATTACATAACGTTACACGTTATAAAATAACAGCATATATCGTTATACGTTATTAAGTAATACCGTATAACGTTATACGTTATAACGTAATACAATGTAGCGTTATAGCGTTACACTATATAACGTTATACGTTATAACGTAACACAACACAACGTTATACGTTATAAAATAATACCATATATCGTTATACGTTATTAAGTAATACCGTATAACGTTATACGTTATAACGTAATACAATGTAGCGTTATAACGTTACACTATATCGTTATACGTTATAACGTAACACAACACAACGTTATACGTTATAAAATAATACCATATAACGTTATACGTTATAAAATAATACCGTATAACGTTATACGTTATAACGTAATATAATATAACGTTATAACGTAACAGTATATAACGTTATACGTTATAACATAACACCATATAACGTTATACGTTATAACGTAACACTACATAACGATATACGTTATAAAATAATACCATATAACGTTATACGTTATTAAATAATACCGGACAACGTTATACGTTCTAGCGTAATACAATATTACGTTATAACGTAACACTATATAACGTTATACGTTATAAAATAATACCGTATAACTTTCTACGTTATAACGTAATATAATATAACGTTATAACGTAACAGTATATAACGTTATACGTTATAACATAACACCATATAACGTTATACGTTATAACGTAACACTACATAACGATATACGTTATAAAATAATACCATATAACGTTATACGTTATTAAATAATACCGGACAACGTTATACGTTCTAGCGTAATACAATATTACGTTATAACGTAACACTATATAACGTTATACGTTATAACGTAACACTACATAACGGTTTACGTTATAAAATAATATTATATAACGTTATAGGTTATAAAATATTACCGCATAACGTTATACGTTATCACGTAACACTACATAATGTTATACGTTATAAAATAATACCGTATTACGTTATACATTTTAACGTAATACAATATAACGTTATAACGTAACACTATATAACGTTATACGTTATGACGTACCACCCCATAACGTTATACCTTATAAAATAATATTATATAACGTTATACGTACTGAAATAATACCATATATCGTTATACGTTATAAAATAATACCATATAACGTTATACGTTATAATATATTACCATATTTCGTTATACGTTATTAAGTAATACCGTATAACGTTATACGTTATAACGAAATACAATGTAGCGTTATAACGTTACACTATATAACGTCATACGTTATAACGTAACACTACACAACGTTATACGTTATGAAATAATACCATATAACGTTATACGTTGTAAATAATACCGTATAACGTTATACGTTATAACGTAATATAATATAACGTTATAACGTAACACTATATAACGTCATACGTTATAACGTAACACTTCATAACGGTTTAGGTTATAAAATAATATTATATAACGTTATAGGTTATAAAATATTACCGCATAACGTTATACGTTATAACGTAACACTACATAATGTTACACGTTATAAAATAATACCGTATTACGTTATACATTTTAACGTAATACAATATAACGTTATAACGTAACACTACATAACGTTATACGTTATAAAATAATTCCATATAACGTTATACGTTATAAAATAATACCGTATAACGTTATACGTTCTAACGTAATACAATACAACGTTATAACTAAACACTATAAAACGTTATACGTTATAACGTAACACTACATAACGTTATACGTTATAAAATAATACCATATAACGTCATACGTTATAACGTAACACCACATAACGTTATAGGTTATAAAATAATACCATATAATGTTATACGTTATAAAATAATACCGTATAACATTCTACGTTATAACGTAATATAATATAACGTTATAACGTAACACTATATGACGTTATACGTTATAACGTAACTCTACATTACGATATACGTTATAAAATAATACCATATAACGTTATACGTTATTAAATAATACCGTACAACGTTATACGTTCTAACGTAATACAATATAACGTTATAAGGTAACACCATATAACGTTATACGTTCTAATGTAATACAATATAACGTTATAACGTAACACTATATAACGTTATACGTTATAACGTAACACTACATAGCGTTATACGTTATAACGTAACTTTATATAGCGTTATACGTTATAAAATATTACGGTATAACGTTATACGTAATAACGTAATTACGTTACGTAATTACGTTATAACGTAATATAATATAACGTTATAACGTAACACTATATAACGTTATACGTTATAACGTAATATAATATAACGTTATAACGTAACACTATAAAACGTTATACGTTATAACGTAATACAATATAACGTTATAACGTAACACTATATAACGTTATACGTTATAACGTAACACCCCACAACGTTATACCTTATAAAATAATATTATATAACGTTATACGTAATGAAATAATACCATATATCGTTACACGTTATAAAATAATACCATATAATGTTATACGTTATAATATATTACCATATTACGTTATACGTTATTAAGTAATACCGTATAACGTTATACGTTATAACGAAATACAATGTAGCGTTATAACGTTACACTATATAACGTTATACGTTATAACGTAACACTACATAACGGTATACGTTATAAAATAATACCGTATTACGTTATACATTTTAACGTAATACAATATAACGTTATAACGTAACACTACATAACGCTATACGTTATAAAATAATACCATATGACGTTATACGTTATAAAACAACACCGTATAACGTTATACGTTATGAAATAATACCATATAACGTTATACGTTATAAAATAATATCATATAACGTTATCCGTTATAAAATAATACCGTATAACGTTATACGTTCTAACGTAATAGAATATAACGTTATAACGTAACACTATAAAACGTTATACGTTATAACGTAATACAATATAACGTTATAACGTAACACTATATAACGTTATACGTTATGACGTACCACCCCATAACGTTATACCTTATAAAATAATATTATATAACGTTATACGTACTGAAATAATACCATATATCGTTATACATTATAAAATAATACCATATAACGTTATACGTTATAATATATTACCATATTTCGTTATACGTTATTAAGTAATACCGTATAACGTTATACGTTATAACGAAATACAATGTAGCGTTATAACGTTACACTATATAACGTCATACGTTATAACGTAACACTACACAACGTTATACGTTATGAAATAATACCATATAACGTTATACGTTGTAAATAATATCGTATAACGTTATACGTTATAACGTAATATAATATAACGTTATAACGTAACACTATATAATGTCATACGTTATAACGTAACACTACATAATGTTACACGTTATAAAATAATACCGTATTACGTTATACATTTTAACGTAATACAATATAACGTTATAACGTAACACTACATAACGTTATACGTTATAAAATAATTCCATATAACGTTATACGTTATAAAATAAAACCGTATAACGTTATACGTTCTAACGTAATACAATACAACGTTATAACTAAACACTATAAAACGTTATACGTTATAACGTAACACTACATAACGTTATACGTTATAAAATAATACCATATAACGTTATACGTTATAACGTAACACCACATAACGTTATAGGTTATAAAATAATACCATATAACGTTATACGTTATGAAATAATACCGTATAACATTCTACGTTATAACGTAATATAATATAACGTTATAACGTAACACTATATGACGTTATACGTTATAACGTAACTCTACATTACGATATACGTTATAAAATAATACCATATAACGTTATACGTTATTAAATAATACCGTACAACGTTATACGTTCTAACGTAATACCATATAACGTTATAAGGTAACACCATATAACGTTATACGTTCTAACGCAATACAATATAACGTTATAACGTAACACTATATAACGTTATACGTTATAACGTAACACCCCATAACGTTATACCTTATAAAATAATATTATATAACGTTATACGTAATGAAATAATACCATATATCGTTATACGTTATAAAATAATACCATATAATGTTATACGTTATAATATATTACCATATTACGTTATACGTTATTAAGTAATACCGTATAACGTTATACGTTATAACGAAATACAATGTAGCGTTATAACGTTACACTATATAACGTTATACGTTATAACGTTACACTACATAACGGTATACGTTATAAAATAATACCGTATTACGTTATACATTTTAACGTAATACAATATAACGTTATAACGTAACACTACATAACGCTATACGTTATAACGTAACACCATATAACGTTATACGTTATAACGTAACACTATATAACGTTATACGTTATAACGTAACACTACATAACGTTATACGTTATAAAATAATACCATATAACGTTATACGTTATAAAATAATACCGTATAACATTCTACGTTATAACGTAATATAATATAACGTTATAACGTAACACTATATAACGTTATACGTTATAACGTAACTCTACATTACGATATACGTTATAAAATAATACCATATAACGTTATACGTTATTAAATAATACCCTACAACGTTATACGTTCTAACGTAATACAATAAAACGTTATAAGGTAACACCATATAACGTTATACGTTCTAACGTAATACAATATAACGTTATAACGTAACACTATATAACGTTATACGTTATAACGTAACACTACATAGCGTTATACGTTATAACGTAACTTTATATAGCGTTATACGTTATAAAATATTACGGTATAACGTTATACGTTATAACGTAATATAATATAACGTTATAACGTAACACTATATAACGTTATACGTTATAACGTAATATAATATAACGTTATAACGTAACACTATATAACGTTATACGTTATAACGTAATATAATATAACGTTATAACGTAACACTATATAACGTTATACGTTATAACGTAACACTATATAACGTTATACGTTATAACGTAACACTACATAACGTTATACGTTATTAGGTATCACTACATAACGTTATCCGTTATAAAATAATACCGTATAACGTTATACGTTCTCACGTAATAGAATATAACGTTATAACGTAACACTATAAAACGTTATACGTTATAACGTAATACAATATAACTTTATAACGTAACACTATATAACGTTTTACGTTATAACGTAACACCCCATAACGTTATACCTTATAAAATAATATTATATATCGTTATACGTAATGAAATAATACCATATATCGTTATACGTTATAAAATAATACCATATAATGTTATACGTTATAATATATTACCATATTACGTTATACGTTTTTAAGTAATTCCGTATAACGTTATACGTTATAACGAAATACAATGTAGCGTTATAACGTTACACTATATAACGTTATACGTTATAACGTAACACTACATAACGGTATACGTTATAAAATAATATTATATAATGTTATACGTTATAAAATATTACCGCATATAGTTATACGTTATAACGTAACACTACATAATGTTATACGTTATAAAATAATACCGTATTACGTTATACATTTTAACGTAATACAATATAACGTTATAACGTAACACTACATAACGCTATACGTTATAAAATAATAACGTATAACGTTATACGTTATAAAATGATGCTATATAACGTTATAAGTTATAAAATAATACCGTATAACGATATACGTTATAACGTAATACAATATAACGTTATAACGTAACACTATATAACGTTATACGTTATAACGTAACACTACATAACGTCATACGTTATAAAATAATACCCTATAACGTTCTACGTTATAACGTAATATAATATAACGTTATAACGTAACACTACATAATGTTATACGTTATAAAATAATACCGTATTACGTTATACATTTTAACGTAATACAATATAACGTTATAACGTAACACTACATAACGTTATACGTTATAAAATAATACCGTATAACGTTATACGTTATAACGTAATACAATGTAGCGTTATAACGTTACACTATATAACGTTATACGTTATAACGTAAGACAACACAACGTTATATATTATAAAATAATACCATATAACGTTATACGTTATAAAATAATACCGTATAACGTTATACGTTATAACGTAACACTATATAACGTTATACGATATAACGTAACACCATATAACGTTATACGTTATAATGTAACACTACATAATACGTTATAAAATAATACCATATAACGTTATACGTTATTAAATAATACCGTACAACGTTATACGTTCTAGCGTAATACAATATAACGTCATAACGTAACACTATATAACGTTATACGTTATAACGTAACACTACATAACGTTATGCGTTATAAAATAATACCATATAACGTTATACGTTATAAAATAATACCGTATAACGTTCTACGTTATAACGTAATATAATATAACGTTATACGTTATAACGTGACACTACATAACGGTTTACGTTATAAAATATTACCGCATAACGCTATACGTTATAACGTAACACTACATAATGTTATACGTTATAAAATAATACCGTATTACGTTATACATTTTAACGTAATACAATATAACGTTATAACGTAACACTACATAACGTTATACGTTATAAAATAATACCATATAACGTTATACGTTATAAAATAATACCGTCTAACGTTATACGTTCTAACGTAATACAATACAACGTTATAACGAAACACTATAAATCGTTATACGTTGTAACGTAACACTACATAACGTTATACGTTATAAAATAATATTATATAACGTTACACGTTATAAAATAATACCGTATAACGTTATACGTTATAACGTAATACACTGTAGCGTTATAACGTTACACTATATAACGTTATACGTTATAAAATAATACCATATGACGTTATACGTTATAAAATAATACCGTATAACGTTATACGTTATAAAATAATACCGTATAACGTTCTACGTTATAACGTAATATAATATAACGTTATAACGTAACACTATATAACGTTATACGTTATAACGTAACACTACATAACGGTTTACGTTATAAAATAATACCATATAACGTTATACGTTATTAAATAATACCGTACAACGTTATACGTTCTAGCGTAATACAATATAACGTTATAACGTAACACTATATAACGTTATACGTTATAACGTAACACTACATAACGTTATACGTTATAAAATAATACCATATAACGTTATACGTTATAAAATAATACCGTATAACGTTCTACGTTATAACGTAATATAATATAACGTTATAACGTAACACTATATAACGTTATACGTTATAACGTAACACTACATAACGGTTTACGTTATAAAATAATATTATATAACGTTATAGGTTATAAAATATTACCGCATAACGTTATACGTTATAACGTAACACTACATAATGTTATACGTTATAAAATAATACCGTACAACGTTATACGTTCTAGCGTAATACAATATAACGTTATAACGTAACACTATATAACGTTATACGTTATAACGTAACACTACATAACGTTATACGTTATAAAATAATACCATATAACGTTATACGTTATAACGTAACACCACATAACGTTATAGGTTATAAAATAATACCATATAACGTTATACGTTATAAAATAATACCGTATAACATTCTACGTTATAACGTAATATAATATAACGTTATAACGTAACACTATATGACGTTATACGTTATAACGTAACTCTACATTACGATATACGTTATAAAATAATACCATATAACGTTATACGTTATTAAATAATACCGTACAACGTTATACGTTCTAACGTAATACCATATAACGTTATAAGGTAACACCATATAACGTTATACGTTCTAACGCAATACAATATAACGTTATAACGTAACACTATATAACGTTATACGTTATAACGTAACACCCCATAACGTTATACCTTATAAAATAATATTATATAACGTTATACGTAATGAAATAATACCATATATCGTTATACGTTATAAAATAATACCATATAATGTTATACGTTATAATATATTACCATATTACGTTATACGTTATTAAGTAATACCGTATAACGTTATACGTTATAACGAAATACAATGTAGCGTTATAACGTTACACTATATAACGTTATACGTTATAACGTTACACTACATAACGGTATACGTTATAAAATAATACCGTATTACCTTATACATTTTAACGTAATACAATATAACGTTATAACGTAACACTACATAACGCTATACGTTATAACGTAACACCATATAACGTTATACGTTATAACGTAACACGACATAACGTTATACGTTATAAAATAATATTATATAACGTTACACGTTATAAAATAATACCGTATAACGTTATACGTTATGAAATAATACCATATAACGTTATACGTTATAAAATAATACCGTATAACGTTATACGTTATAACGTAATATAATATAACGTTATAACGTAACACTATATAACGTCATACGTTATAACGTAACACCATATAACGTTATACGTTATAACGTAACACGACATAACGTTATACGTTATAAAATAATATTATATAACGTTACACGTTATAAAATAATACCGTATAACGTTATACGTTATAACGTAATACACTGTAGCGTTATAACGTTACACTATATAACGTTATACGTTATAAAATAATACCATATGACGTTATACGTTATAAAATAATACCGTATAACGTTATACGTTATAAAATAATACCGTATAACGTTCTACGTTATGACGTAATATAATATAACGTTATAACGTAACACTATATAACGTTATACGTTATAACGTAACACTACATAACGGTTTACGTTATAAAATAATACCATATAACGTTATACGTTATTAAATAATACCGTACAACGTTATACGTTCTAGCGTAATACAATATAACGTTATAACGTAACACTATATAACGTTATACGTTATAACGTAACACTACATAACGTTATACGTTATAAAATAATACCATATAACGTTATACGTTATAAAATAATACCGTATAACGTTCTACGTTATAACGTAATATAATATAACGTTATAACGTAATATAATATAACGTTATAACGTAACACTATATAACGTTATACGTTATAACGTAAAATAATATAACGTTATAACGTAACACTATATAACGTTATACATTATAACGTAACACTATATAACGTTATACGTTATAACGTAACACTACATAACGTTATACGTTATTGGGTATCACTACATAACGTTATCCGTTATAAAATAATACCGTATAACGTTATACGTTCTCACGTAATAGAATATAACGTTATAACGTAACACTATAAAACGTTATACGTTATAACGTAATACAATATAACTTTATAACGTAACACTATATAACGTTTTACGTTATAACGTAACACCCCATAACGTTATACCTTATAAAATAATATTATATATCGTTATACGTAATGAAATAATACCATATATCGTTATACGTTATAAAATAATACCATATAATGTTATACGTTATAATATATTACCATATTACGTTATACGTTTTTAAGTAATTCCGTATAACGTTATACGTTATAACGAAATACAATGTAGCGTTATAACGTTACACTATATAACGTTATACGTTATAACGTAACACTACATAACGGTATACGTTATAAAATAATATTATATAATGTTATACGTTATAAAATATTACCGCATATAGTTATACGTTATAACGTAACACTACATAATGCTATACGTTATAAAATAATACCGTATTACGTTATACATTTTAACGTAATACAATATAACATTATAACGTAACACTACATAACGCTATACGTTATAAAATAATAACGTATAACGTTATACGTTATAAAATGATGCTATATAACGTTATAAGTTATAAAATAATACCGTATAACGATATACGTTATAACGTAATACAATATAACGTTATAACGTAACACTATATAACGTTATACGTTATAACGTAACACTACATAACGTCATACGTTATAAAATAATACCCTATAACGTTCTACGTTATAACGTAATATAATATAACGTTATAACGTAACACTACATAATGTTATACGTTATAAAATAATACCGTATTACGTTATACATTTTAACGTAATACAATATAACGTTATAACGTAACACTACATAACGTTATACGTTATAAAATAATACCGTATAACGTTATACGTTATAACGTAATACAATGTAGCGTTATAACGTTACACTATATAACGTTATACGTTATAACGTAACACAACACAACGTTATATATTATAAAATAATACCATATAACGTTATACGTTATAAAATAATACCGTATAACGTTATACGTTATAACGTAACACTATATAACGTTATACGATATAACGTAACACCATATAACGTTATACGTTATAACGTAATACAATGTAGCGTTATAACGTTACACTATATAACGTTATACGTTATAACGTAACACAACACAACGTTATATATTATAAAATAATACCATATAACGTTATACGTTATAAAATAATACCGTATAACGTTATACGTTATAACGTAACACTATATAACGTTATACGATATAACGTAACACCATGTAACGTTATACGTTATAACGTAACACTACATAATACGTTATAAAATAATACCATATAACGTTATACGTTATTAAATAATACCGTACAACGTTATACGTTCTAGCGTAATACAATATAACGTCATAACGTAACACTATATAACGTTATACGTTATAACGTAACACTACATAACGTTATGCGTTATAAAATAATACCATATAACGTTATACGTTATAAAATAATACCGTATAACGTTCTACGTTATAACGTAATATAATATAACGTTATACGTTATAACGTGACACTACATAACGGTTTACGTTATAAAATATTACCGCATAACGCTATACGTTATAACGTAACACTACATAATGTTATACGTTATAAAATAATACCGTATTACGTTATACATTTTAACGTAATACAATATAACGTTATAACGTAACACTACATAACGCTATACGTTATAACGTAACACCATATAACGTTATACGTTATAACGTAACACGACATAACGTTATACGTTATAAAATAATATTATATAACGTTACACGTTATAAAATAATACCGTATAACGTTATACGTTATGAAATAATACCATATAACGTTATACGTTATAAAATAATACCGTATAACGTTATACGTTATAACGTAATATAATATAACGTTATAACGTAACACTATATAACGTCATACGTTATAACGTAACACCATATAACGTTATACGTTATAACGTAACACGACATAACGTTATACGTTATAAAATAATATTATATAACGTTACACGTTATAAAATAATACCGTATAACGTTATACGTTATAACGTAATACACTGTAGCGTTATAACGTTACACTATATAACGTTATACGTTATAAAATAATACCATATGACGTTATACGTTATAAAATAATACCGTATAACGTTATACGTTATAAAATAATACCGTATAACGTTCTACGTTATAACGTAATATAATATAACGTTATAACGTAACACTATATAACGTTATACGTTATAACGTAACACTACATAACGGTTTACGTTATAAAATAATACCATATAACGTTATACGTTATTAAATAATACCGTACAACGTTATACGTTCTAGCGTAATACAATATAACGTTATAACGTAACACTATATAACGTTATACGTTATAACGTAACACTACATAACGTTATACGTTATAAAATAATACCATATAACGTTATACGTTATAAAATAATAACGTATAACGTTCTACGTTATAACGTAATATAATATAACGTTATAACGTAACACTATATAACGTTATACGTTATAACGTAACACTACATAACGGTTTACGTTATAAAATAATATTATATAACGTTATAGGTTATAAAATATTACCGCATAACGTTATACGTTATAACGTAACACTACATAATGTTATACGTTATAAAATAATACCGTACAACGTTATACGTTCTAGCGTAATACAATATAACGTTATAACGTAACACTATATAACGTTATACGTTATAACGTAACACTACATAACGTTATACGTTATAAAATAATACCATATAACGTTATACGTTATAAAATAATACCGTATAACATTCTACGTTATAACGTAATATAATATAACGTTATAACGTAACACTATATAACGTTATACGTTATAACGTAATATAATATAACGTTATAACGTAACACTATATAACGTTATACGTTATAACGTAACACTATATAACGTTATACGTTATAACGTAACACTACATAACGTTATACGTTATTAGGTATCACTACATAACGTTATCCGTTATAAAATAATACCGTATAACGTTATACGTTCTCACGTAATAGAATATAACGTTATAACGTAACACTATAAAACGTTATACGTTATAACGTAATACAATATAACTTTATAACGTAACACTATATAACGTTTTACGTTATAACGTAACACCCCATAACGTTATACCTTATAAAATAATATTATATATCGTTATACGTAATGGAATAATACCATATATCGTTATACGTTATAAAATAATACCATATAATGTTATACGTTATAATATATTACCATATTACGTTATACGTTTTTAAGTAATTCCGTATAACGTTATACGTTATAACGAAATACAATGTAGCGTTATAACGTTACACTATATAACGTTATACGTTATAACGTAACACTACATAACGGTATACGTTATAAAATAATATTATATAATGTTATACGTTATAAAATATTACCGCATATAGTTATACGTTATAACGTAACACTACATAATGTTATACGTTATAAAATAATACCGTATTACGTTATACATTTTAACGTAATACAATATAACGTTATAACGTAACACTACATAACGCTATACGTTATAAAATAATAACGTATAACGTTATACGTTATAAAATGATGCTATATAACGTTATAAGTTATAAAATAATACCGTATAACGATATACGTTATAACGTAATACAATATAACGTTATAACGTAACACTATATAACGTTATACGTTATAACGTAACACTACATAACGTCATACGTTATAAAATAATACCCTATAACGTTCTACGTTATAACGTAATATAATATAACGTTATAACGTAACACTACATAATGTTATACGTTATAAAATAATACCGTATTACGTTATACATTTTAACGTAATACAATATAACGTTATAACGTAACACTACATAACGTTATACGTTATAAAATAATATCGTATAACGTTATACGTTATAACGTAACACTATATAACGTTATACGATATAACGTAACACCATATAACGTTCTACGTTATAACGTAATATAATATAACGTTATAACGTAACACTACATAATGTTATACGTTATAAAATAATACCGTATTACGTTATACATTTTAACGTAATACAATATAACGTTATAACGTAACACTACATAACGTTATACGTTATAAAATAATACCATATAACGTTATGCGTTATAAAATAATACCGTCTAACGTTATACGTTCTAACGTAATACAATACAACGTTATAACGAAACACTATAAATCGTTATACGTTGTAACGTAACACTACATAACGTTATACGTTATAAAATAATACCATATGACGTTATACGTTATAAAACAACACCGTATAACGTTATACGTTATGAAATAATACCATATAACGTTATACGTTATAAAATAATACCGTATAACGTTATACGTTATAACGTAATATAATATAACGTTATAACGTAACACTATATAACGTCATACGTTATAACGTAACACCATATAACGTTATACGTTATAACGTAACACGACATAACGTTATACGTTATAAAATAATATTATATAACGTTACACGTTATAAAATAATACCGTATAACGTTATACGTTATAACGTAATACAATGTAGCGTTATAACGTTACACTAAATAACGTTATACGTTATAACGTAACACAACACAACGTTATACGTTATAAAATAATACCATATAACGTTATACGTTATAAAATAATACCGTATAACGTTATACGTTATAAAATAATACCGTATAACGTTATACGTTATAACGTAATATAATATAACGTTATAACGTAACAGTATATAACGTTATACGTTATAACGTAACACCATATAACGTTATACGTTATAACGTAACTCTACATAACGATATACGTTATAAAATAATACCATATAACGTTATACGTTATTAAATAACACCGTACAACGTTATACGTTGTAAAATAATATCATATAACGTTATACGTTATAAAATAATACCGTATAACGTTGTACGTTATAACGTAATACAATATAACGTTATAACGTAACACTACATAACGTTATACGTTATTAGGTATCACTATATAACGTTATACGTTATAGCGTAACACTACATTACGATATACGTTATAAAATAATACCATATAACGTTATACGTTATTAAATAATACCGTACAACGTTATACGTTCTAACGTAATACAATATAACGTTATAAGGTAACACCAAATAACGTTATACGTTCTAACGTAATACAATATAACGTTATAACGTAACACTATATAACGTTATACGTTATAACGTAACACTACTTAGCGTTATACGTTATAACGTAACTTTATATAGCGTTATACGTTATAAAATATTACGGTATAACGTTATACGTTATCACGTAATATAATATAACGTTATAACGTAACACTATATAACGTTATACGTTATAACGTAACACTATATAACGTTATACTTTATAACGTAATACAATATAACGTTATAACGTAACACTATATAACGTTATACGTTACAACGTAACGCCTCATAACGTTATACCTTATAAAATAATATTATATAACGTTATACGTACTGAAATAATACCATATATCGTTATACGTTATAAAATAATACCATATAACGTTATACGTTATAATATATTACCATATTTCGTTATACGTTATTAAGTAATACCGTATAACGTTATACGTTATAACGAAATACAATGTAGCGTTATAACGTTACACTATATAACGTTATACGTTATAACGTAACACTACACAACGTTATACGTTATGAAATAATACCATATTACGTTATACGTTATAAAATAATACCGTATAACGTTATACGTTATAACGTAATATAATATAACGTTATAACGTAACACTATATGACGTCATACGTTATAACGTAACACCATATAACGTTATACGTTATAACGTAACACGACATAACCTTATACGTTATAAAATAATATTATATAACGTTACACGTTATAAAATAACAGCATATATCGTTATACGTTATTAAGTAATACCGTATAACGTTATACGTTATAACGTAATACAATGTAGCGTTATAGCGTTACACTATATAACGTTATACGTTATAACGTAACACAACACAACGTTATACGTTATAAAATAATACCATATATCGTTATACGTTATTAAGTAATACCGTATAACGTTATACGTTATAACGTAATACAATGTAGCGTTATAACGTTACACTATATAACGTTATACGTTATAACGTAACACAACACAACGTTATACGTTATAAAATAATACCATATAACGTTATACGTTATAAAATAATACCGTATAACGTTATACGTTATAACGTAATATAATATAACGTTATAACGTAACAGTATATAACGTTATACGTTATAACATAACACCATATAACGTTATACGTTATAACGTAACACTACATAACGATATACGTTATAAAATAATACCATATAACGTTATACGTTATTAAATAATACCGGACAACGTTATACGTTCTAGCGTAATACAATATTACGTTATAACGTAACACTATATAACGTTATACGTTATAAAATAATACCGTATAACTTTCTACGTTATAACGTAATATAATATAACTTTATAACGTAACACTATATAACGTTATACGTTATAACGTAACACTACATAACGGTTTACGTTATAAAATAATATTATATAACGTTATAGGTTATAAAATATTACCGCATAACGTTATACGTTATCACGTAACACTACATAATGTTATACGTTATAAAATAATACCGTATTACGTTATACATTTTAACGTAATACAATATAACGTTATAACGTAACACTACATAACGTTATACGTTATAAAATAATACCATATAACGTTATACGTTATAAAATAATACCGTATGACGTTATACGTTCTAACGTAATACAATACAACGTTATAACGAAACACTATAAAACGTTATACGTTATAACGTAACACTACATAACGTTATACGTTATAAAATAATACCATATAACGTTATACGTTATAACGTAACACCACATAACGTTATAGGTTATAAAATAATACCATATAACGTTATACGTTATAAAATAATACCGTGTAACATTCTACGTTATAACGTAATATAATATAACGTTATAACGTAACACTATATTACGTTATACGTTATAACGTAACACTATATAACGTTATACGTTATAACGTAACACTACATAACGTTATACGTTATTAGGTATCACTACATAACGTTATACGTTATAAAATAATATCATATAACGTTATCCGTTATAAAATAATACCGTATAACGTTATACGTTCTAACGTAATAGAATATAACGTTATAACGTAACACTATAAAACGTTATACGTTATAACGTAATACAATATAACGTTATAACGTAACACTATATAACGTTATACGTTATGACGTACCACCCCATAACGTTACACCTTATAAAATAATATTATATAACGTTATACGTACTGAAATAATACCATATATCGTTATACGTTATAAAATAATACCATATAACGTTATACGTTATAATATATTACCATATTTCGTTATACGTTATTAAGTAATACCGTATAACGTTATACGTTATAACGAAATACAATGTAGCGTTATAACGTTACACTATATAACGTCATACGTTATAACGTAACACTACACAACGTTATACGTTATGAAATAATACCATATAACGTTATACGTTGTAAATAATACCGTATAACGTTATACGTTATAACGTAATATAATATAACGTTATAACGTAACACTATATAACGTCATACGTTATTACGTAACACTACATAACGGTTTAGGTTATAAAATAATATTATATAACGTTATAAGTTATAAAATATTACCGCATAACGTTATACGTTATAACGTAACACTACATAATGTTACACGTTATAAAATAATACCGTATTACGTTATACATTTTAACGTAATACAATATAACGTTATAACGTAACACTACATAACGTTATACGTTATAAAATAATTCCATATAACGTTATACGTTATAAAATAATACCGTATAACGTTATACGTTCTAACGTAATACAATACAACGTTATAACTAAACACTATAAAACGTTATACGTTATAACGTAACACTACATAACGTTATACGTTATAAAATAATACCATATAACGTTATACGTTATAACGTAACACCACATAACGTTATAGGTTATAAAATTATACCATATAACGTTATACGTTATAAAATAATACCGTATAACATTCTACGTTATAACGTAATATAATATAACGTTATAACGTAACACTATATGACGTTATACGTTATAACGTAACTCTACATTACGATATACGTTATAAAATAATACCATATAACGTTATACGTTATTAAATAATACCGTACAACGTTATACGTTCTAACGTAATACAATATAACGTTATAAGGTAACACCATATAACGTTATACGTTCTAACGTAATACAATATAACGTTATAACGTAACACTATATAACGTTATACGTTATAACGTAACACTACATAGCGTTATACGTTATAACGTAACTTTATATAGCGTTATACGTTATAAAATATTACGGTATAACGTTATACGTAATAACGTAATTACGTTACGTAATTACGTTATAACGTAATATAATATAACGTTATAACGTAACACTATATAACGTTATACGTTATAACGTAATATAATATAACGTTATAACGTAACACTATAAAACGTTATACGTTATAACGTAATACAATATAACGTTATAACGTAACACTATATAACGTTATACGTTATAACGTAACACCCCACAACGTTATACCTTATAAAATAATATTATATAACGTTATACGTAATGAAATAATACCATATATCGTTATACGTTATAAAATAATACCATATAATGTTATACGTTATAATATATTACCATATTACGTTATACGTTATTAAGTAATACCGTATAACGTTATAGGTTATAACGAAATACAATGTAGCGTTATAACGTTACACTATATAACGTTATACGTTATAACGTAACACTACATAACGGTATACGTTATAAAATAATACCGTATTACGTTATACATTTTAACGTAATACAATATAACGTTATAACGTAACACTACATAACGCTATACGTTATAAAATAATACCATATGACGTTATACGTTATAAAACAACACCGTATAACGTTATACGTTATGAAATAATACCATATAACGTTATACGTTATAAAATAATATCATATAACGTTATCCGTTATAAAATAATACCGTATAACGTTATACGTTCTAACGTAATAGAATATAACGTTATAACGTAACACTATAAAACGTTATACGTTATAACGTAATACAATATAACGTTATAACGTAACACTATATAACGTTATACGTTATGACGTACCACCCCATAACGTTATACCTTATAAAATAATATTATATAACGTTATACGTACTGAAATAATACCATATATCGTTATACGTTATAAAATAATACCATATAACGTTATACGTTATAATATATTACCATATTTCGTTATACGTTATTAAGTAATACCGTATAACGTTATACGTTATAACGAAATACAATGTAGCGTTATAACGTTACACTATATAACGTCATACGTTATAACGTAACACTACACAACGTTATACGTTATGAAATAATACCATATAACGTTATACGTTGTAAATAATACCGTATAACGTTATACGTTATAACGTAATATAATATAACGTTATAACGTAACACTATATAACGTCATACGTTATAACGTAACACTACATAATGTTACACGTTATAAAATAATACCGTATTACGTTATACATTTTAACGTAATACAATATAACGTTATAACGTAACACTACATAACGTTATACGTTATAAAATAATTCCATATAACGTTATACGTTATAAAATAAAACCGTATAACGTTATACGTTCTAACGTAATACAATACAACGTTATAACTAAACACTATAAAACGTTATACGTTATAACGTGACACTACATAACGTTATACGTTATAAAATAATACCATATAACGTTATACGATATAACGTAACACCACATAACGTTATAGGTTATAAAATAATACCATATAACGTTATACGTTATAAAATAATACCGTATAACATTCTACGTTATAACGTAATATAATATAACGTTATAACGTAACACTATATGACGTTATACGTTATAACGTAACTCTACATTACGATATACGTTATAAAATAATACCATATAACGTTATACGTTATTAAATAATACCGTACAACGTTATACGTTCTAACGTAATACAATATAACGTTATAAGGTAACACCATATAACGTTATACGTTCTAACGTAATACAATATAACGTTATAACGTAACACTATATAACGTTATACGATATAACGTAACACCCCATAACGTTATACCTTATAAAATAATATTATATAACGTTATACGTAATGAAATAATACCACATATCGTTATACGTTATAAAATAATACCATATAATGTTATACGTTATAATATATTACCATATTACGTTATACGTTATTAAGTAATACCCTATAACGTTATACGTTATAACGAAATACAATGTAGCGTTATAACGTTACACTATATAACGTTATACGTTATAACGTTACACTACATAACGGTATACGTTATAAAATAATACCGTATTACGTTATACATTTTAACGTAATACAATATAACGTTATAACGTAACACTACATAACGCTATACGCTATAACGTAACACCATATAACGTTATACGTTATAACGTAACACGACATAACGTTATACGTTATAAAATAATATTATATAACGTTACACGTTATAAAATAATACCGTATAACGTTATACGTTATGAAATAATACCATATAACGTTATACGTTATAAAATAATACCGTATAACGTTATACGTTATAACGTAATATAATATAACGTTATAACGTAACACTATATAACGTCATACGTTATAACGTAACACCATATAACGTTATACGTTATAACGTAACACGACATAACGTTATACGTTATAAAATAATATTATATAACGTTACACGTTATAAAATAATACCGTATAACGTTCTACGTTATAACGTAATATAATATAACGTTATAACGTAACACTATATAACGTTATACGTTATAACGTAACACTACATAACGGTTTACGTTATAAAATAATACCATATAACGTTATACGTTATTAAATAATACCGTACAACGTTATACGTTCTAGCGTAATACAATATAACGTTATAACGTAACACTATATAACGTTATACGTTATAACGTAACACTACATAACGTTATACGTTATAAAATAATACCATATAACGTTATACGTTATAAAATAATACCGTATAACGTTCTACGTTATAACGTAATATAATA
This sequence comes from Bombus dahlbomii, assembly GCA_037178635.1. Taxonomy (NCBI): domain Eukaryota; kingdom Metazoa; phylum Arthropoda; class Insecta; order Hymenoptera; family Apidae; genus Bombus; species Bombus dahlbomii. The sequence goes on from CM074102.1 coordinate 23,903,388, forward strand.
TAACGTTATAACGTAACACTATATAACGTTATACGTTATAACGTAACACTACATAACGGTTTACGTTATAAAATAATATTATATAACGTTATAGGTTATAAAATATTACCGCATAACGTTATACGTTATAACGTAACACTACATAATGTTATACGTTATAAAATAATACCGTACAACGTTATACGTTCTAGCGTAATACAATATAACGTTATAACGTAACACTATATAACGTTATACGTTATAACGTAACACTACATAACGTTATACGTTATAAAATAATACCATATAACGTTATACGTTATAAAATAATACCGTATAACATTCTACGTTATAACGTAATATAATATAACGTTATAACGTAACACTATATAACGTTATACGTTATAACGTAACTCTACATTACGATATACGTTATAAAATAATACCATATAACGTTATACGTTATTAAATAATACCCTACAACGTTATACGTTCTAACGTAATACAATAAAACGTTATAAGGTAACACCATATAACGTTATACGTTCTAACGTAATACAATATAACGTTATAACGTAACACTATATAACGTTATACGTTATAACGTAACACTACATAGCGTTATACGTTATAACGTAACTTTATATAGCGTTATACGTTATAAAATATTACGGTATAACGTTATACGTTATAACGTAATATAATATAACGTTATAACGTAACACTATATAACGTTATACGTTATATCGTAATATAATATAACGTTATAACGTAACACTATATAACGTTATACGTTATAACGTAATATAATATAACGTTATAACGTAACACTATATAACGTTATACGTTATAACGTAACACTATATAACGTTATACGTTATATCGTAACACTACATAACGTTATACGTTATTAGGTATCACTACATAACGTTATCCGTTATAAAATAATACCGTATAACGTTATACGTTCTCACGTAATAGAATATAACGTTATAACGTAACACTATAAAACGTTATACGTTATAACGTAATACAATATAACTTTATAACGTAACACTATATAACGTTTTACGTTATAACGTAACACCCCATAACGTTATACCTTATAAAATAATATTATATATCGTTATACGTAATGAAATAATACCATATATCGTTATACGTTATAAAATAATACCATATAATGTTATACGTTATAATATATTACCATATTACGTTATACGTTTTTAAGTAATTCCGTATAACGTTATACGTTATAACGAAATACAATGTAGCGTTATAACGTTACACTATATAACGTTATACGTTATAACGTAACACTACATAACGGTATACGTTATAAAATAATATTATATAATGTTATACGTTATAAAATATTACCGCATATAGTTATACGTTATAACGTAACACTACATAATGTTATACGTTATAAAATAGTACCGTATTACGTTATACATTTTAACGTAATACAATATAACGTTATAACGTAACACTACATAACGCTATACGTTATAAAATAATAACGTATAACGTTATACGTTATAAAATGATGCTATATAACGTTATAAGTTATAAAATAATACCGTATAACGATATACGTTATAACGTAATACAATATAACGTTATAACGTAACACTATATAACGTTATACGTTATAACGTAACACTACATAACGTCATACGTTATTAAATAATACCCTATAACGTTCTACGTTATAACGTAATATAATATAACGTTATAACGTAACACTACATAATGTTATACGTTATAAAATAATACCGTATTACGTTATACATTCTAACGTAATACAATATAACGTTATAACGTAACACTACATAACGTTATACGTTATAAAATAATACCGTATAACGTTATACGTTATAACGTAATACAATGTAGCGTTATAACGTTACACTATATAACGTTATACGTTATAACGTAACACAACACAACGTTATACATTATAAAATAATACCATATAACGTTATACGTTATAAAATAATACCGTATAACGTTATACGTTATAACGTAACACTATATAACGTTATACGATATAACGTAACACCATATAACGTTATACGTTATAACGTAACACTACATAATACGTTATAAAATAATACCATATAACGTTATACGTTATTAAATAATACCGTACAACGTTATACGTTCTAGCGTAATACAATATAACGTCATAACGTAACACTATATAACGTTATACGTTATAACGTAACACTACATAACGTTATACGTTATAAAATAATACCATATAACGTTATACGTTATAAAATAATACCGTATAACGTTCTACGTTATAACGTAATATAAAATAACGTTATACGTTATAACGTGACACTACATAACGGTTTACGTTATAAAATATTACCGCATAACGCTATACGTTATAACGTAACACTACATAATGTTATACGTTATAAAATAATACCGTATTACGTTATACATTTTAACGTAATACAATATAACGTTATAACGTAACACTACATAACGTTATACGTTATAAAATAATACCATATAACGTTATACGTTATAAAATAATACCGTCTAACGTTATACGTTCTAACGTAATACAAAACAACGTTATAACGAAACACTATAAATCGTTATACGTTGTAACGTAACACTACATAACGTTATTGGTTATAAAATAATACCATATGACGTTATACGTTATAAAACAACACCGTATAACGTTATACGTTATGAAATAATACCATATAACGTTATACGTTATAAAATAATACCGTATAACGTTATACGTTATAACGTAATATAATATAACGTTATAACGTAACACTATATAACGTCATACGTTATAACGTAACACCATATAACGTTATACGTTATAACGTAACACGACATAACGTTATACGTTATAAAATAATATTATATAACGTTACACGTTATAAAATAATACCGTATAACGTTATACGTTATAACGTAATACAATGTAGCGTTATAACGTTACACTAAATAACGTTATACGTTATAACGTAACACAACACAACGTTATACGTTATAAAATAATACCATATAACGTTATACGTTATAAAATAATACCGTATAACGTTATACGTTATAACGTAACAGTATATAACGTTATACGATATAACGTAACACCATATAACGTTATACGTTATAACGTAACACTACATAATACGTTATAAAATAATACCATATAACGTTATACGTTATTAAATAATACCGTACAACGTTATACGTTCTAGCGTAATACAATATAACGTTATAACGTAACACTATATAACGTTATACGTTATAAAATAATACCGTATAACGTTATACGTTATAACGTAATACAATGTAGCGTTATAACGTTACACTATATAACGTTATACGTTATAACGTAACACAACACAACGTTATACATTATAAAATAATACCATATAACGTTATACGTTATAAAATAATACCGTATAACGTTATACGTTATAACGTAACACTATATAACGTTATACGATATAACGTAACACCATATAACGTTATACGTTATAACGTAACACTACATAATACGTTATAAAATAATACCATATAACGTTATACGTTATTAAGTAATACCGTACAACGTTATACGTTCTAGCGTAATACAATATAACGTCATAACGTAACACTATATAACGTTATACGTTATAACGTAACACTACATAACGTTATACGTTATAAAATAATACCATATAACGTTATACGTTATAAAATAATACCGTATAACGTTCTACGTTATAACGTAATATAATATAACGTTATACGTTATAACGTGACACTACATAACGGTTTACGTTATAAAATATTACCGCATAACGCTATACGTTATAACGTAACACTACATAATGTTATACGTTATAAAATAATACCGTATTACGTTATACATTTTAACGTAATACAATATAACGTTATAACGTAACACTACATAACGTTATACGTTATAAAATAATACCATATAACGTTATACGTTATAAAATAATACCGTCTAACGTTATACGTTCTAACGTAATACAAAACAACGTTATAACGAAACACTATAAATCGTTATACGTTGTAACGTAACACTACATAACGTTATTGGTTATAAAATAATACCATATGACGTTATACGTTATAAAACAACACCGTATAACGTTATACGTTATGAAATAATACCATATAACGTTATACGTTATAAAATAATACCGTATAACGTTATACGTTATAACGTAATATAATATAACGTTATAACGTAACACTATATAACGTCATACGTTATAACGTAACACCATATAACGTTATACGTTATAACGTAACACGACATAACGTTATACGTTATAAAATAATATTATATAACGTTACACGTTATAAAATAATACCGTATAACGTTATACGTTATAACGTAATACAATGTAGCGTTATAACGTTACACTAAATAACGTTATACGTTATAACGTAACACAACACAACGTTATACGTTATAAAATAATACCATATAACGTTATACGTTATAAAATAATACCGTATAACGTTATACGTTATAACGTAACAGTATATAACGTTATACGATATAACGTAACACCATATAACGTTATACGTTATAACGTAACACTACATAATACGTTATAAAATAATACCATATAACGTTATACGTTATTAAATAATACCGTACAACGTTATACGTTCTAGCGTAATACAATATAACGTTATAACGTAACACTATATAACGTTATACGTTATAAAATAATACCATATAACGTTATACGTTATAAAATAATACCGTATAACATTATACGTTCTAACGTAATACACTACAACGTTATAACGAAACACTATAAAACGTTGTACGTTATAACGTAACACTACATAACGTTATACGTTATAAAATAATACCATATAACGTTATACGTTATAACGTAACACCACATAACGTTATAGGTTATAAAATAATGCCATATAACGTTATACGTTATAAAATAATACCGTATAACATTCTACGTTATAACGTAATATAATATAACGTTATAACGTAACACTATATAACGTTATACGTTATAACGTAACTCTACATTACGATATACGTTATTAAATAATACCATATAACGTTATACGTTATTAAATAATACCGTACAACGTTATACGTTCTAACGTAATACAATATAACGTTATAAGGTAACACCATATAACATTATACGTTCCAACGTAATACAATATAACGTTATAACGTAACACTATATAACGTTATACGTTATAACGTAATATAATATAACGTTATAACGTAACACTATATAACGTCATACGTTATAACGTAATATAATATAACGTTATAACGTAACACTATATAACGTTATACGTTATAACGTAACACTATATAACGTTATACGTTACAACGTAACACTACATAACGTTATACGTTATTAGGTATCACTACATAACGTTATACGTTATAAAATAATATCATATAACGTTTTCCGTTATAAAATAATACCGTATAACGTTATACGTTCTAACGTAATAGAATATAACGTTATAACGTAACACTATAAAACGTTATACGTTATAACGTAATACAATATAACGTTATAACGTAACACTATATAACGTTATACGTTATAACGTAACACCCCATAACGTTATACCTTATAAAATAATATTATATAACGTTATACGTAATGAAATAATACCATATATCGTTATACGTTATAATATAATACCATATAATGTTATACGTTATAATATATTACCATATTACGTTATACGTTTTTAAGTAATACCGTATAACGTTATACGTTATAACGAAATACAATGTAGCGTTATAACGTTACACTCTATAACGTTATACGTTATAAAATAATACCATATAACGTTATACGATATAACGTAACACCACATAACGTTATAGGTTATAAAATAATACCATATAACGTTATACGTTATAAAATAATACCGTATAACATTCTACGTTATAACGTAATATAATATAACGTTATAACGTAACACTATATGACGTTATACGTTATAACGTAACTCTACATTACGATATACGTTATAAAATAATACCATATAACGTTATACGTTATTAAATAATACCGTACAACGTTATACGTTCTAACGTAATACAATATAACGTTATAAGGTAACACCATATAACGTTATACGTTCTAACGTAATACAATATAACGTTATAACGTAACACTATATAACGTTATACGATATAACGTAACACCCCATAACGTTATACCTTATAAAATAATATTATATAACGTTATACGTAATGAAATAATACCACATATCGTTATACGTTATAAAATAATACCATATAATGTTATACGTTATAATATATTACCATATTACGTTATACGTTATTAAGTAATACCGTATAACGTTATACGTTATAACGAAATACAATGTAGCGTTATAACGTTACACTATATAACGTTATACGTTATAACGTTACACTACATAACGGTATACGTTATAAAATAATACCGTATTACGTTATACATTTTAACGTAATACAATATAACGTTATAACGTAACACTACATAACGCTATACGCTATAACGTAACACCATATAACGTTATACGTTATAACGTAACACGACATAACGTTATACGTTATAAAATAATATTATATAACGTTACACGTTATAAAATAATACCGTATAACGTTATACGTTATGAAATAATACCATATAACGTTATACGTTATAAAATAATACCGTATAACGTTATACGTTATAACGTAATATAATATAACGTTATAACGTAACACTATATAACGTCATACGTTATAACGTAACACCATATAACGTTATACGTTATAACGTAACACGACATAACGTTATACGTTATAAAATAATATTATATAACGTTACACGTTATAAAATAATACCGTATAACGTTATACGTTATAACGTAATACAATGTAGCGTTATAACGTTACACTATATAACGTTATACGTTATAAAATAATACCATATGACGTTATACGTTATAAAATAATACCGTATAACGTTATACGTTATAAAATAATACCGTATAACGTTCTACGTTATAACGTAATATAATATAACGTTATAACGTAACACTATATAACGTTATACGTTATAACGTAACACTACATAACGGTTTACGTTATAAAATAATACCATATAACGTTATACGTTATTAAATAATACCGTACAACGTTATACGTTCTAGCGTAATACAATATAACGTTATAACGTAACACTATATAACGTTATACGTTATAACGTAACACTACATAACGTTATACGTTATAAAATAATACCATATAACGTTATACGTTATAAAATAATACCGTATAACGTTCTACGTTATAACGTAATATAATATAACGTTATAACGTAACACTATATAACGTTATACGTTATAACGTAACACTACATAACGGTTTACGTTATAAAATAATATTATATAACGTTATAGGTTATAAAATATTACCGCATAACGTTATACGTTATAACGTAACACTACATAATGTTATACGTTATAAAATAATACCGTACAACGTTATACGTTCTAGCGTAATACAATATAACGTTATAACGTAACACTATATAACGTTATACGTTATAACGTAACACTACATAACGTTATACGTTATAAAATAATACCATATAACGTTATACGTTATAAAATAATACCGTATAACATTCTACGTTATAACGTAATATAATATAACGTTATAACGTAACACTATATAACGTTATACGTTATAACGTAACTCTACATTACGATATACGTTATAAAATAATACCATATAACGTTATACGTTATTAAATAATACCCTACAACGTTATACGTTCTAACGTAATACAATAAAACGTTATAAGGTAACACCATATAACGTTATACGTTCTAACGTAATACAATATAACGTTATAACGTAACACTATATAACGTTATACGTTATAACGTAACACTACATAGCGTTATACGTTATAACGTAACTTTATATAGCGTTATACGTTATAAAATATTACGGTATAACGTTATACGTTATAACGTAATATAATATAACGTTATAACGTAACACTATATAACGTTATACGTTATATCGTAATATAATATAACGTTATAACGTAACACTATATAACGTTATACGTTATAACGTAATATAATATAACGTTATAACGTAACACTATATAACGTTATACGTTATAACGTAACACTATATAACGTTATACGTTATATCGTAACACTACATAACGTTATACGTTATTAGGTATCACTACATAACGTTATCCGTTATAAAATAATACCGTATAACGTTATACGTTCTCACGTAATAGAATATAACGTTATAACGTAACACTATAAAACGTTATACGTTATAACGTAATACAATATAACTTTATAACGTAACACTATATAACGTTTTACGTTATAACGTAACACCCCATAACGTTATACCTTATAAAATAATATTATATATCGTTATACGTAATGAAATAATACCATATATCGTTATACGTTATAAAATAATACCATATAATGTTATACGTTATAATATATTACCATATTACGTTATACGTTTTTAAGTAATTCCGTATAACGTTATACGTTATAACGAAATACAATGTAGCGTTATAACGTTACACTATATAACGTTATACGTTATAACGTAACACTACATAACGGTATACGTTATAAAATAATATTATATAATGTTATACGTTATAAAATATTACCGCATATAGTTATACGTTATAACGTAACACTACATAATGTTATACGTTATAAAATAGTACCGTATTACGTTATACATTTTAACGTAATACAATATAACGTTATAACGTAACACTACATAACGCTATACGTTATAAAATAATAACGTATAACGTTATACGTTATAAAATGATGCTATATAACGTTATAAGTTATAAAATAATACCGTATAACGATATACGTTATAACGTAATACAATATAACGTTATAACGTAACACTATATAACGTTATACGTTATAACGTAACACTACATAACGTCATACGTTATTAAATAATACCCTATAACGTTCTACGTTATAACGTAATATAATATAACGTTATAACGTAACACTACATAATGTTATACGTTATAAAATAATACCGTATTACGTTATACATTTTAACGTAATACAATATAACGTTATAACGTAACACTACATAACGTTATACGTTATAAAATAATACCATATAACGTTATACGTTATAAAATAATACCGTATAACGTTATACGTTATAACGTAATACAATGTAGCGTTATAACGTTACACTAAATAACGTTATACGTTATAACGTAACACAACACAACGTTATACGTTATAAAATAATACCATATAACGTTATACGTTATAAAATAATACCGTATAACGTTATACGTTATAACGTAACAGTATATAACGTTATACGATATAACGTAACACCATATAACGTTATACGTTATAACGTAACACTACATAATACGTTATAAAATAATACCATATAACGTTATACGTTATTAAATAATACCGTACAACGTTATACGTTCTAGCGTAATACAATATAACGTTATAACGTAACACTATATAACGTTATACGTTATAAAATAATACCGTATAACGTTATACGTTATAACGTAATACAATGTAGCGTTATAACGTTACACTATATAACGTTATACGTTATAACGTAACACAACACAACGTTATACATTATAAAATAATACCATATAACGTTATACGTTATAAAATAATACCGTATAACGTTATACGTTATAACGTAACACTATATAACGTTATACGATATAACGTAACACCATATAACGTTATACGTTATAACGTAACACTACATAATACGTTATAAAATAATACCATATAACGTTATACGTTATTAAATAATACCGTACAACGTTATACGTTCTAGCGTAATACAATATAACGTCATAACGTAACACTATATAACGTTATACGTTATAACGTAACACTACATAACGTTATACGTTATAAAATAATACCATATAACGTTATACGTTATAAAATAATACCGTATAACGTTCTACGTTATAACGTAATATAATATAACGTTATACGTTATAACGTGACACTACATAACGGTTTACGTTATAAAATATTACCGCATAACGCTATACGTTATAACGTAACACTACATAATGTTATACGTTATAAAATAATACCGTATTACGTTATACATTTTAACGTAATACAATATAACGTTATAACGTAACACTACATAACGTTATACGTTATAAAATAATACCATATAACGTTATACGTTATAAAATAATACCGTCTAACGTTATACGTTCTAACGTAATACAAAACAACGTTATAACGAAACACTATAAATCGTTATACGTTGTAACGTAACACTACATAACGTTATTGGTTATAAAATAATACCATATGACGTTATACGTTATAAAACAACACCGTATAACGTTATACGTTATGAAATAATACCATATAACGTTATACGTTACAAAATAATACCGTATAACGTTATACGTTATAACGTAATATAATATAACGTTATAACGTAACACTATATAACGTCATACGTTATAACGTAACACCATATAACGTTATACGTTATAACGTAACACGACATAACGTTATACGTTATAAAATAATATTATATAACGTTACACGTTATAAAATAATACCGTATAACGTTATACGTTATAACGTAATACAATGTAGCGTTATAACGTTACACTAAATAACGTTATACGTTATAACGTAACACAACACAACGTTATACGTTATAAAATAATACCATATAACGTTATACGTTATAAAATAATACCGTATAACGTTATACGTTATAACGTAACAGTATATAACGTTATACGATATAACGTAACACCATATAACGTTATACGTTATAACGTAACACTACATAATACGTTATAAAATAATACCATATAACGTTATACGTTATTAAATAATACCGTACAACGTTATACGTTCTAGCGTAATACAATATAACGTTATAACGTAACACTATATAACGTTATACGTTATAAAATAATACCATATAACGTTATACGTTATAAAATAATACCGTATAACATTATACGTTCTAACGTAATACACTACAACGTTATAACGAAACACTATAAAACGTTGTACGTTATAACGTAACACTACATAACGTTATACGTTATAAAATAATACCATATAACGTTATACGTTATAACGTAACACCACATAACGTTATAGGTTATAAAATAATGCCATATAACGTTATACGTTATAAAATAATACCGTATAACATTCTACGTTATAACGTAATATAATATAACGTTATAACGTAACACTATATAACGTTATACGTTATAACGTAACTCTACATTACGATATACGTTATTAAATAATACCATATAACGTTATACGTTATTAAATAATACCGTACAACGTTATACGTTCTAACGTAATACAATATAACGTTATAAGGTAACACCATATAACATTATACGTTCCAACGTAATACAATATAACGTTATAACGTAACACTATATAACGTTATACGTTATAACGTAATATAATATAACGTTATAACGTAACACTATATAACGTCATACGTTATAACGTAATATAATATAACGTTATAACGTAACACTATATAACGTTATACGTTATAACGTAACACTATATAACGTTATACGTTACAACGTAACACTACATAACGTTATACGTTATTAGGTATCACTACATAACGTTATACGTTATAAAATAATATCATATAACGTTTTCCGTTATAAAATAATACCGTATAACGTTATACGTTCTAACGTAATAGAATATAACGTTATAACGTAACACTATAAAACGTTATACGTTATAACGTAATACAATATAACGTTATAACGTAACACTATATAACGTTATACGTTATAACGTAACACCCCATAACGTTATACCTTATAAAATAATATTATATAACGTTATACGTAATGAAATAATACCATATATCGTTATACGTTATAATATAATACCATATAATGTTATACGTTATAATATATTACCATATTACGTTATACGTTTTTAAGTAATACCGTATAACGTTATACGTTATAACGAAATACAATGTAGCGTTATAACGTTACACTCTATAACGTTATACGTTATAACGTAACACTACATAATGGTATACGTTATAAAATAATATTATATAATGTTATACGTTATAAAATATTACCGCATATCGTTATATGTTATAACGTAACACTACATAATGTTATACGTTATAAAATAATACCGTATTACGTTATACATTTTAACGTAATACAATATAACGTTATAACGTAACACTACATAACGCTATACGTTATAAAATAATAACGTATAACGTTATACGTTATAAAATGATGCTATATAACGTTATACGTTATAAAATAATACCGTATAACGTTATACGTTATAACGTAATACAATATAACGTAATAACGTAACACTATATAACGTCATATGTTATAACGTAACACCATATAACGTTATACGTTATAACGTAACACTACATAACGTTATACGTTATAAAATAATATTATATAACGTTACACGTTATAAAATAATACCATATAACGTTATACGTTATTAAATAATACCGTGCAACGTTATACGTTCTAACGTAATACAATATAACGTTATAACGTAACACTATATAACGTTATACGTTATAACGTAACACTACATAACGTCATACGTTATAAAATAATACCCTATAACGTTCTACGTTATAGCGTAATATAATATAACGTTATAACGTAACACTACATAATGTTATACGTTATAAAATAATACCGTAATACGTTATACTTATTAACGTAATACAATATAACGTTACAACGTAACACTACATAACGTTATACGGTATAAAATAATACCATATAACGTTATACGTTATAAAATAATACCGTCTAACGTTATACGTTCTAACGTAATACAATTCAACGTTATAACGAAACACTATAAAACGTTATACGTTATAACGTAACACTACATAACGTTATACGTTATAAAATAATACCATATAACGTTATACGTTATAACGTAACACCACATAACGTTATAGGTTATAAAATAATACCATATAACGTTATACGTTATAAAATAATACCGTATAACATTCTACGTTATAACGTAATATAATATAACGTTATAACGTAACACTATATAACGTTATACGTTATAACGAAACTCTACATTACGATATACGTTATAAAATAATACCATATAACGTTATACGTTATTAAATAATACCGTACAACGTTATACGTTCTAACGTAATACAATATAACGTTATAAGGTAACACCATATAACGTTATACGTTCTAACGTAATACAATATAACGTTATAACGTAACACTATATAACGTTATACGTTATAACGTAACACTACATAGCGTTATACGTTATAACGTAACTTTATATAGCGTTATACGTTATAAAATATTACGGTATAACGTTATACGTTCTAACGTAATAGAATATAACGTTATAACGTAACACTATAAAACGTTATACGTTATAACGTAATACAATATAACGTTATAACGTAACACTATATAACGTTATACGTTATAACGTAACACTACATAACGTCATACGTTATTAAATAATACCCTATAACGTTCTACGTTATAACGTAATATAATATAACGTTATAACGTAACACTACATAATGTTATACGTTATAAAATAATACCGTATTACGTTATACATTTTAACGTAATACAATATAACGTTATAACGTAACACTACATAACGTTATACGTTATAAAATAATACCGTATAACGTTATACGTTATAACGTAATACAATGTAGCGTTGTAACGTTACACTATATAACGTTATACGTTATAACGTAACACAACACAACGTTATACATTATAAAATAATACCATATAACGTTATACGTTATAAAATAATACCGTATAACGTTATACGTTATAACGTAACACTATATAACGTTATACGATATAACGTAACACCATATAACGTTATACGTTATAACGTAACACTACATAATACGTTATAAAATAATACCATATAACGTTATACGTTATTAAATAATACCGTACAACGTTATACGTTCTAGCGTAATACAATATAACGTCATAACGTAACACTATATAACGTTATACGTTATAACGTAACACTACATAACGTTATACGTTATAAAATAATACCATATAACGTTATACGTTATAAAATAATACCGTATAACGTTCTACGTTATAACGTAATATAATATAACGTTATACGTTATAACGTGACACTACATAACGGTTTACGTTATAAAATATTACCGCATAACGCTATACGTTATAACGTAACACTACATAATGTTATACGTTATAAAATAATACCGTATTACGTTATACATTTTAACGTAATACAATATAACGTTATAACATAACACTACATAACGTTATACGTTATAAAATAATACCATATAACGTTATACGTTATAAAATAATACCGTCTAACGTTATACGTTCTAACGTAATACAAAACAACGTTATAACGAAACACTATAAATCGTTATACGTTGTAACGTAACACTACATAACGTTATTGGTTATAAAATAATACCATATGACGTTATACGTTATAAAACAACACCGTATAACGTTATACGTTATGAAATAATACCATATAACGTTATACGTTATAAAATAATACCGTATAACGTTATACGTTATAACGTAATATAATATAACGTTATAACGTAACACTATATAACGTCATACGTTATAACGTAACACCATATAACGTTATACGTTATAACGTAACACGACATAACGTTATACGTTATAAAATAATATTATATAACGTTACACGTTATAAAATAATACCGTATAACGTTATACGTTATAACGTAATACAATGTAGCGTTATAACGTTACACTAAATAACGTTATACGTTATAACGTAACACAACACAACGTTATACGTTATAAAATAATACCATATAACGTTATACGTTATAAAATAATACCGTATAACGTTATACGTTATAACGTAACAGTATATAACGTTATACGATATAACGTAACACCATATAACGTTATACGTTATAACGTAACACTACATAATACGTTATAAAATAATACCATATAACGTTATACGTTATTAAATAATACCGTACAACGTTATACGTTCTAGCGTAATACAATATAACGTTATAACGTAACACTATATAACGTTATACGTTATAAAATAATACCATATAACGTTATACGTTATAAAATAATACCGTATAACATTATACGTTCTAACGTAATACACTACAACGTTATAACGAAACACTATAAAACGTTGTACGTTATAACGTAACACTACATAACGTTATACGTTATAAAATAATACCATATAACGTTATACGTTATAACGTAACACCACATAACGTTATAGGTTATAAAATAATGCCATATAACGTTATACGTTATAAAATAATACCGTATAACATTCTACGTTATAACGTAATATAATATAACGTTATAACGTAACACTATATAACGTTATACGTTATAACGTAACTCTACATTACGATATACGTTATTAAATAATACCATATAACGTTATACGTTATTAAATAATACCGTACAACGTTATACGTTCTAACGTAATACAATATAACGTTATAACGTAACACTATATAACGTTATACGTTATAACGTAACACCCCATAACGTTATACCTTATAAAATAATATTATATAACGTTATACGTAATGAAATAATACCATATATCGTTATACGTTATAATATAATACCATATAATGTTATACGTTATAATATATTACCATATTACGTTATACGTTTTTAAGTAATACCGTATAACGTTATACGTTATAACGAAATACAATGTAGCGTTATAACGTTACACTCTATAACGTTATACGTTATAACGTAACACTACATAATGGTATACGTTATAAAATAATATTATATAATGTTATACGTTATAAAATATTACCGCATATCGTTATATGTTATAACGTAACACTACATAATGTTATACGTTATAAAATAATACCGTATTACGTTATACATTTTAACGTAATACAATATAACGTTATAACGTAACACTACATAACGCTATACGTTATAAAATAATAACGTATAACGTTATACGTTATAAAATGATGCTATATAACGTTATACGTTATAAAATAATACCGTATAACGTTATACGTTATAACGTAATACAATATAACGTAATAACGTAACACTATATAACGTCATATGTTATAACGTAACACCATATAACGTTATACGTTATAACGTAACACTACATAACGTTATACGTTATAAAATAATATTATATAACGTTACACGTTATAAAATAATACCATATAACGTTATACGTTATTAAATAATACCGTGCAACGTTATACGTTCTAACGTAATACAATATAACGTTATAACGTAACACTATATAACGTTATACGTTATAACGTAACACTACATAACGTCATACGTTATAAAATAATACCCTATAACGTTCTACGTTATAGCGTAATATAATATAACGTTATAACGTAACACTACATAATGTTATACGTTATAAAATAATACCGTAATACGTTATACTTATTAACGTAATACAATATAACGTTATAACGTAACACTACATAACGTTATACGGTATAAAATAATACCATATAACGTTATACGTTATAAAATAATACCGTCTAACGTTATACGTTCTAACGTAATACAATTCAACGTTTTAACGAAACACTATAAAACGTTATACGTTATAACGTAACACTACATAACGTTATACGTTATAAAATAATATCATATAACGTTATACGTTATAACGTAACACCACATAACGTTATAGGTTATAAAATAATACCATATAACGTTATACGTTATAAAATAATACCGTATAACATTCTACGTTATAACGTAATATAATATAACGTTATAACGTAACACTATATAACGTTATGCGTTATAACGAAACTCTACATTACGATATACGTTATAAAATAATACCATATAACGTTATACGTTATTAAATAATACCGTACAACGTTATACGTTCTAACGTAATACAATATAACGTTATAAGGTAACACCATATAACGTTATACGTTCTAACGTAATACAATATAACGTTATAACGTAACACTATATAACGTTATACGTTATAACGTAACACTACATAGCGTTATACGTTATAACGTAACTTTATATAGCGTTATACGTTATAAAATATTACGGTATAACGTTATACGTTCTAACGTAATAGAATATAACGTTATAACGTAACACTATAAAACGTTATACGTTATAACGTAATACAATATAACGTTATAACGTAACACTATATAACGTTATACGTTATAACGTAACACCCCATAACGTTATACCTTATAAAATAATATTATATAACGTTATACGTAATGAAATAATACCATATATCGTTATACGTTATAATATAATACCATATAATGTTATACATTATAATATATTACCATATTACGTTATACGTTTTTAAGTAATACCGTATAACGTTATACGTTATAACGAAATACAATGTAGCGTTATAACGTTACACTCTATAACGTTATACGTTATAACGTAACACTACATAATGGTATACGTTATAAAATAATATTATATAATGTTATACGTTATAAAATATTACCGCATATCGTTATACGTTATAACGTAACACTACATAATGTTATACGTTATAAAATAATACCGTATTACGATATACATTTTAACGTAATACAATATAACGTTATAACGTAACACTACATAACGCTATACGTTATAAAATAAAAACGTATAACGTTATACGTTATAAAATGATGCTATATAACGTTATACGTAATAAAATAATACCGTATAACGTTATACGTTATAACGTAATACAATATAACGTTATAACGTAACACTATATAACGTCATATGTTATAACGTAACACCATATAACGTTATACGTTATAACGTAACACTACATAACGTTATACGTTATAAAATAATATTATATAATGTTACACGTTATAAAATAATACCATATTACGTTATACGTTATTAAATAATACTGTGCAACGTTATACGTTCTAACGAAATACAATATAACGTTATAACGTAACACTATAACGTTATACGTTATAACGTAACACTACATAACGTCATACGTTATAAAATAATTCCCTATAACGTTCTACGTTATAACGTAATACAATATAACGTTATAACGTAACACTACATAATGTTATACGTTATAAAATAATACCGTATTACGTTATACATTTTAACGTAATACAATATAACGTTATAACGTAACACTACATAACGTTATACGTTATAAAATAATACCATATAACGTTATACGTTATAAAATAATACCGTCTAACGTTATACGTTCTAACGTAATACAATACAACGTTATAACGAAACACTATAAAACGTTGTACGTTATAACGTAACACTACATAACGTTATACGTTATAAAATAATACCATATGACGTTATACGTTATAAAACAACACCGTATAACGTTATACGTTATGAAATAATACCATATAACGTTATACGTTATACGTTATAAAATAATAACGTATAACGTTATAAAATAATAACGTATAACGTTATACGTCATAAAGTAATACAATATAACGTTATAACGTAACACTATATATCGTTATACGTTATAACGTAATACAATACAACGTTATAACGTAACACTACACAATATTATACGTTATAAAATAACACTACATAACGTTATACGTTATAAAATAATACCATATAACGTTATACATTAAAAATAATACCGTATAACGTTATACGTTCTAACATAATACAATAAAACGTTATAACGTAACACTATATAACGTTATACGTTATAATGCAACACCACATAACGTTATAGCTCATAAAATAATATTATATAACGTTACACGTTACGAAATAATACCATATAACGTTATACGTTATAAAATAATACCATATAACGTTATACGTTATAATATAATACCACATAACCTTATACGTTATTAAGTAACACTACATAACGTTATACGTTATAAAATAATATTCAATAACGTTATACGTTAGAAAATAATACCATATAACGCTATATGTTATAAAATAATACTGTATAACGTTATACGTTCTAACGTAATACAATACAACGTTATAACGAAACACAATATAGCGTTATACGTTATAACGTAACACTACATAACGTTATACGATATAAAATAATACCATATAACGTTATACGTTATAAAATAATACCGTATAACGTTATACGATATAACGTAATATAATATAACGTTATAACGTAACACTATATAACGTTAAACGTTATAAAATAATACCATATAACGTTATACGTTATAAAATAATACCATATAACGTTATACGTTATGAAATAATACCATATAACGTTATACGTTATAAAATAATACCATATAACGCTATACGTTATAAAATAATACCGTATAACGTTATACGTTCTAACGTAATACAATACAACGTTATAAAGAAACACTATATAGCGTTATACGTTATAACGTAACACTACATTACGATATACGTTATAAAATAATACCATATAACGTTATACGATATTAAATAATACCGTACAACGTTATACGTTCTAACGTAATACAATATAACGTTATAAGGTAACACCATATAACGTTATACGTTCTAACGTAATACAATATAACGTTATAACGTAACACTATATAACGTTATACGTTATAACGTAACACTACATAGCGTTATACGTTATAACGTAACACTACATAGCGTTATACGTTTTAACGTAACTTTATATAGCGTTATACGTTATAAAATATTACGGTATAACGTTATACGTATTTTATATCGTTTAATATAATATAACGTTATAACGTAACACTATATAACGTTATACGTTATAACGTAACACTACATAACGTTATACGTTATTAGGTATCACTACATAACGTTATACGTTATAAAATAATATCATATAACGTTATCCGTTATAAAATAATACCGTAAAACGTTATACGTTCTAACGTAATAGAATACAACGTTATAACGAAACACTATAAAACGTTATACGTTATAACGTAATACTGCATTACGTTATACTTTATAAAATAACACCATATAACGTTATACGTTATGAAATAATACCATATAACGTTATACGTTATAAAATAATAAGGTATAACGTTATACGTTATAAAGTAATACAATATAACGTTATAACGTAACACAATATGTAACGTTATACGTTATAACGTTACACTACATAACGTTACACGTTATAAAATAATACTATATAACGTTACACGTTATAAAATAATACCATATAACGTTATACGTTATAAAATAATACCGTATAACGTTGTACGTTATAACGTAATACAATATAACGTTATAACGTAACACTACAAAACGTTATACGTTATAAAATAATACCGTATTACGTTATACATTTTAACGTAATACAATATAACGTTATAACGTAACACTATATAACGTTATACGTTATAAAATAATACCATAAAACGTTATACGTTATGAAATAATACCATATAACGTTATACGTTATAAAATAATACCATAAAACGTTATACGTTATAACGTAACACTACATAACGGTATACGTTATAAAATAATATTATATATCGTTATACGTTATAAAATAATACCACATAACGTTATACGTTATAACGTAACACTGCATAACGTTATACGTTATAAAATAATATTATATAACGTTACACGTTATAAAATAATACCATATAACGTTATACGTTATAAAATAATACCGTATTACGTTATGCATTTTAACGTAATACAATATACCGTTATAACGTAACACTACATAACGTTATACGTTATAAAATAATACCATATAGCGTTATACGTTATCAAATAATACCGTATAACGTTATACGTTCTAACGTAATACAATACAACGTTATAACGAAACACTATAAAACGTTATACGTTATAACGTAATACTACATAACGTTATACGTTATAAAATAATACCATATAACGTTATACGTTATGAAATAATACCATATAACGTTATAGGTTATAAAATAATACCATATAACGCTATACGTTATAAAATAATACCGTATAAGGTTATACGTTCTAACGTAATACAATACAACGTTATAAAGAAACACTATATAGCGTTATACGTTATAACGTAACACAACATTACGATATACGTTATAAAATAATACCATATAACGTTATACGATATTAAATAATACCGTACAACGTTATACGTTCTAACGTAATACAATATAACGTAATAAGGTAACACCATATAACGTTATACGTTCTAACGTAATACAATATAACGTTATAACGTAACACTATATAACGTTATACGTTATAACGTAACACTACATAGCGTTATACGTTATAACGTAACACTACATAGCGTTATACGTTATAACGTAACTTTATATAGCGTTATACGTTATAAAATATTACGGTGTAACGTTATACGTTATAACGTAATATAATATAACGTTATAACGTAACACTATATAACGTTATACGTTATAACGTAACACTACATAACGTTATACGTTATTAGGTATCACTACATAACGTTATACGTTATAAAATAATATCATATAACGTTATCCGTTATAAAATAATACCGTAAAACGTTATACGTTCTAACGTAATAGAATACAACGTTATAACGAAACACTATAAAACGTTATATGTTATAACGTAATACTACATAACGTTATACGTTATAAAATAACACCATATAACGTTATACGTTATGAAATATTACCATATAACGTTATACGTTATAAAATAATACCGTATAACGATGTACGTTAGAACGTAATACAATATAACGTTATAACGTAACACTACATAACGTTATACGTTATAAAATAATACCGTATTACGTTATACATTTTAACGTAATACAATATAACGTTATAACGTAACACTATATAACGTTATACGTTATAAAATAATACCATATAACGTTATACGTTATGAAATAATACCATATAACGTTATACGTTATAAAATAATACCATATAACGTTATACGATATAACGTAACACTACATAACGGTATACGTTATAAAATAATATTATATATCGTTATACGTTATAAAATATTACCACATAACGTTATACGTTATAACGTAACACTACATAACGTTATACGTTATAAAATATTACCACATAACGTTATACGTTATAACGTAACACTACATAACGTTATACGTTATAAAATAATATTATATAACGTTACACGTTATAAAATAATACCATATAACGTTATACGTTATAAAATAATACCGTATTACGTTATGCATTTTAACGTAATACAATATACCGTTATAACGTAACACTACATAACGTTATACGTTATAAAATAATACCATATAACGTTATACGTTATCAAATAATACCGTATAACGTTATACGTTCTAACGTAATACAATACAACGTTATAACGAAACACTGTAAAACGTTATACGTTATAACGTAATACTACATAACGTTATACGTTATAAAATAATACCGTACAACGTTATACGTTCTAACGTAATACAATATAACGTTATAAGGTAACACCATATAACGTTATACGTTCTAACGTAATACAATATAACGTTATAACGTAACACTATATAACGTTATACGTTATAACGTAACACTGCTTAGCGTTATACGTTATAACGTAACTTTATATAGCGTTATACGTTATAAAATATTACGGTACAACGTTATACGTTCTAACGTAATACAATATAACGTTATAAAATAATACCGTATAACGTTATACGTTCTAAAGTAATAGAATATAACGTTATAACGTAACACTATATAACGTTTTTCGTTATAACGTAATACAATATAACGTTACAACGTAACACTATATAACGTTATACGTTATAACGTAATACAATATAACGTTATAACGTAACACTATATAACGTTATACGTCATAACGTAACACTACATAACGTTATACGTTATTAGGTATCACTACATAACGTTATACGTTATAAAATAATATCATATAACGATATCCGTTATAAAATAATACCGTATAACGTTATACGTTCTAACGTAATAGAATATAACGTTATAACGTAACACTATAAAACGTTATACGTTATAACGTAATACAATATAACGTTATAACGTAACACTATACAACGTTATACGTTATAACGTAACACCCCATAACGTTATACCATATAAAATAATATTATATAACGTTATACGTAATGAAACAATACCATATATCGTTATACGTTATAATATATTACCATATTACGTTATACGTTTTTAAGTAATACCGTCTAACGTTATACGTTATAACGAAATACAATGTAGCGTTATAACGTTACACTCTATAACGTTATACGTTATAACGTAACACTACATAATGGTATACGTTATAAAATAATATTATATAATGTTATACGTTATAAAATATTACCGCATATCGTTATACGTTATAACGTAACACTACATAATGTTATACGTTATAAAATAATACCGTATTACGTTATACATTTTAACGTAATACAATATAACGTTATAACGTAACACTACATAACGCTATACGTTATAAAATAATAACGTATAACGTTATACGTTATAAAATGATGCTATATAACGTTATACGTTATAAAATAATACCGTATAACGTTATACGTTATAACGTAATACAATATAACGTTATAACGTAACACTATATAACGTCATATGTTATAACGTAACACCATATAACGTTATACGTTATAACGTAACACTACATAACGTTATACGTTATAAAATAATATTATATAACGTTACACGTTATAAAATAATACCATATAACGTTATACGTTATAATGTATTACCATATTACGTTATACGTTATTAAGTAATACCGTATAACGTTATACGTTATAACGAAATACAATGTAGCGTTATAACGTTACACTATATAACGTTATACGTTATAACCTAACACTACATAACGTGATACGTTATAACGTAACACTACATAACGTTATACGTTATAAATAATACCATATAACGTTATACGTTATGAAATAATACCATATAACGTTATACGTTATAAAATAATACCATATAACGTTATACGTTATAAAATGATGCCATATAACGTTACACGTTATAAAATAATACCATAGAACGTTATACGTTATAATATAATACCATATAACGTTATACGTTATAAAATAGTACCGTATAACGTTATACATTATAACGTAATAAAATATAACGTTATACGTTATAAAATGATGCCATATAACGTTACACGTTATAAAATAATACCATATAACGTTATACGTTATTAAATAATACCGTACAACGTTATACGTTCTAACGTAATACAATATAACGTTATAAGGTAGCACTATATAACGTTATACGTTATAACGTAACACTACATAACGTTATACGTTATAACGTAGCACCATATAACGTTATACGTTATTACGTAACACTACATAACGTTATACGTTATAAAATAATATTATATAACGTTACACGTTATAAAATAATACCATATATCGTTATACGTTATTAAGTAATACCGTATAACGTTATACGTTATAACGTAATACAATGTAGCCTTATAACGTTACACTATATAACGTTTTACGTTATAACGTAACACAACACAACGTTATACGTTATAAAATAATACCATATAACGTTATACGTTATAAAATAATACCGTATAACGTTATACGTTATAACGTAATATAATATAACATTATAACGTAACAGTATATAACGTTATACGTTATAACGTAACACCATATAACGTTATACGTTATAACGTAACACTACATAACGATATACGTTATAAAATAATACCATATAACGTTATACGTTATTAAATAATACCGCACAACGTTATACGTTATAAAATAATACCATATAACGTTATACGTTATAAAATAATAACGTATAACGTTGTACGTTATAACGTAATACAATATAACGTTATAACGTAACACTACATAACGTTATACGTTATTAGGTATCACTATATAACGTTATACGTTATAACGTAACACTACATAACGTTATACGATATAAAATAATACCATATAACGTTATACGTTATAAAATAATACCGTACAACGTTATACGTTCTAACGTAATACAATATAACGTTATAAGGTAACACCATATAACGTTATACGTTCTACCGTAATACAATATAACGTTATAACGTAACACTATATAACGTTATACGTTATAACGTAACACTGCTTAGCGTTATACGTTATAACGTAACTTTATATAGCGTTATACGTTATAAAATATTACGGTATAACGTTATACGTTATAACGTAATATAATATAACGTTCTAAAGTAACACTATATAACATTATACGTTATAACGTAACACTACATAACGTTATACGTTATTAGGTATCACTACATAACGTTATACGTTATAAAATAATATCATATAACTTTATCCGTTATAAAATAATACCGTATAACGTTATACGTTCTAAAGTAATAGAATATAACCTTATAACGTAACACTATATAACGTTTTACGTTATAACGTAATACAATATAACGTTACAACGTAACACTATATAACGTTATACGTTATAACGTAATAAAATATAACGTTATAACGTAACACTACATAACATTATACGTTATTAGGTATCACTACATAACGTTATACGTTATAAAATAATATCATATAACTTTATCCGTTATAAAATAATACCATATATCGTTATACGTTATTAAGTAATACCGTATAACGTTATACGTTATAACGTAATACAATGTAGCCTTATAACGTTACACTATATAACGTTTTACGTTATAGCGTAACACAACACAACGTTATACGTTATAAAATAATACCATATAACGTGATACGTTATAAAATAATACCGTATAACGTTATACGTTATAACGTAATATAATATAACATTATAACGTAACAGTATATAACGTTATACGTTATAACGTAACACCATATAACGTTATACGTTATAACGTAACACTACATAACGATATACGTTATAAAATAATACCATATAACGTTATACGTTATTAAATAATACCGTACAACGTTATACGTTATAAAATAATACCATATAACGTTATACGTTATAAAATAATACCGTATAACGTTGTACGTTATAACGTAACACTACATAACGTTGTACGTTATTAGGTATCACTATATAACGTTATACGTTATAACGTAACACTACATTACGATATATGTTATAAAATAACACCATATAACGTTACACGTTATAAAATAATACCATATATCGTTATACGTTATTAAGTAATACCGTTTAACGTTATACGTTATAACGTAATACAATGTAGCGTTATAACGTTACACTATATAACGTTATACGTTATAAAGTAACACAACACAACGTTATACGTTATAAAATAATACCATATAACGTTATGCGTTATAAAATAATACCGTATAACGTTATACGTTATAACGTAATAAAATATAACGTTATAACGTAACACTATATAACGTTATACGTTATAACGTAACTCCTCATAACGTTATACAATATAAAATAAGATTATATAACGTTATACGTAATGAAATAATACCATATATCGTTATACGTTATAAAATAATACCATATAACGTTATACGTTATAATATATTACCATATTACGTTATACGTTATTAAGTAATACCGTATAACGTTATACGTTATAACGAAATACAATGTAGCGTTATAACGTTACACTATATAACGTTATACGTTATAACCTAACACTACATAACGTTATACGTTATAACGTAACACTACATAACGTTATACGTTATAAATAATACCATATAACGTTATACGTTATGAAATAATACCATATAACGTTATACGTTATAAAATAATACCATATAACGTTATACGTTATAAAATGATGCCATATAACGTTACACGTTATAAAATAATACCATATAACGTTATACGTTATAAAATAATACCGTATAACGTTGTACGTTATAACGTAACACTACATAACGTTGTACGTTATTAGGTATCACTATATAACGTTATAAGTTATAACGTAACACTACATTACGATATATGTTATAAAATAACACCATATAACGTTATACGTTATTAAATAATACCGTACAACGTTATACGTTCTAACGTAATAGAATATAACGTTATAACGTCACACTATATAACGTTATACTTTATAACGTAATACAATATACCGTTATAACGTAACACTATATAACGTTATACGTTATAACGTAACACCTCATAACGTTATACCTTATAAAATAATATTATATAACGTTATACGTACTGAAATAATACCATATATCGTTATACGTTATAAAATAATACCATATAACGTTATACGTTATTAAATAATACCGTACAACGTTATACGTTCTAACGTAATACAATATAACGTTATAACGTAACACTATATAACGTTATACGTTATAACGTAACACTACATAATGTTATCCGTTATAAAATAATACCGTATTACGTTATACATTTTAACGTAATACAATATAACGTTATAACGTAACACCACATAGCGTTATACGTTATAAAATAATACCATATAACGTTATACGTTATAAAATAATACCGTATAACGTTCTACGTTATAACGTAATATAATATAACGTTATAACATAACACTATATAACGTTATACGTTATAACGTAACACTACTTAATGTTATCCGTTATAAAATAATACCGTATTACGTTATACGTTTTAACGTAATACAATATAACGTTATAACGTAACACTACATAACGTTATACGTTATAAAATAATACCATATAACGTTATACGTTATAAAATAGTACCGTATAACGTTATACGTTCTAACGTAATACAATACAACGTTATAACGAAACACTACTTAACGTTATACGTTATAAAATAATACCATATGACGTTATACGTTATAAAACAACACCATATAACGTTGTACGTTATGAAATAATACCATATAACGTTATACGTTATAACGTAATATAATATGACGTTATAACGTAACACTATATAACGTTATACGTTATATCGTAACACCTCATAACGTTATACCTTATAAAATAAGATTATATAACGTTATACGTAATGAAATAATACCATATATCGTTATACGTTATAAAATAATACCATATAACGTTATACGTTATAATATATTACCATATTACGTTATACGTTATTAAGTAATACCGTATAACGTTATACGTTATAACGAAATACAATGTAGCGTTATAACGTTACACTATATAACGTTATACGTTATAACGTAACACTACACAACGTAATACGTTATGAAATAATACCATATAACGTTATACGTTATAAAATAATACCGTATAACGTTATACGTTATAACGTAATATAATATAACGTTATAACGTAACACTATATAACGTCATACGTTATAACGTAACACCATAAGACGTCATACGTTATAACGTAACGCTACATTACGATATACGTTATAAAATAATACCATATAACGTTATACGTTATTAAATAATACCGTACAACGTTATACGTTCTAACGTTAATACAATATAACGTTATAAGGTAACACCATATAACGTTATACGTTCTAACATAATACAATATAACGTTATAACGTAACACTATATAACGTTATACGTTATAACGTAACACTACATAGCGTTATACGTTATAACGTAACTTTATATAGCGTTATACGTTATAAAATGTTACGGTATAACGTTATACGTTATAACGTAATATAATATAACGTTATAACGTAACACTATATAACGTTATACGTTATAACGTAACACTACACAACGTTATACGTTATTAGGTATCACTACATAACGTTATACGTTATAAAATAATATCATATAACGTTATCCGTTATAAAATAATACCATATAACGTTATACGTTATAACGTAATATAATATGACGTTATAACGTAACACTATATAACGTTATACGTTATATCGTAACACCTCATAACGTTATACCTTATAAAATAAGATTATATAACGTTATACGTAATGAAATAATACCATATATCGTTATACGTTATAAAATAATACCATATAACGTTATACGTTATAATATATTACCATATTACGTTATACGTTATTAAGTAATACCGTATAACGTTATACGTTATAACGAAATACAATGTAGCGTTATAACGTTACACTATATAACGTTATACGTTATAACGTAACACTACACAACGTAATACGTTATGAAATAATACCATATAACGTTATACGTTATAAAATAATACCGTATAACGTTATACGTTATAACGTAATATAATATAACGTTATAACGTAACACTATATAACGTCATACGTTATAACGTAACACCATATGACGTGATACGTTATAACGTAACACTACATAACGTTATACGTTATAAATAATACCATATAACGTTATACGTTATGAAATAATACCATATAACGTTATACGTTATAAAATAATACCATATAACGTTATACGTTATAAAATGATGCCATATAACGTTACACGTTATAAAATAATACCATAGAACGTTATACGTTATAATATAATACCATATAACGTTATACGTTATAAAATAGTACCGTATAACGTTATACATTATAACGTAATAAAATATAACGTTATACGTTATAAAATGATGCCATATAACGTTACACGTTATAAAATAATACCATATAACGTTATACGTTATTAAATAATACCGTACAACGTTATACGTTCTAACGTAATACAATATAACGTTATAAGGTAGCACTATATAACGTTATACGTTATAACGTAACACTACATAACGTTATACGTTATAACGTAGCACCATATAACGTTATACGTTATTACGTAACACTACATAACGTTATACGTTATAAAATAATATTATATAACGTTACACGTTATAAAATAATACCATATATCGTTATACGTTATTAAGTAATACCGTATAACGTTATACGTTATAACGTAATACAATGTAGCCTTATAACGTTACACTATATAACGTTTTACGTTATAACGTAACACAACACAACGTTATACGTTATAAAATAATACCATATAACGTTATACGTTATAAAATAATACCGTATAACGTTATACGTTATAACGTAATATAATATAACATTATAACGTAACAGTATATAACGTTATACGTTATAACGTAACACCATATAACGTTATACGTTATAACGTAACACTACATAACGATATACGTTATAAAATAATACCATATAACGTTATACGTTATTAAATAATACCGCACAACGTTATACGTTATAAAATAATACCATATAACGTTATACGTTATAAAATAATACCATATAACGTTATACGATATAATATATTACCATATTACGTTATACGTTATTAAGTAATACCGTATAACGTTATACGTTATAACGAAATACAATGTAGCGTTATAACGTTACACTATATAACGTTATACGTTATAACCTAACACTACATAACGTTATTCGTTATAACGTAACACTACATAACGTTATACGTTATAAATAATACCATATAACGTTACACGTTATGAAATAATACCATATAACATTATACGTTATAAAATAATACCATATAACGTTATACGTTATAAAATGATGCCATATAACGTTACACGTTATAAAATAATACCATATAACGTTATACGTTATAAAATAATACCGTATAACTTTGTACGTTATAACGTAACACTACATAACGTTGTACGTTATTAGGTATCACTATATAACGTTATACGTTATAACGTAACACTACATTACGATATATGTTATAAAATAACACCATATAACGTTATACGTTATTAAATAATACCGTACAACGTTATACGTTCTAACGTAATACAATATAACGTTATAAGGTAACACCATATAACGTTATACGTTCTAACGTAATACAATATAACGTTATAACGTAACACTATATAACGTTATACGTTATAACGTAACACTACATAGCGTTATACGTTATAACGTAACTTTATATAGCGTTATACGTTATAAAATGTTACGGTATAACGTTATACGTTATAACGTAATATAATATAACGTTATAACGTAACACTATATAACGTTATACGTTATAACGTAACACTACACAACGTTATACGTTATTAGGTATCACTACATAACGTTATACGTTATAAAATAATATCATATAACGTTATCCGTTATAAAATAATACCGTATAACGTTATATGTTCTAACGTAATAGAATATAACGTTATAACGTAACACTATATAACGTTATACGTTATAACGTAATACAATATAACGTTATAACGTAACACTATATAACGCTATACGTTATATCGTAACACCTCATAACGTTATACCTTATAAAATAAGATTATATAACGTTATACGTAATGAAATAATACCATATATCGTTATACGTTATAAAATAATACCATATAACGTTATACGATATAATATATTACCATATTACGTTATACGTTATTAAGTAATAACGTATAACGTTATACGTTATAACGAAATACAATGTAGCGTTATAACGTTACACTATATAACGTTATACGTTATAACGTAACACTACACAACGTTATACGTTATGAAATAATACCATATAACGTTATACGATATAAAATAATACCGTATAGCGTTATACGTTATAACGTAATATAATATAACTTTATAACGTAACACTACATAACGTTATACGTTATAACGTAGCACCATATAACGTTATACGTTATTACGTAACACTACATAAGGTTATACGTTATAAAATAATATTATATAACGTTACACGTTATAAAATAATACCATATATCGTTATACGTTATTAAGTAATACCGTATAACGTTATACGTTATAACGTAATACAATGTAGCCTTATAACGTTACACTATATAACGTTTTACGTTACAGCGTAACACAACACAACGTTATACGTTATAAAATAATACCATATAACGTGATACGTTATAAAATAATACCGTATAACGTTATACGTTATAACGTAATATAATATAACATTATAACGTAACAGTATATAACGTTATACGTTATAACGTAACACCATATAACGTTATACGTTATAACGTAACACTACATAACGATATACGTTATAAAATAATACCATATAACGTTATACGTTATTAAATAATACCGTACAACGTTATACGTTATAAAATAATACCATATAACGTTATACGTTATAAAATAATACCGTATAACGTTGTACGTTATAACGTAACACTACATAACGTTGTACGTTATTAGGTATCACTATATAACGTTATACGTTATAACGTAACACTACATTACGATATATGTTATAAAATAACACCATATAACGTTACACGTTATAAAATAATACCATATATCGTTATACGTTATTAAGTAATACCGTTTAACGTTATACGTTATAACGTAATACAATGTAGCGTTATAACGTTACACTATATAACGTTATACGTTATAAAGTAACACAACACAACGTTATACGTTATAAAATAATACCATATAACGTTATGCGTTATAAAATAATACCGTATAACGTTATACGTTATAACGTAATAAAATATAACGTTATAACGTAACACTATATAACGTTATACGTTATAACGTAACACCTCATAACGTTATACCTTATAAAATAAGATTATATAACGTTATACGTAATGAAATAATACCATATATCGTTATACGTTATAAAATAATACCATATAACGTTATACGTTATAATATATTACCATATTACGTTATACGTTATTAAGTAATACCGTATAACGTTATACGTTATAACGAAATACAATGTAGCGTTATAACGTTACACTATATAACGTTATACGTTATAACCTAACACTACATAACGTTATACGTTATAACGTAACACTACATAACGTTATACGTTATAAATAATACCATATAACGTTATACGTTATGAAATAATACCATATAACGTTATACGTTATAAAATAATACCATATAACGTTATACGTTATAAAATGATGCCATATAACGTTACACGTTATAAAATAATACCATATAACGTTATACGTTATAAAATAATACCGTATAACGTTGTACGTTATAACGTAACACTACATAACGTTGTACGTTGTTAGGTATCACTATATAACGTTATAAGTTATAACGTAACACTACATTACGATATATGTTATAAAATAACACCATATAACGTTATACGTTATTAAATAATACCGTACAACGTTATACGTTCTAACGTAATAGAATATAACGTTATAACGTAACACTATATAACGTTATACTTTATAACGTAATACAATATACCGTTATAACGTAACACTATATAACGTTATACGTTATAACGTAACACCTCATAACGTTATACCTTATAAAATAATATTATATAACGTTATACGTACTGAAATAATACCATATATCGTTATACGTTATAAAATAATACCATATAACGTTATACGTTATTAAATAATACCGTACAACGTTATACGTTCTAACGTAATACAATATAACGTTATAAGGTAACACCATATAACGTTATACGTTCTAACGTAATACAATATAACGTTATAACGTAACACTATATAACGTTATACGTTATAACGTAACACTACATAGCGTTATACGTTATAAAATAATACCATATAACGTTATACGTTATAAAATAATACCGTATAACGTTCTACGTTATAACGTAATATAATATAACGTTATAACATAACACTATATAACGTTATACGTTATAACGTAACACTACATAATTTTATCCGTTATAAAATAATACCGTATTACGTTATACATTTTAACGTAATACAATATAACGTTATAACGTAACACTACATAACGTTATACGTTATAAAATAATACCATATAACGTTATACGTTATAAAATAGTACCGTATAACGTTATACGTTCTAACGTAATACAATACAACGATATAACGAAACACTACTTAACGTTATACGTTA
Organism: Bombus dahlbomii; assembly: GCA_037178635.1. Lineage (NCBI taxonomy): Eukaryota > Metazoa > Arthropoda > Insecta > Hymenoptera > Apidae > Bombus > Bombus dahlbomii. The sequence goes on from CM074102.1 coordinate 23,937,365, forward strand.
TAAAATAATACCATATGACGTTATACGTTATAAAACAACACCATATAACGTTGTACGTTATGAAATAATACCATATAACGTTATACGTTATAACGTAATATAATATGACGTTATAACGTAACACTATATAACGTTATAACGTAACACTATATAACGTTATACGTTATATCGTAACACCTCATAACGTTATACCTTATAAAATATGATTATATAACGTTATACGTAATGAAATAATACCATATATCGTTATACGTTATAAAATAATACCATATAACGTTATACGTTATAATATATTACCATATTACGTTATACGTTATTAAGTAATACCGTATAACGTTATACGTTATAACGAAATACAATGTAGCGTTATAACGTTACACTATATAACGTTATACGTTATAACGTAACACTACACAACGTTATACGTTATGAAATAATACCATATAACGTTATACGTTATAAAATAATACCGTATAACGTTATACGTTATAACGTAATATAATATAACGTTATAACGTAACACTATATAACGTCATACGTTATAACGTAACACCATATGACGTCATACGTTATAACGTAACGCTACATTACGATATACGTTATAAAATAATACCATATAACGTTATACGTTATTAAATAATACCGTACAACGCTATACGTTCTAACGTTAATACAATATAACGTTATAAGGTAACACCATATAACGTTATACGTTCTAACGTAATACAATATAACGTTATAACGTAACACTATATAACGTTATACGTTATAACGTAACACTACATAGCGTTATACGTTATAACGTAACTTTATATAGCGTTATACGTTATAAAATGTTACGGTATAACGTTATACGTTATAACGTAATACAATATAACGTTATAACGTAACACTATATAACGTTATACGTTATAACGTAACACTACATAGCGTTATACGTTATAACGTAACTTTATATAGCGTTATACGTTATAAAATGTTACGGTATAACGTTATACGTTATAACGTAATATAATATAACGTTATAACGTAACACTATATAACGTTATACGTTATAACGTAACACTACACAACGTTATACGTTATTAGGTATCACTACATAACGTTATACGTTATAAAATAATGTCATATAACGTTATCCGTTATAAAATAATACCGTATAACGTTATATGTTCTAACGTAATAGAATATAACGTTATAACGTAACACTATATAACGTTATACGTTATAACGTAATACAATATAACGTTATAACGTAACACTATATAACGTTATACGTTATATCGTAACACCTCATAACGTTATACCTTATAAAATAAGATTATATAACGTTATACGTAATGAAATAATACCACATATCGTTATACGTTATAAAATAATACCATATAATGTTATACGTTATAATATATTACCATATTACGTTATACGTTATTAAGTAATACCGTATAACGTTATACGTTATAACGAACTACAATGTAGCGTTATAACGTTACACTATATAACGTTATACGTTATAACGTTACACTACATAACGGTATACGTTATAAAATAATACGGTATTACGTTATACATTTTAACGTAATACAATATAACGTTATAACGTAACACTACATAACGCTATACGCTATAACGTAACACCATATAACGTTATACGTTATAACGTAACACGACATATCGTTATACGTTATAAAATAATATTATATAACGTTACACGTTATAAAATAATACCGTATAACGTTATACGTTATGAAATAATACCATATAACGTTATACGTTATAAAATAATACCGTATAGCGTTATACGTTATAACGTAATATAATATAACTTTATAACGTAACACTATATAACGTCATACGCTATAACGTAACACCATATAACGTTATATGTTATACCGTAACACTACATAACGTTATACGTTATAAAATAATATTATATAACGTTACACGTTATAAAATAATACCATATATCGTTATACGTTATTAAGTAATACCGTTTAACGTTATACGTTATAACGTAATACAATATAACGTTATAACGTAACACTATATAACGTTATACGTTATAACGTAACACCTCATAACGTTATACCATATAAAATAAGATTATATAACGTTATACGTAATGAAATAATACCATATATCGTTATACGTTATAAAATAATACCATATAACGTTATACGTTATAATATATTACCATATTACGTTATACGGTATTAAGTAATACCGTATAACGTTATAGGTTATAACGAAATACAATGTAGCGTTATAACGTTACACTATATAACGTTATACGTTATAACCTAACACTACATAACGTTATTCGTTATAACGTAACACTACATAACGTTATACGTTATAAATAATACCATATAACGTTACACGTTATGAAATAATACCATATAACGTTATACGTTATAAAATAATACCATATAACGTTATACGTTATAAAATGATGCCATATAACGTTACACGTTATAAAATAATACCATATAACGTTATACGTTATAAAATAATACCGTATAACGTTGTACGTTATAACGTAACACTACATAACGTTGTACGTTATTAGGTATCACTATATAACGTTATACGTTATAACGTAACACTACATTACGATATATGTTATAAAATAACACCATATAACGTTATACGTTATTAAATAATACCGTACAACGTTATACGTTCTAACGTAATACAATATAACGTTATAAGGTAACACCATATAACGTTATACGTTCTAACGTAATACAATATAACGGTATAACGTAACACTATATAACGTTATACGTTATAACGTAACACTACATAGCGTTATACGTTACAACGTAACTTTATATAGCGTTATACGTTATAAAATATTACGGTATAACGTTATACGTAATAACGTAATATAATATGACGTTATAACGTAACACTATATAACGTTATACGTTATATCGTAACACCTCATAACGTTATACCTTATAAAATAAGATTATATAACGTTATACGTAATGAAATAATACCATATATCGTTATACGTTATAAAATAATACCATATAACGTTATACGTTATAATATATTACCATATTACGTTATACGTTGTTAAGTAATACCGTATAACGTTATACGTTATAACGAAATACAATGTAGCGTTATAACGTTACACTATATAACATTATACGTTATAACGTAACACTACACAACGTTATACGTTATGAAATAATACCATATAACGTTATACGTTATAACGTAACACCTCATAACGTTATACCTTATAAAATAATATTATATAACGTTATACGTACTGAAATAATACCATATATCGTTATACGTTATAAAATAATACCATATAACGTTATACGTTATTAAATAATACCGTACAACGTTATACGTTCTAACGTAATACAATATAACGTTATAAGGTAACACCATATAACGTTATACGTTCTAACGTAATACAATATAACGTTATAACGTAACACTATATAACGTTATACGTTATAACGTAACACTACATAGCGTTATACGTTATAACGTAACTTTATATAGCGTTATACGTTATAAAATATTACGGTATAACGTTATACGTTGTAACGTAATATAATATGACGTTATAACGTAACACTATATAACGTTATACGTTATATCGTAACACCTCATAACGTTATACCTTATAAAATAAGATTATATAACGTTATACGTAATGAAATAATACCATATATCGTTATACGTTATAAAATAATACCATATAACGTTATACGTTATAATATATTACCATATTACGTTATACGTTGTTAAGTAATACCGTATAACGTTATACGTTATAACGAAATACAATGTAGCGTTATAACGTTACACTATATAACATTATACGTTATAACGTAACACTACACAACGTTATACGTTATGAAATAATACCATATAACGTTATACGTTATAAAATAATACCGTATAACGTTATACGTTATAACGTAATATAATATAACGTTATAACGTAACACTATATAACGTCATACGTTATAACGTAACACCATATGACGTCATACGTTATAACGTAACACCATATGACGTTATAGGTTATAACGTACCACTACATAACGTTATACGTTATAAAATAATATTATATAACGTAACACGTTATAAAATAATACCATATATCGTTATACGTTATTAAGTAATACCGTATAATGTTATACGTTATAACGTAATACAATGTAGCGTTATAACGTTACACTATATAATGTTATACGTTATAACGTAACACAACACAACGTTATACGTTATAAAATAATACCATATAACGTTATACGTTATAAAATAATACCGTATAACGTTATACGTTATAACGTAATATAATATAACGTTATAACGTAACAGTATATAACGTTATACGTTATAACGTAACACCATATAACGTTATACGTTATAACGTAACACTACATAACAACATACGTTATAAAATAATACCATATAACGTTATACGTTATTAAATAATACCGTATAACGTTCTACGTTATAACGTAATATAATATAACGTTATAACGTAACACTATATAACGTTATACGTTATAACGTAACACTACATAACGGTATACGTTATAAAATAATATTATATAACGTTATAGGTTATAAAATATTACCGCATAACGTTATACGTTATAACGTAACACTACATAACGTTATACGTTATAAAATAATACCGCATTACGTTATACATTTTAACGTAATACAATATAACGTTATAACGTAATACTACATAACGTTATACGTTATAAAATAATACCATATAACGTTATACGTTATAAATTAATACCGTATAACGTTATACGTTATAAAATAATACCGTATAACATTATACGTTCTAACGTAATACAATACAACGTTATAACGAAACACTATAAAACGTTATACGTTATAACGTAACACTACATAACGTTATACGTTATAAAATAATACCATATAACGTTATATGTTATAACGTAACACTACATAACGTTATACGTTATAAAATAATACGATATAACGTTATACGTTATAAAATAATACCGTATAACGTTCTACGTTATAACGTAATATAATATAACGTTATAACGTAACACTATATAACGTTATACGTTATAACGTAACACTACATTACGATATACGTTATAAAATAATACCATATAACGTTATACGTTATTAAATAATACCGTACAACGTTATACGTTCTAACGTAATACAATATAACGTTATAAGGTAACACCATATAACGTTATACATTCTAATGTAATACAATATAACGTTATAACGTAACTCTATATAACGTTATACGTTATGACGTAACACTACATAACGTTATACGTTATCAGGTATCACTACATAACGTTATACGTTATAAAATAATATCATATAACGTTATCCGTTATAAAATAATACCGTATAACGTTATACGTTCTAACGTAATAGAATATAACGTTATAACGTAACACTATATAACGTTCTACGTTATAACGTAATACAATATAACGTTATAACGTAACACTATATAACGTTATACGTTATGACGTAACACCTCATAACGTTATACCTTATAAAATAAGATTATATAACGTTATACGTAATGAAATAATACCATATAACGTTATACGTTATAATATATTACCATATTACGTTATACGTTATTAAGTAATACCGTATAACGTTATACGTTATAACGAAATACAATGTAGCGTTATAACGTTACACTATATAACGTTATACGTTATAACGTAACACTACACAACGTTATACGTTATGAAATAATACCATATAACGTTATACGTTATAAAATAATACCGTATAACGTTATACGTTATAACGTAATATAATATAACGTTATAACGTAACAGTATATAACGTTATGCGCTATAACGTAACACCATATAACGTTATACGTTATAACGTAACACTACATAACGATATACGTTATAAAATAATACCATATAACGTTATACGTTATTAAATAATACCGTACAACGTTATACGTTCTAACGTAATACAATATAACGTTATAAGGTAACACCATATAACGTTATACGTTCTAACGTAATACAATATAACGTTATAACGTAACACTATATAACGTTATACGTTATAACGTAACACTACATTACGATATACGTTATAAAATAATACCATATAACGTTATACGTTATTAAATAATACCGTACAACGTTATACGTTCTAACGTAATACAATATAACGTTATAAGGTAACACCATATAACGTTATACGTTCTAACGTAATACAATATAACGATATAAGGTAACACCATATAACGTTATACGTTCTAACGTAATACAATATAACGTTATAACGTAACACTATATAACGTTATACGTTATAACGTAACACTACATAGCGTTATACGTTATAACGTAACTTTATATAGCGTTATACGTTATAAAATATTACGGTATAACGTTATGGGTTATAACGTAATATAATATAACGTTATAACGTAACACTATATAACGTTATACGTTATAACGTAACACTATATAACGTTATACGTTATAACGTAACACTATATAACGTTATACGTTATAACGTAACACTACACAACGTTATACGTTATGAAATAATACCATATAACGTTATACGTTATAACGTAACACTATAAAACGTTATACTTTATAACGTAACACCTCATAACGTTATACCTTATAAAATAATATTATATAACGTTATACGTAATGAAATAATAACATATATCGTTATACGTTATAAAATAATACCATATAATGTTATACGTTATAATATATTACCATATTACGTTATACGTTATTAAGTAATACCGTATAACGTTATACGTTATAACGAAATACAATGTAGCGTTATAACGTTACACTATATAACGTTATACGCTATAACGTAACACTACACAACGTTATACGTTATGAAATAATACCATATAACGTTATACGTTATAACGTAATATAATATAACGTTATAACGTAACACTATATAACGTCATACGTTATAACGTAACACCATATAACGTTATACGTTATAACGTAACACTACATAACGTTATACGTTATAAAATAATATTATATAACGTTACACGTTATAAAATAATACCATATATCGTTATACGTTATTAAGTAATACCGTATAACGTTATACGTTATTAAGTAATACCGTATAACGTTATACGTTATAACGTAATACAATGTAGCGTTATAACGTTACACTATATAACGTTATACGTTATAACGTAACACAACACAAAGTTATACGTTATAAAATAATATTATATAACGTTATACGTTATAAAATATTACCGCATATCGTTATACGTTATAACGTAACACTACATAACGTTATCCGTTATAAAATAATACAGTATTACGTTATACATTTTAACGTAATACAATATAACGTTATAACGTAACACTACATAACGTTATAGCTTATAAAATAATATTGTATAACGTTACACGTTACGAAATAATACCATATAACGTTATACATTAAAAATAATACCGAATAACGTTATACGTTCTAACATAATACAATAAAACGTTATAACGTAACACTATATAACGTTATACGTTATAACGTAACACCACATAACGTTATAGCTTATAAAGTAATATTATATAACGTTACACGTTACGAAATAGTACCATATAACGTTATACGTTATAAAATAGTACCATATAACGTTATACGTTATAATATAATACCACATAACGTTATACGTTATTAAGTAACACTACATAACGTTATACGTTATAAAATAATATTATATAACGTTATACGTTAGAAAATAATACCATATAACGCTATACGTTATAAAATAATACCGTATAACGTTATACGTTCTAACGTAATACAATACAACGATACACTATATAGCGTTATACGTTATAACGTAACACTACATAACGTTATACGTTATAAAATAATACCATATAACGTTATACGTTATAAAATAATACCGTATAACGTTATACGTTCTAACGTAATACAATACAACGTTATAACGAAACACTATGAAACGTTATACGTTATAACGTAACACTACATAACGTTATACGTTATAAAATAATACCATATGACGTTATACGTTATAAAACAACACCGTATAACGTTATACGTTATGAAATAATACCATATGACGTTATACGTTATAAAATAATAACGTATAACGTTATACGTTATAAAGTAATGCAATATAACGTTATAACGTAACACTACATAACGTTATACGTTATTAGGTATTACTACATAACGTTATACGCTATAAAATAATATCATATAACGTTATCCGTTATAAAATTATACCGTATAACGTTATACGTTCTAACGTAATAGAATATAACGTTATAACGTAACACTATATAACGTTATACGTTATAACGTAATAAAATACAACGTTATAACGTAACACTACACAACATTATACGTTATAAAATAACACTACATAACGTTATACGTTATAAAATAATACCATATAACGTTATACATTAAAAATAATACCGTATAACGCTATACGTTCTAACATAATACAATAAAACGTTATAACGTAACACTATATAACGTTATACGTTATAACGTAACAACACATAACGTTATAGCTTATAAAATGATATTATATAACGTTACACATTACGAAATAATACCATATAACGTTATACGTTATAAAATAATACCATATAACGTTATACGTTATTAAATAATACCGTACAACGTTATACGTTCTAACGTAATACAATATAACATTATAAGGTAACACCATATAACGTTATACGTTCTAACGTAATACAATATAACGATATAACGTAACACTATATAACGTTATACGTTATAACGTAACACTACATAGCGTTATACGTTATAACGTAACACTACATAGCGTTATACGTTATAACGTAACTTTATATAGCGTTATACGTTATAAAATATTACGGTATAAGGTTATGCGTTATAACGTAATGTAATATAACGTTATAACGTAACACTATATAACGTTATACGTTATAACGTAACACTATATAACGTTATACGTTATAACGTATCACTACATATCGTTATACGTTATAAAATAATATCATATAACGTTATCCGTTATAAAATAATACCGTATAACGTTATACGTTCTAACGTAATAGAATATAACGTTATAACGTAACACTATAAAACGTTATACGTTATAACGTAATTCAATATAACGTTATAACGTAACACTATATAACGTTATACGTTATAACGTAACACCTCATAACGTTATACCTTATAAAATAATATTATATAACGTTATACGTAATGAAATAATACCATATATCGTTATACGTTATAAAATAATACCATATAATGTTATACGTTATAATATATTACCATATTACGTTATACGTTATTAAGTAATACCGTATAACGTTGTACGTTATAACGAAATACAATGTAGCGTTATAACGTTACACTGTATAACGTTATACACAATAACGTAACACTACATAACGTTATACGTTATGAAATAATACCATATAACGTTATACGTTATAACGTAATATAATATAACGTTATAACGAAACACTATATAACGTCATACGTTATAACGTAACACCATATAACGTTATACGTTATAACGTAACACTACATAAGGTTATACGTTATAAAATAATATTATATAACGTTACACGTTTTAAAATAATACCATATATCGTTATACGTTATTAAGTAATACCGTATAACGTTATACGTTATAACGTAATACAATGTAGCGTTATAACGTTACACTATATAACGTTATACGTTATAACGTAACACAACACAACGTTATACGTTATAAAATAATACCATATAACGTTATACGTTATAAAATAATACCGTATAACGTTATACGTTATAACGTAATATAATATAACGTTATAACGTACAGTATATAACGTTATACATTATAACGTAACACCATATAACGTTATACGTTATAACGTAACACTACATAACGATATACGTTATAAAATAATACCATATAACGTTATGCGTTATTAAATAATACCGTACAACGTTATACGTTCTAACGTAATACAATATAACGTTATAACGTAACACTATATAACGTTATACGTTATAACGTAACACTACATAACGTTATACGTTATAAAATAATACCATATAACGTTATACGTTATAAAATAATACCGTATAACGTTCTACGTTATAACGTAATATAATATAACGTTATAACATAACACTATATAACGTTATACGTTATAACGTAACACTACATAATTTTATCCGTTGTAAAATAATACCGTATTACGTTATACATTTTAACGTAATACAATATAACGTTATAACGTAACACTACATAACGTTATACGTTATAAAATAATACCATATAACGTTATACGTTATAAAATAGTACCGTATAACGTTATACGTTCTAACGTAATACAATACAACGTTATAACGAAACACTACTTAACGTTATAGGTTATAAAATAATACCATATGACGTTATACGTTATAAAACAACACCATATAACGTTGTACGTTATGAAATAATACCATATAACGTTATACGTTATAACGTAATATAATATGACGTTATAACGTAACACTATATAACGTTATACGTTATATCGTAACACCTCATAACGTTATACCTTATAAAATAAGATTATATAACGTTATACGTAATGATATAATACCATATATCGTTATACGTTATAAAATAATACCATATAAAGTTATACGTTATAATATATTACCATATTACGTTATACGTTATTAAGTAATACCGTATAACGTTATACGTTATAACGAAATACATTGTAGCGTTATAACGTTACACTATATAACGTTATACGTTATAACGTAACACTACACAACGTTATACGTTATGAAATAATACCATATAACGTTATACGTTATAAAATAATACCGTATAACGTTATACGTTATAACGTAATATAATATAACGTTATAACGTAACACTATATAACGTCATACGTTATAACGTAACACCATATGACGTCATACGTTATAACGTAACGCTACATTACGATATACGTTATAAAATAATACCATATAACGTTATACGTTATTAAATAATACCGTACAACGTTATACGTTCTAACGTTAATACAATATAACGTTATAAGGTAACACCATATAACGTTATACGTTCTAACGTAATACAATATAACGTTATAACGTAACACTATATAACGTTATACGTTATAACGTAACACTACATAGCGTTATACGTTATAACGTAACTTTATATAGCGTTATACGTTATAAAATGTTACGGTATAACGTTATACGTTATAACGTAATACAATATAACGTTATAACGTAACACTATATAACGTTATACTTTATAACGTAACACTACATAGCGTTATACGTTATAACGTAACTTTATATAGCGTTATACGTTATAAAATGTTACGGTATAACGTTATACGTTATAACGTAATATAATATAACGTTATAACGTAACACTATATAACGTTATACGTTATAACGTAACACTACACAACGTTATACGTTATTAGGTATCACTACATAACGTTATACGTTATAAAATAATGTCATATAACGTTATCCGTTATAAAATAATACCGTATAACGTTATATGTTCTAACGTAATAGAATATAACGTTATAACGTAACACTATATAACGTTATACGTTATAACGTAATACAATATAACGTTATAACGTAACACTATATAACGTTATACGTTATATCGTAACACCTCATAACGTTATACCTTATAAAATAAGATTATATAACGTTATACGTAATGAAATAATACCATATATCGTTATACGTTATAAAATAATACCATATAACGTTATACGATATTATATATTACCATATTACGTTATACGTTATTAAGTAATAACGTATAACGTTATACGTTATAACGAAATACAATGTAGCGTTATAACGTTACACTATATAACGTTATACGTTATAACGTAACACTACATAACGTTATACGTTATGAAATAATACCATATAACGTTATACGTTATAAAATAATACCGTATAGCGTTATACGTTATAACGTAATATAATATAACTTTATAACGTAACACTATATAACGTCATACGCTATAACGTAACACCATATAACGTTATATGTTATACCGTAACACTACATAACGTTATACGTTATAAAATAATATTATATAACGTTACACGTTATAAAATAATACCATATATCGTTATACGTTATTAAGTAATACCGTTTAACGTTATACGTTATAACGTAATACAATGTAGCGTTATAACGTTACACTATATAACGTTATACGTTATAAAGTAACACAACACAACGTTATACGTTATAAAATAATACCATATAACGTTATACGTTATAAAATAATACCGTATAACGTTATACGTTATAACGTAATACAATATAACGTTATAACGTAACACTATATAACGTTATACGTTATAACGTAACACCTCATAACGTTATACCATATAAAATAAGATTATATAACGTTATACGTAATGAAATAATCCTATATATCGTTATACGTTATAAAATAATACCATATAACGTTATACGTTATAATATATTACCATATTACGTTATACGTTATTAAGTAATACCGTATAACGTTATACGTTATAACGAAATACAATGTAGCGTTATAACGTTACACTATATAACGTTATACGTTATAACGTAACACTACATAACGTTATACGTTATGAAATAATACCATATAACGTTATACGTTATAAAATAATACCGTATAGCGTTATACGTTATAACGTAATATAATATAACTTTATAACGTAACACTACATAACGTTATTCGTTATAACGTAACACTACATAACGTTATACGTTATAAATAATACCATATAACGTTACACGTTATGAAATAATACCATATAACGTTATACGTTATAAAATAATACCATATAACGTTATACGTTATAAAATGATGCCATATAACGTTACACGTTATAAAATAATACCATATAACGTTATACGTTATAAAATAATACCGTATAACGTTGTACGTTATAACGTAACACTACATAACGTTGTACGTTATTAGGTATCACTATATAACGTTATACGTTATAACGTAACACTACATTACGATATATGTTATAAAATAACACCATATAACGTTATACGTTATTAAATAATACCGTACAACGTTATACGTTCTAACGTAATACAATATAAAGTTATAAGGTAACACCATATAACGTTATACGTTCTAACGTAATACAATATAACGGTATAACGTAACACTATATAACGTTATACGTTATAACGTAACACTACATAGCGTTATACGTTATAACGTAACTTTATATAGCGTTATACGTTATAAAATATTACGGTATAACGTAATACGTTATAACGTAATATAATATGACGTTATAACGTAACACTATATAACGTTATACGTTATATCGTAACACCTCATAACGTTATACCTTATAAAATAAGATTATATAACGTTATACGTAATGAAATAATACCATATATCGTTATACGTTATAAAATAATACCATATAACGTTATACGTTATAATATATTACCATATTACGTTATACGTTGTTAAGTAATACCGTATAACGTTATACGTTATAACGAAATACAATGTAGCGTTATAACGTTACACTATATAACATTATACGTTATAACGTAACACTTCACAACGTTATACGTTTTGAAATAATACCATATAACGTTATACGTTATAACGTAACACCTCATAACGTTATACCTTATAAAATAATATTATATAACGTTATACGTACTGAAATAATACCATATATCGTTATACGTTATAAAATAATACCATATAACGTTATACGTTATTAAATAATACCGTACAACGTTATACGTTCTAACGTAATACAATATAACGTTATAAGGTAACACCATATAACGTTATACGTTCTAACGTAATACAATATAACGTTATAACGTAACACTATATAACGTTATACGTTATAACGTAACACTACATAGCGTTATACGTTATAACGTAACTTTATATAGCGTTATACGTTATAAAATATTACGGTATAACGTTATACGTTGTAACGTAATATAATATGACGTTATAACGTAACACTATATAACGTTATACGTTATATCGTAACACCTCATAACGTTATACCTTATAAAATAAGATTATATAACGTTATACGTAATGAAATAATACCATATATCGTTATACGTTATAAAATAATACCATATAACGTTATACGTTATAATATATTACCATATTACGTTATACGTTGTTAAGTAATACCGTATAACGTTATACGTTATAACGAAATACAATGTAGCGTTATAACGTTACACTATATAACATTATACGTTATAACGTAACACTACACAACGTTATACGTTATGAAATAATACCATATAACGTTATACGTTATAAAATAATACCGTATAACGTTATACGTTATAACGTAATATAATATAACGTTATAACGTAACACTATATAACGTCATACGTTATAACGTTACACTATATAACGTTATACGCTATAACGTAACACTACACAACGTTATACGTTATGAAATAATACCATATAACGTTATACGTTATAACGTAATATAATATAACGTTATAACGTAACACTATATAACGTCATACGTTATAACGTAACACCATATAACGTTATACGTTATAACGTAACACTACATAACGTTATACGTTATAAAATAATATTATATAACGTTACACGTTATAAAATAATACCATATATCGTTATACGTTATTAAGTAATACCGTATAACGTTATACGTTATTAAGTAATACCGTATAACGTTATACGTTATAACGTAATACAATGTAGCGTTATAACGTTACACTATATAACGTTATACGTTATAACGTAACACAACACAAAGTTATACGTTATAAAATAATATTATATAACGTTATACGTTATAAAATATTACCGCATATCGTTATACGTTATAACGTAACACTACATAACGTTATCCGTTATAAAATAATACAGTATTACGTTATACATTTTAACGTAATACAATATAACGTTATAACGTAACACTACATAACGTTATAGCTTATAAAATAATATTGTATAACGTTACACGTTACGAAATAATACCATATAACGTTATACATTAAAAATAATACCGAATAACGTTATACGTTCTAACATAATACAATAAAACGTTATAACGTAACACTATATAACGTTATACGTTATAACGTAACACCACATAACGTTATAGCTTATAAAGTAATATTATATATCGTTACACGTTACGAAATAGTACCATATAACGTTATACGTTATAAAATAGTACCATATAACGTTATACGTTATAATATAATACCACATAACGTTATACGTTATTAAGTAACACTACATAACGTTATACGTTATAAAATAATATTATATAACGTTATACGTTAGAAAATAATACCATATAACGCTATACGTTATAAAATAATACCGTATAACGGTATACGTTCTAACGTAATACAATACAACGATACACTATATAGCGTTATACGTTATAACGTAACACTACATAACGTTATACGTTATAAAATAATACCATATAACGTTATACGTTATAAAATAATACCGTATAACGTTATACGTTCTAACGTAATACAATACAACGTTATAACGAAACACTATGAAACGTTATACGTTATAACGTAACACTACATAACGTTATACGTTATAAAATAATACCATATGACGTTATACGTTATAAAACAACACCGTATAACGTTATACGTTATGAAATAATACCATATGACGTTATACGTTATAAAATAATAACGTATAACGTTATACGTTATAAAGTAATACAATATAACGTTATAACGTAACACTACATAACGTTATACGTTATTAGGTATCACTACATAACGTTATACGTTATAAAATAGTATCATATAACGTTATCCGTTATAAAATTATACCGTATAACGTTATACGTTCTAACGTAATAGAATATAACGTTATAACGTAACACTATATAACGTTATACGTTATAACGTAATAAAATACAACGTTATAACGTAACACTACACAACATTATACGTTATAAAATAACACTACATAACGTTATACGTTATAAAATAATACCATATAACGTTATACATTAAAAATAATACCGTATAACGCTATACGTTCTAACATAATACAATAAAACGTTATAACGTAACACTATATAACGTTATACGTTATAACGTAACAACACATAACGTTATAGCTTATAAAATAATATTATATAACGTTACACATTACGAAATAATACCATATAACGTTATACGTTATAAAATAATACCATATAACGTTATACGTTATTAAATAATACCGTACAACGTTATACGTTCTAACGTAATACAATATAACATTATAAGGTAACACCATATAACGTTATACGTTCTAACGTAATACAATATAACGATATAACGTAACACTATATAACGTTATACGTTATAACGTAACACTACATAGCGTTATACGTTATAACGTAACACTACATAGCGTTATACGTTATAACGTAACTTTATATAGCGTTATACGTTATAAAATATTACGGTATAAGGTTATGCGTTATAACGTAATGTAATATAACGTTATAACGTAACACTATATAACGTTATACGTTATAACGTAACACTATATAACGTTATACGTTATAACGTATCACTACATATCGTTATACGTTATAAAATAATATCATATAACGTTATCCGTTATAAAATAATACCGTATAACGTTATACGTTCTAACGTAATAGAATATAACGTTATAACGTAACACTATAAAACGTTATACGTTATAACGTAATTCAATATAACGTTATAACGTAACACTATATAACGTTATACGTTATAACGTAACACCTCATAACGTTATACCTTATAAAATAATATTATATAACGTTATACGTAATGAAATAATACCATATATCGTTATACGTTATAAAATAATACCATATAATGTTATACGTTATAATATATTACCATATTACGTTATACGTTATTAAGTAATACCGTATAACGTTGTACGTTATAACGAAATACAATGTAGCGTTATAACGTTACACTGTATAACGTTATACACAATAACGTAACACTACATAACGTTATACGTTATGAAATAATACCATATAACGTTATACGTTATAACGTAATATAATATAACGTTATAACGTAACACTATATAACGTCATACGTTATAACGTAACACCATATAACGTTATACGTTATAACGTAACACTACATAAGGTTATACGTTATAAAATAATATTATATAACGTTACACGTTATAAAATAATACCATATATCGTTATACGTTATTAAGTAATACCGTATAACGTTATACGTTATAACGTAATACAATGTAGCGTTATAACGTTACACTATATAACGTTATACGTTATAACGTAACACAACACAACGTTATACGTTATAAAATAATACCATATAACGTTATACGTTATAAAATAATACCGTATAACGTTATACGTTATAACGTAATATAATATAACGTTATAACGTACAGTATATAACGTTATACATTATAACGTAACACCATATAACGTTATACGTTATAACGTAACACTACATAACGATATACGTTATAAAATAATACCATATAACGTTATGCGTTATTAAATAATACCGTACAACGTTATACGTTCTAACGTAATACAATATAACATTATAAGGTAACACCATATAACGTTATACGTTCTAACGTAATACAATATAACGATATAACGTAACACTATATAACGTTATACGTTATAACGTAACACTACATAGCGTTATACGTTATAAGGTAACACTACATAACGTTATACGTTATAAAATAATACCATATAACGTTATACGTTATAAAATAATACCGTATAACGTTCTACGTTATAATGTAATATAATATAACGTTATAACATAACACTATATAACGTTATACGTTATAACGTAACACTACATAACGTTATAACGTAGCACTATATAACGTTATACGTTATAACGTAACACTACATAACGATATACGTTATAAAATAATACCATATATCGTTATACGTTATTAAATAATACCGTACAACGTTATACGTTATAACGTAATACAATGTAGCGTTATAACGTTACACTATATAACGTTAGACGTTATAACGTAATATAACATAACGTTATAACGTAACACTATATAACGTCCTACGTTATAACGTAACACCATATAACGTTATACGTTATAACGTAACACTACATAACGTTATACGTCATAAAATAATATTATATAACGTTACACGTTATAAAATAATACCATATATCGTTATACGTTATTAAGTAATACCGTATAACGTTATACGTTATAACGTAATACAATGTAGCGTTATACGTTATTAAGTAATACCGTATAACGTTATACGTTATAACGTAATACAATGTAGCGTTATAACGTTACACTATATAACGTTATACGTTATAACGTAATATAACATAACGTTATAACGTAACACTATATAACGTCCTACGTTATAACGTAACACCATATAACGTTATACGTTATAACGTAACACTACATAACGTTATACGTCATAAAATAATATTATATAACGTTACACGTTATAAAATAATACCATATATCGTTATACGTAATTAAGTAATACCGTATAACGTTATAGGTTATAACGTAATACAATGTAGCGTTATACGTTATTAAGTAATACCGTATAACGTTATACGTTATAACGTAATACAATGTAGCGTTATAACGTTACACTATATAACGTTATACGTTATAACGTAATATAACATAACGTTATAACGTAGCACTATATAACGTCCTACGTTATAACGTAACACCATATAACGTTATACGTTATAACGTAACACTACATAACGTTATGCGTCATAAAATAATATTATATAACGTTACACGTTATAAAATAATACCATATATCGTTATACGTTATTAAGTAATACCGTATCACGTTATACGTTATAACGTAATACAATGTAGCGTTATAACTTTACACTATATAACGTTATACGTTATAACGTAACACAATGTAGCGTTTTAACGTTACACTATATAACGTTATACGTTATGACGTAATATAATATAACGTTATAACGTAACACTATATAACGTCCTACGTTATAACGTAACACCATATAACGTTATACGTTATAACGTAACACTACATAACGTTATTCGTTATAAAATAATGGCATATAACGTTATATGTTATAAAATAATACCATATAACGTTATACGTTATTAAATAATACCGTACAACGTTATACGTTCTAACGTAATACAATATAACGTTATAACGTAACACTATATAACGTTATACGTTATAACGTAACACTACATAACGATATACGTTATAAAATAATACCATATAACGTTATACGTTATTAAATAATACCGTACAACGTTATACGCTGTAACGTAATACAATATAACGTTATAACGTAACACTACATAACGTTATACGTTATAAAATAATACCATATAACGTTATACGTTATAAAATAATACCGTATAACGTTATACGTTCTAACGTAATACAATACAACGTTATAACGAAACACTGTAAAACGATATACGTTATAACGTAACACTACATAACGTTATACGTTATAAAATAATACCATATAACGTTATACGTTATAACGTAACACTACATAACGTTATACGTTATAAAATAATACCATATAACGCTATACGTTATAAAATAATACCCTATAACGTTGTACGTTATAACGTAATATAATATAACGTTATAACGTAACACTACATAACGTTATACGTTATTAGGTATCACTATATAACGTTATACGTTATAACGTAACACTACATTACGATATACGTTATAAAATAATACCATATAACGTTATACGTTATTAAATAATACCGTACAACGTTATACGTTCTAACGTAAAACAATATAACGTTATAAGGTAACACCATATAACGTTATACGTTCTAACGTAATACAATATAACGTTATAACGTAACACTATATAACGTTATACGTTATAACGTAACACTACTTAGCGTTATACGTTATAACGTAACACTACATAACGTTATACGTTATAAAATAATACCATATAACGTTATACGTTATAAAATAATACCGTATAACATTATACATTTTAACGTAATACAATATAACGTTATAACGTAACACTACATATCGTTATACGTTATAAAATAATACCATATAACGTTATACGTTATAAAATAATACCGTATAACGTTATACGTTCTAACGTAATACAATACAACGTTATAACGAAACACTGTAAAACGTTATACGTTATAACGTAACACTACATAACGTTATACGTTATAAAATAATACCATATAACGTTATACGTTATAACGTAACACTATATAACGTTATACGTTATAACGTAACTCTACATAGCGTTATACGTTATAACGTAACTTTATATAGCGTTATACGTTCTAAAATATTACGGTATCAAGTTATACGTTATAACGTAATATAATATAGCGTTATAACGTAACACTATATAACGTTATACGTTATAACGTAACACTACATAACGTTATACGTTATTAGGTATCACTACATAACGTTATACGTTATAAATTAATATCATATAACGTTATCCGTTATAAAATAATACCGTATAACGTTATACGTTCTAACGTAATAGAATATAACGTTATAACGTAACACTATATAACGTTATACGTTATAACGTAATACAATATAACGTTATAACGTAACACTATATAACGTTATACGTTATAACGTAACACCTCATAACGTTATACCTTATAAAATAAGATTATATAACGTTATACGTAATGATATAATACCATATATCGTTATACGTTACAAAATAATACCATATAACGTTATACGTTATAATATATTACCATATTACGTTATACGTTATTAGCGAATACCGTATAACGTTATAGGTTATAACGTAATACAATGTAGCGTTATAACGTTACACTATATAACGTTATACGTTATAACGTAACACAACACAACGTTATACGTTATAAAATAATACCATATAACGTTATACGTTATAAAATAATACCGTATAACCTTATACGTTATAACGTAATATAATATAACGTTATAACGTAACAGTATATAACGTTATACGTTATAACGTAACACCATATAACGTTATACGTTATAACGTAACAGTACATAACGATATACGTTATAAAATAATACCATATAACGTTATACGTTATTAAATAATACCGTAAAACGTTATACGTTCTAACGTAATACAATATAACGTTATAAGGTAACACCATATAACGTTATACGTTCTAACGTAATACAATATAACGTTATAACGTAACACTATATAACGTTATACGTTATAACGTAACACTACATAACATTATACGTTATAAAATAATACCATATAACGTTATACGTTATAAAATAATACCGTATAACGTTATACGTTATAACGTAATATAATATAACGTTATAACGTAACAGTATATAACGTTGTACGTTAGAACGTAACACCATATAACGTTATACGTTATAACGTAACAGTACATAACGATATACGTTATAAAATAATACCATATAACGTTATACGTTATTAAATAATACCGTACAACGTTATACGTTCTAACGTAATACAATATAACGTTATAACGTAACACTATATAACGTTATACGTTATAACGTAACACCACATAACGTTATAGGTTATAAAATAATACCGTACAACGTTATACGTTCTAACGTAATACAATATAACGTTATAAGGTAACACCATATAACGTTATACGTTCTAACGTAATACAATATAACGTTATAACGTAACACTATATAACGTTATACGTTATAACGTAACACTACATAGAGTTATACGTTATAACGTAACTTTATATAGCGTTATACGTTATAAAATATTACGGTATAACGTTATACGTTATAACGTAATATAATATAACGTTATAACGTAACACTATATAACGTTATACGTTATAACGTAACACTATATAACGTTATACGTTATAACGTAACACTACATAACGTTATACATTATTAGGTATCACTACATAACGTTATACGTTATAAAATAATATCATATAACGTTATTCGTTATAAAATAATACCGTATAACGTTATACGTTCTAACGTAATAGAATATAACGTTATAACGTAACACTATAAAACGTTATACGTTATAACGTAATACAATATAACGTTATAATGTAACACTATATAACGTTATACGTTATAACGTAACACCTCATAACGTTATACCTTATAAAATAATATTATATAACGTTATACGTACTGAAATAATACCATATATCGTTATACGTTATAAAATAATACCATATAACGTTATACGTTATAATATATTACCATATTACGTTATACGTTATTAAGTAATACCGTATAACGTTATACGTTATAACGAAATACAATGTAGCGTTATAACGTTACACTATATAACGTTATACGTTATAACGTAACACTACACAACGTTATACGTTATACGTTATAAAATAATACCGTATAACGTTATACGTTATAACGTAATATAATATAACGTTATAACGTAACACTATATAACGTCATACGTTATAACGTAACACCATATAACGTTATACGTTATAACGTAACACTACATAACGTTATACGTTATAAAGTAATATTATATAACGTTACACGTTATAAAATAATACCATATATCGTTATACGTTATTAAGTAATACTGTATAACGTTATACATTATAACGTAATACAATGTAGCGTTATAACGTTACACTATATAACGTTATACGTTATAACGTAACACAAGACAAAGTTATACGTTATAAAATAATACCATATAACGTTATACGTTATAAAATAATAACGTATAACGTTATACGTTATAAAGTAATACAACATAACGTTATAACGTAACACAATATGTAACGTTATAAGTTATAACGTTACACTACATAACGTTACACGTTATAAAATAATATTATATAACGTTACACGTTATAAAATAATACCATATAACGCTATACGTTATAAAATAATACCGTATAACGTTGTACGTTATAACGTAATACAATGTAACGTTATAACGTAACACTACATAACGTTATACGTTATTAGGTATCACTATATAACGTTATACGTTATAACGTAACACTACATTACGATATACGTTATAAAATAATACCATATAACGTTATACGTTATTAAATAATACCGTACAACGTTATACGTTCTAACGTAAAACAATATAACGTTATAAGGTAACACCATATAACGTTATACGTTCTAACGTAATACAATATAACGTTATAACGTAACACTATATAACGTTATACGTTATAACGTAACACTACTTAGCGTTATACGTTATAACGTAACACTACATAACGTTATACGTTATAAAATAATACCATATAACGTTATACGTTATAAAATAATACCGTATAACGTTATACATTTTAACGTAATACAATATAACGTTATAACGTAACACTACATATCGTTATACGTTATAAAATAATACCATATAACGTTATACGTTATAAAATATTACCGTATAACGTTATACGTTCTAACGTAATACAATACAACGTTATAACGAAACACTGTAAAACGTTATACGTTATAACGTAACACTACATAACGTTATACGTTATAAAATAATACCATATAACGTTATACGTTATAAAATAATACCGTATAACGTTATACGTTATAAAATGATGCCATATAACGTTACACGTTATAAAATAATACCATATAACGTTATACGTTATAAAATAATACCGTATAACTTTGTACGTTATAACGTAACACTACATAACGTTGTACGTTATTAGGTATCACTATATAACGTTATACGTTATAACGTAACACTACATTACGATATATGTTATAAAATAACACCATATAACGTTATACGTTATTAAATAATACCGTACAACGTTATACGTTCTAACGTAATACAATATAACGTTATAAGGTAACACCATATAACGTTATACGTTCTAACGTAATACAATATAACGTTATAACGTAACACTATATAACGTTATACGTTATAACGTAACACTACATAGCGTTATACGTTATAACGTAACTTTATATAGCGTTATACGTTATAAAATGTTACGGTATAACGTTATACGTTATAACGTAATATAATATAACGTTATAACGTAACACTATATAACGTTATACGTTATAACGTAACACTACACAACGTTATACGTTATTAGGTATCACTACATAACGTTATACGTTATAAAATAATATCATATAACGTTATCCGTTATAAAATAATACCGTATAACGTTATATGTTCTAACGTAATAGAATATAACGTTATAACGTAACACTATATAACGTTATACGTTATAACGTAATACAATATAACGTTATAACGTAACACTACATATCGTTATACGTTATAAAATAATACCATATAACGTTATACGTTATAAAATAATACCGTATAACGTTCTACGTTATAACGTAATATAATATAACGTTATAACGTAACACTATATAACGTTATTCGTTATAACGTAACACTACATTACGATATACGTTATAAAATAATACCATATAACGTTATACGTTATTAAATAATACCGTACAACGTTATACGTTCTAACGTAATACAATATAACGTTATATTGTAACACCATATAACGTTATACGTTCTAACGTAATACAATATAACGTTATAACGTAACACTATATAACGTTATACGTTATAACGTAACACTACTTAGCGTTATACGTTATAACGTAACTTTATATAGCGTTATACGTTATAAAATATTACGGTATAACGTTATACGTTATAACGTAATATAATATAACGTTATAACGTAACACTATATAACGTTATACGTTATAACGTAACACTACATAACGGTATACGTTATAAAATAATATTATATAACGTTATAGGTTATAAAATAATACCGCATAACGTTATACGTTATAACGTAACACTACATAACGTTATACGTTATAAAATAATACCGCATTACGTTATACATTTTAACGTAATGCAATATAACGTTATAACGTAACACTATATAACGTTATACGTTATAACGTAATATAATATAAACGTTATAACGTAACACTATATAACGTTATACGTTATAACGTAACACTACATTACGATATACGTTATAAAATAATACCATATAACGTTATACGTTATTAAATAATACCGTACAACGTTATACGTTCTAACGTAATACAATATAACGTTATGAGGTAACACCATATAACGTTATACGTTCTAACGTAATACAATATAACGTTAGAACGTAACACTATATAACGTTATACGTTATAACGTAACACCTCATAACGTTATACCTTATAAAATAATATTATATAACGTTATACGTACTGAAATAATACCATATATCGTTATACGTTAAAAAATAATACCATATAATGTTATACGTTATAATATATTACCATATTACGTTATACGTTATTAAGAAATACTGTATAACGTTATACGTTATAACGTAATACAATGTAGCGTTATAACGTTACACTATATAACGTTATACGTTATAACGTAACACAACACAACGTTATACGTTATAAAATAATACCACATAACCTTATACGTTATAAAATAATAACGTATAACGTTATACGTTATAAAGTAATACAATATAACGTTATAACGTAACACAATATGTAACGTTATACGTTATAAGGAAATACAATGTAGCGTTATAACGTTACACTATATAACGTTATACGTTATAACGTAACACTACACAACGTTATACGTTATACGTTATAAAATAATACCGTATAACTTTATACGTTATACTGTAATATAATATAACGCTATAACGTAACACTATATAACGTCATACGTTATAACGTAACACCATATAACGTTATATGTTATAACGTAACACTACATAACGTTATACGTTACAAAGTAATATTATATAACGTTACACGTTATAAAATAATACCATATATCGTTATACGTTATTAAGTAATACTGTATAACGTTATACGTTATAACGTAATACAATGTAGCGTTATAACGTTACACTATATAACGTTATACGTTATAACGTAACACAACACAACGTTATACGTTATAAAATAATACCATATAACCTTATACGTTATAAAATAATAACGTATAACGTTATACGTTATAAAGTAATACAATATAACGTTATAACGTAACACAATATGTAACGTTATACGTTATAAGGAAATACAATGTAGCGTTATAACGTTACACTATATAACGTTATACGTTATAACGTAACACTACACAACGTTATACGTTATACGTTATAAAATAATACCGTATAACTTTATACGTTATACTGTAATATAATATAACGCTATAACGTAACACTATATAACGTCATACGTTATAACGTAACACCATATAACGTTATATGTTATAACGTAACACTACATAACGTTATACGTTACAAAGTAATATTATATAACGTTACACGTTATAAAATAATACCATATATCGTTATACGTTATTAAGTAATACTGTATAACGTTATACGTTATAACGTAATACAATGTAGCGTTATAACGTTACACTATATAACGTTATACGTTATAACGTAACACAACACAACGTTATACGTTATAAAATAATACCATATAACCTTATACGTTATAAAATAATAACGTATAACGTTATACGTTATAAAGTAATACAATATAACGTTATAACGTAACACTACATAACGTTATACGTTATTAGGTATCACTATATAACGTTATACGTTATAACGTAACACTACATTACGATATACGTTATAAAATAATACCATATAACATTATACGTTATTAAATAATACCGTACAACGTTATACGTTCTAACGTAAAACAATATAACGTTATAAGGTAACACCATATAACGTTATACGTTCTAACGTAATACAATATAACGTTATAACGTAACACTATATAACGTTATACGTTATAACGTAACACTACTTAGATTTATACGTTATAACGTAACTTTATATAGCGTTATACGTTATAAAATATTACGGTATAACGTTATACGTTATAACGTAATATAATATAACGTTATAACGTAACACTATATAACGTTATACGTTATAACGTAACACTACATAACGTTATACGTTATAAAATAATATCATATAACGTTATCCGTTATAAAATAATACCGTATAACCTTATACGTTCTAACGTAATAGAATATAACGCTATAACGTAACACTATATAACGTTATACGTTATAACGTAATACAATATAACGTTATAACGTAACACTATATAACGTTATACGTTATAACGTAACACCTCATAACGTTATACCTTATAAAATAATATTATATAACGTTATACGTACTGAAATAATACCATATATCGTTATACGTTATAAAATACTACCATACAACGTTATACGTTATAAAATAATTCCGTATAACGTTCTACGTTATAACGTAATATAATATAACGTTATAACGTAACACTATATAACGTTATACGTTATAACGTAACACTACATAACGGTATACGTTATAAAATAATATTATATAACGTTATAGGTTATAAAATAATACCGCATAACGTTATACGTTATAACGTAACACTACATAACGTTATACGTTATAAAATAATACCGTATTACGTTATACATTTTAACGTAATGCAATATAACGTTATAACGTAACACTACATATCGTTATACGTTATAAAATAATACCATATAACGTTATACGTTATAAAATAATACCGTATAACGTTATACGTTCTAACGTAATACAATACAACGTTATAACGAAACACTGTAAAACGTTATACGTTACAACGTAACACTACATAACGTTATACGTTATAAAATAATACCATATAACGTTATACGTTATAACGTAACACTACATAACGTTATACGTTATAAAATAATACCATATAACGTTATACGTTATTAAATAATACCGTACAACGTTATACGTTCTAACGTAATACAATATAACGTTATAAGGTTACACCATATAACGTTATACGTTCTAACGTAATACAATATAACGTTATAACGTAACACTATATAACGTTATACGTTATAACGTAACACTACATAGCGTTATACGTTATAACGTAACTTTATATAGCGTTATACGTTATAAAATATTACGGTATAACGTTATACGTTATAACGTAACTTTATATAGCGTTATACGTTATAAAATATTACGGTATAACGTTATACGTTATAACGTAATATAATATAACGTTATAACGTAACACTATATAACGTTATACGTTATAACGTAACACTATATATCGTTATACGTTATAACGTAACACTACATAACGTTATACGTTATTAGGTATCACTACATAACGTTACACCTTATAAAATAATATCATATAACGTTATTCGTTATAAAATAATACCGTATAACGTTATACGTCCTAACGTAATACAATATAACGTTATAACGTAACACTATATAACGTTATACGTTATAACGTAACACTACTTAGCGTTATACGTTATAACGTAACTCTATATAGCGTTATACGTTATAAAATATTACGGTATAACGTTATACGTTATAACGTAACACTATATAACGTTATACGTTATAACGTAACACTACATAACGTTATACGTTATAAAATAATATCATATAACGTTATCCGTTGTAAAATAATACCGTATAACGTTATACGTTCTAACGTAATAGAATATAACGTTATAACGTAACACTATATAACGTTATACGTTATAACGTAATACAATATAACGTTATAACGTAACACTATATAACGTTATACGTTATAACGTAACACCTCATAACGTTATACCTTATAAAATAATATTATATAACGTTATACGTACTGAAATAATACGATATATCGTTATACGTTATAGAATAATACCATATAACGTTATACGTTATAATATATTACCATATTACGTTATACGTTATTAAGTAATAACGTATAACGTTATACGTTATAACGAAATACAATGTAGCGTTATAACGTTACACTATATAACGTTATACGTTATAGCGTAACACTACACAACGTTATACGTTATGAAATAATACCATATAACGTTATACGTTATAAAATAATACCATATATCGTTATACGTTATTAAGTAATACCGTATAACGTTATACGTTATAACGTAATACAATGTAGCGTTATAACGTTACACTATATAACGTTATACGTTATATCGTAACACAAAACAACGTTATACGTTATAAAATAATACCATATAACGTTATACGTTATAAAATAATACCGTATAACGTTGTACGTTATAACGTAATACAATATAACGTTATAACGTAACACTACATAACGTTATACGATATTAGGTATTACTATATAACGTTATACGTTATAACGTAACACTACATCACGATATACGTTATGAAATAATACCATATAACGTTATACGTTATTAAATAATACCGTGCAACGTTATACGTTCTAACGTAATACAATATAACGTTATAAGGTAACACCATATAACGTTATACGTTCTAACGTAATACAATATAACGTTATAACGTAACACTATATAACGTTATACGTTATAACGTAACACTACTTAGCGTTATACGTTATAACGTAACTTTATATAGCGTTATACGTTATAAAATATTACGGTATAACGTTATACGTTATAACGTAATATAATATAACGTTATAACGTAACACTATATAACTTTATACGTTATAACGTAACACTACATAACGTTATACGTTATAAAATAATATCATATAACGTTATCCGTTATAAAATAATACCGTATAACGTTATACGTTCTAACGTAATAGAATATAACGTTATAACGTAACACTATATAACGTTATACGTTATAACGTAATACAATATAACGTTATAACGTAACACTATATAACGTTATACGTTATAACGTAACACCTCATAACGTTATACCTTATAAAATAATATTATATAACGTTATACGTACTGAAATAATACCATATATCGTTATACGTTATAAAATAATACCATATAACGTTATACGTTATAATATATTACCATATTACGTTATAGGATATTAAGAAATACCGTATAACGTTATACGTTATAACGAAATACAATGTAGCGTTATAACGTTACACTATATAACGTTATACGTTATAACGTAACACTACACAACGCTATACGTTATGAAATAATACCATATAACGTTATACGTTATAAAATAATACCGTATAACGTTATACGTTATAACGTAATATAATATAACGTTATAACGTAACACTATATAACGTCATACGTTATAGCGAAACACCATATAACGTTATACGTTATAACGTAACACTACATAACGTTATACGTTATAAAGTAATATTATATAACTATACACGTTATAAAATAATACCATATATCGTTATAAGATATAAAATAATACCATATAACGTTATACGTTATAAAATAATACCGTATAACGTTGTACGTTATAACGTAATACAATATAACGTTATAACGTAACACTACAAAACGTTATACGTTATTAGGTATCACTATATAACGTTATACGTTATAACGTAACACTACATTACGATATACGTTATCAAATAATACCATATAACGTTATACGTTATTAAATAATACCGTACAACGTTATACGTTCTAACGTAATACAATATAACGTTATAAGGTAACACCATATAACGTTAAACGTTCTAACGTAATGCAATATAACGTTGTAACGTAACACTATATAACGTTATACGTTATAACGTAACACTATATATCGTTAAACGTTATAACGTAACACTACATAACGTTATACGTTATTAGGTATCACTACATAACGTTATACGTTATAAAATAATATCATATAACGTTATTCGTTGTAAAATAATACCGTATAACGTTATACGTCCTAACGTAATAGAATATAACGTTATAACGTAACACTATGAAACGTTATACGTTATAACGTAATACAATATAACGTTATAATGTAACACCATATAACGTTATACGTTATAACGTAACAGCTCATAACGTTATACCTTATAAAATAATATTATATAACGTTATACGTACTGAAATATTACCATATATCGTTATACGTTATAAAATAATACCATATAACGTTATACGTTATAAAATAATACCGTATAACGTTCTACGTTATAACGTAATATAATATAACGTTATAACGTAACACTATATAACGTTATACGTTATAACGTAACCCTACATAACGGTATACGTTATAAAATAATATTATATAACGTTATAGATTATAAAATAATACCGTATAACGTTATACGTTCTATCGTAATACAATACAACGTTATAACGAAACACTGTAAAACGTTATACGTTATAACGTAACACTACATAACGTTATACGTTATAAAATAATACCATATAACGTTATACGTAATAACGTAACACTACATAACGTTATACGTTATAAAATAATACCATATAACGATATACGTTATAAAATAATACCGTATAACGTTCTACGTTATAACGTAATATAATATAACGTTATAACGTAACACTATATAACGTTATACGTTATAACGTAACACTACATTACGATATACGTTATAAAATAAAACCATATAACGTTATACGTTATTAAATAATACCGTACAACGTTATACGTTCTAACGTAATACAATATAACGTTATAAGGTAACACCATATAATGTTATACGTTCTAACGTAATACAATATAACGTTATAACGTAACACTATATAACGTTATACGTTATAACGTAATACTACATAGCGTTATACGTTATAACGTAACTTTATATAGCGTTATACGTTATAAAATATTACGGTATAACGTTATACGTTATAACGTAACACTACATAACGTTATACGTTATTAGGTATCACTACATAACGTCATACGTTATAAAATAATATCATATAACGTTATCCGTTATAAAATAATACCGTATAACGTTATACGTTCTAACGTAATAGAATATAACGTTATAACGTAACACTATAAAACGTTATACGTTATAACGTAATACAATATAACGTTATAATGTAACACTATATAACGTTATACGTTATAACGTAACACCTCATAACGTTATACCTTATAAAATAATATTATATAACGTTATACGTACTGAAATAATACCATATATCGTTATATGTTATAAAATAATACCATATAACGTTATACGTTATAATATATTACCATATTACGTTATACGTTATTAAGTAATACCGTATAACGTTATACGTTATAACGAAATACAATGTAGCGTTATAACGTTACACTATATAACGTTATACGTTATAACGTAACACCTCATAACGTTATACCTTATAAAATAATATTATATAACGTTATACGTACTGAAATAATACCATATATCGTTATACGTTATAAAATAATACCATATAACGTTATACGTTATAATATATTACCATATTACGTTATACGTTATTAAGTAATACCGTATAACGTTATACGTTATAACGTAATATAATATAACGCTATAACGTTACAAAATGTAACGTCATACGTTATAACGTAACACCATATAACGTTATACGTTATAACGTAACACTACATAACGTTATACGTTATAATGTAATATTATATAACGTTACACGTCATTAAATAATACCGTACAACGTTATACGTTATAAAATAATACCATATAACGTTATACGTTATAAAATAATACCGTATAACGTTGTATGTTATAACGTAATACAATATAACGTTATAACGTAACACTACATAACGTTATACGTTATTAGGTATCACTATATAACGTTATACGTTATAACGTAACACTACATTACGATATACGTTATAAAATAATACCATATAACGTTATACGTTATTAAATAATACCGTACAACGTTATACGTTCTAACGTAATACAATATATCGTTATAAGTTAACACCATATAACGTTATACGTTCTAACGTAATACAATATAACGTTATAAGGTAACACCATATAACGTTATACGTTCTAACGTAATACAATATAACGTTATAACGTAACACTATATAACGTTATACGTTATAACGTAACTCTACTTAGCGTTATACGTTATAACGTAACTTTATATAGCGTTATACGTTATAAAATATTACGGTATAACGTTATACGTTATAACGTAATATAATATAACGTTATAACGTAACACTATATAACGTTATACGTTATAACGTAACACTACATAACGTTATACGTTATTAGGTATCACTATGTAACGTTATACGTTATAAAATAATATCATATAACGTTATACGTTATTAAATAATACCGTACAACGTTATACGTTCTAACGTAATACAATATAACGTTATAAGGTAACACCATATAACGTTATACGTTCTAACGTAATACAATATAACGTTATAACGTAACACTATATAACGTTATACGTTATAACGTAACACTACATAGGGTTATACGTTATAACGTAACTTTATATAGCGTTATACGTTATAAAATATTACGGTATAACGTTATACGTTATAACGTAATATAATATAACGTTATAACGTAACACTATATAACGTTATACGTTATAACGTAACACTACATAACGGTATACGTTATAAAATAATATTATATAACGTTATAGGTTATAAAATAATACCGCATAACGTTATACGTTATAACGTAACACTACATAACGTTATACGTTATAAAATAATACCGTATTACGTTATACATTTTAACGTAATGCAATATAACGTTATAACGTAACACTATATAACGTTATACGTTATAACGTAATATAATATAAACGTTATAACGTAACACTATATAACGTTATACGTTATAACGTAACACTACATTACGATATACGTTATAAAATAATACCATATAACGTTATACGTTATTAAATAATACCGTACAACGTTATACGTTCTAACGTAAAACAATATAACGTTATAAGGTAACACCATATAACGTTATACGTTATAACGTAATATAATATAACGTTATAACGTAACACTATATAACGTTATACGTTATAACGTAACACTACATAACGTTATACGTTATAAAATAATATCATATAACGTTATCCGTTATAAAATAATACCGTATAACGTTATACGTTCTAACGTAATAGAATATAACGTTATAACGTAACACCATATAACGTTATACGTTCTAACGTAATACAATATAACGTGATAATGTAACACTATATAACGTTATACGTTATAACGTAACACATCATAACGTTATACCTTATAAAATAATATTATATAACGTTATACGTACTGAAATAATACCATATATCGTTATACGTTATAAAACAATACCATATAACGTTATACGTTATAATATATTACCATATTACGTTATACGTTATTAAGTAATACCGTATAACGTTATACGTTATAACGAAATACAATGTAGCGTTATAACGTTACACTATATAACGTTATACGTTATAACGTAACACTACACAACGTTATACGTTATACGTCATAAAATAATACCGTATAACGTTATACGTTATAACGTAATATAATATAACGCTATAACGTAACAATATATAACGTCATACGTTATAACGTAACACCATATAACGTTATACGTTATAACGTAACACTACATAACGTTATACGTTATAAAGTAATATTATATAACGTTACACGTTATTAAATAATACCGTACAACGTTATACGTTTTAAAATAATACCATATAACGTTATACGTTATAAAATAATACCGTATAACGTTGTATGTTATAACGTAATATAATATAACGTTATAACGTAACACTACATAACGTTATACGTTATTAGGTATCACTATATAACGTTATACCTTATAACGTAACACTACATAACGTTATACGTTATTAGGTATCACTACATAACGTTATACGTTATAAAATAATATCATATAACGTTATTCGTTATAAAATAATACCGTATAACGTTATACGTCCTAACGTAATAGAATATAACGTTATAACGTAACACTATAAAACGTTATACGTTATAACGTAATACAATATAACGTTATAATGTAACACTATATAACGTTATACGTTATAACGTAACACCTCATAACGTTATACCTTATAAAATAATATTATATAACGTTATACGTACTGAAATAATACCATATATAGTTATACGTTATAAAATAATACCATACAACGTTATACGTTATAAAATAATACCGTATAACGTTCTACGTTATAACGTAATATAATATAACGTTATAACGTAACACTATATAACGTTATACGTTATAACGTAACACTACATAACGGTATACGTTATAAAATAATATTATATAACGTTATAGGTTATAAAATAATACCGCATAACGTTATACGTTATAACGTAAGACTACATAACGTTATACGTTATAAAATAATACCGTATTACGTTATACATTTTAACGTAATGCAATATAACGTTATAACGTAACACTATATAACGTTATACGTTATAACGTAATATAATATAACGTTATAACGTAACACTATATAACGTTATACGTTATAACGTAACACTACATTACGATATACGTTATAAAATAATACCATATAACGTTATACGTTATTAAATAATACCGTACAACGTTATACGTTCTAACGTAATACAATATAACGTTATAAGGTAACACCATATAACGTTATACGTTCTAACGTAATACAATATAACGTTATAACGTAACACTATATAACGTTATACGTTATAACGTAACACTACATAGCGTTATACGTTATAACGTAACACTACATAACGTTATACGTTATAACGTAACACTACATAACGTTATACGTTATAAAATAATATCATATAACGTTATCCGTTATAAAATAATACCGTATAACGTTATACGTTCTAACGTAATAGAATATAACGTTATAACGTAACACCATATAACGTTATACGTTCTAACGTAATACAATATAACGTGATAATGTAACACTATATAACGTTATACGTTATAACGTAACACATCATAACGTTATACCTTATAAAATAATATTATATAACGTTATACGTACTGAAATAATACCATATATCGTTATACGTTATAAAACAATACCATATAACGTTATACGTTATAATATATTACCATATTACGTTATACGTTATTACGTAATACCGTATAACGTTATACGTTATAACGAAATACAATGTAGCGTTATAACGTTACACTATATAACGTTATACGTTATAACGTAACACTACACAACGTTATACGTTATACGTCATAAAATAATACCGTATAACGTTATACGTTATAACGTAATATAATATAACGCTATAACGTAACAATATATAACGTCATACGTTATAACGTAACACCATATAACGTTATACGTTATAACGTAACACTACATAACGTTATACGTTATAAAGTAATATTATATAACGTTACACGTTATTAAATAATACCGTACAACGTTATACGTTTTAAAATAATACCATATAACGTTATACGTTATAAAATAATACCGTATAACGTTGTATGTTATAACGTAATATAATATAACGTTATAACGTAACACTACATAACGTTATACGTTATTAGGTATCACTATATAACGTTATACCTTATAACGTAACACTACATAACGTTATACGTTATTAGGTATCACTACATAACGTTATACGTTATAAAATAATATCATATAACGTTATTCGTTATAAAATAATACCGTATAACGTTATACGTCCTAACGTAATAGAATATAACGTTATAACGTAACACTATATAACGTTATGCGTTATAACGTAACACTATATATCGTTATACGTTATAACGTAACACTACATAACGTTATACGTTATTAGGTATCACTACATAACGTTATACGTTATAAAATAATATCATATAACGTTATTCGTTATAAAATAATACCGTATAACGTTATACGTCCTAACGTAATAGAATATAACGTTATAACGTAACACTATAAAACGTTATACGTTATAACGTAATACAATATAACGTTATAATGTAACACTATATAACGTTATACGTTATAACGTAACACCTCATAACGTTATACCTTATAAAATAAGATTATATAACGTTATACGTAATGAAATAATACCATATATCGTTATACGTTACAAAATAATACCATATAACGTTATACGTTATAATATATTACCATATTACGTTATACGTTATTAAGTAATACCGTATAACGTTATACGTTATAACGAAATACAATGTAGCGTTATAACGTTACACTATATAAAGTTATACGTTATAACGTAACACTACATAACGTTATACGTTATAACGTAACACTACATAACGTTATACGTTATGAAATAATACCATATAACGTTATACGTTATAATATAATACCATATAACGTTATACGTTCCAACGTAATACAATATAACGTTATAACGTAACACTATATAACGTTATACGTTGTAACGTAACACTATATAACGTTATACGTTATAACGTAACACTACATAACGTTATACGTTATAAAATAATATCATATAACGTTATCCGTTATAAAATAATACCGTATAACGTTATACGTTCTAACGTAATAGAATATAACGTTATAACGTAACACTATATAACGTTATACGTTATAACGTAATACAATATAACGTTATAACGTAACACTATATAACGTTATACGTTATAACGTAACACCTCATAACGTTATACCTTATAAAATAAGATTATATAACGTTATACGTAATGAAATAATACCATATATCGTTATACGTTACAAAATAATACCATATAACGTTATACGTTATAATATATTACCATATTACGTTATACGTTATAAAATAATACCGTATAACGTTATATGTTATAACGTAATACAATATAACGTTATAACGTAACACTATATAACGTTATACGTTATAACGTAACACCACATAACGTTATACCTTGTAAAATTATATTATATAACGTTATACGTTATGAAATAAAACCATATAACGTTGTACAATATAAAATAATACCATGTAACGTTATTCGTTATAAAATAATACCATATAACGTTATAGGTTATTAAGTAATACCGTATAACGTTATACGTTCTAACGTAATACAATAAAACGTTATAACGTAACACTATATAACGTTATACGTTATAACGTAACACTACATAACGTTATACGTTATAACGTAACACTACATAACGTTATAACGTAGCACTATATAACCTTATACGTTATAACGTAACACTACATAACGATATACGTTATAAAATAATACCATATAACGTTATACGTTATTAAATAATATCGTACAACGTTATACGTTATAACGTAATACAATATAACGTTATAAGGTAACACCATATAACGTTATACGTTCTAACGTAATACAATATAACGTTATAACGTAACACTATATAGCGTTATACGTTATAACGTAACACTACATAGCGTTTTACGTTATAACGTAACTTTATATAGCGTTATACGTTATAAAATATTACGGTATAACGTTATACGTTATAACGTAATATAATATAACGTTATAACGTAACACTATATAACGTTATACGTTATAACGTAACACTATATAACGTTATACGTTATAACGTAACACTACATAACGTTATACGTTATTAGGTATCACTACATAACGTTATACGTTATAAAATAATACCATATAACGTTATACGTTATTAAATAATACCGTACAACGTTATACATTTTAACGTAATACAATATAACGTTATAACGTAACACTACATAACGCTATACGTTATAAAATAATAACGTATAACGTTATACGTTATAAAATGATGCTATATAACGTTATACGTAATGAAATAATACCATATATCGTTATACGTTACAAAATAATACCATATAACGTTATACGTTATAATATATTACCATATTACGTTATACGTTATAAAATAATACCGTATAACGTTATATGTTATAACGTAATACAATATAACGTTATAACGTAACACTATATAACGTTATACGTTATAACGTAACACCACATAACGTTATACCTTGTAAAATTATATTATATAACGTTATACGTTATGAAATAAAACCATATAACGTTGTACAATATAAAATAATACCATGTAACGTTATTCGTTATAAAATAATACCATATAACGTTATAGGTTATTAAGTAATACCGTATAACGTTATACGTTCTAACGTAATACAATAAAACGTTATAACGTAACACTATATAACGTTATACGTTATAACGTAACACTACATAACGTTATACGTTATAACGTAACACTACATAACGTTATAACGTAGCACTATATAACCTTATACGTTATAACG
Organism: Bombus dahlbomii; assembly: GCA_037178635.1. Lineage (NCBI taxonomy): Eukaryota > Metazoa > Arthropoda > Insecta > Hymenoptera > Apidae > Bombus > Bombus dahlbomii. Next base: position 23,976,671 of record CM074102.1, read on the forward strand.
TAACACTACATAACGATATACGTTATAAAATAATACCATATAACGTTATACGTTATTAAATAATATCGTACAACGTTATACGTTATAACGTAATACAATATAACGTTATAAGGTAACACCATATAACGTTATACGTTCTAACGTAATACAATATAACGTTATAACGTAACACTATATAGCGTTATACGTTATAACGTAACACTACATAGCGTTTTACGTTATAACGTAACTTTATATAGCGTTATACGTTATAAAATATTACGGTATAACGTTATACGTTATAACGTAATATAATATAACGTTATAACGTAACACTATATAACGTTATACGTTATAACGTAACACTATATAACGTTATACGTTATAACGTAACACTACATAACGTTATACGTTATTAGGTATCACTACATAACGTTATACGTTATAAAATAATACCATATAACGTTATACGTTATTAAATAATACCGTACAACGTTATACGTTATAAAGTAATACAATATAACGTTATAACGTAACACCATATAACGTTATACGTTCTAACGTAATACAATATAACGATATAACGTAACACTACATAACGTTATACATTATAAAATTATATTATATAACGTTACACATTATAAAATAATACCATATATCGTTATACGTTATTAAGTAATACCGTATAACGTTATAACGTAACACTATATAACGTTATACGTTATAACGTAACACTACATAACGTTATACGTTATAAAATAATACCATATAACGTTATATGTTATAAAATAATACCGTATAACGTTCTACGTTATAACGTAATATAATATAACGTTATAACGTAACACTATATAACGTTATACGTTATAACGTAACACTACATAACGGTATACGTTATAAAATAATATTATATAACGTTATACGTTATAAAATATTACTGCATATCGTTATACGTTATAACGTAATACAATATAACGTTATAACGTAACACTATATAACGTTATACGTTATAACGTAACACCACATAACGTTATACCTTGTAAAATAATATTATATAACGTTATACGTTATAAAATAATACCGTATAACGTTGTACGTTATAACGTAATACAATATAACGTTATAACGTAACACTACATAACGTTATACGTTATAACGTAACACTACATAACGTTATACGTTATAAATAATACCATATAACGTTATACGTTATGAAATAATACCATATAACGTTATACGTTATAAAATAATACCATATATCGTTATACGTTATTAAGTAATACCGTATAACGTTATAACGCAACACAATATGTAACGTTATACGCTATAACGATACACTACACAACGTAACACGTTACAAAATAATATTATATAACGTTACACGTTATAAAATAATACCATATAACGCTATACGTTATAAAATAATACCGTATAACGTTGTGCGTTATAACGTAATACAATATAACGTTATAACGTAACACTACATAACGTTATACGTTATAAATTAATACCCTATAACGTTATACGTTATGAAATAATACCATATAACGTTATACGTTATAAAATAACACGATATAACGTTATACGTTATAAAATGATACCATATAACGTTATACATTATAAAATAATACCGTATAACGTTATACGTTATAACGTAATACAATATAACGTTACAACGTAACACTATATAACGTTATACGTTATAACGTAACACCACATAACGTTATACCTTGTAAAATAATATTATATAACGTTATACGTTATAAAATAATACCGTATAACGTTGTACGTTATAACGTAATACAATATAACGTTATAACGTAACACTACATAACGTTGTACGTTATAACGTAACACTACATAACGTTATACGTTATAAATAATACCATATAACGTTATACGTTATGAAATAATACCATATAACGTTATACGTTATAAAATAATACCATATAACGTTATATGTTATAAAATAATACCGTATAACGTTCTACGTTATAACGTAATATAATATAACGTTATAACGTAACACTATATAACGTTATACGTTATAACGTAACACTACATAACGGTATACGTTATAAAATAATATTATATAACGTTATACGTTATAAAATATTAGTGCATATCGTTATACGTTATAACGTAATACAATATAACGTTATAACGTAACACTATATAACGTTATACGTTATAACGTAACACCACATAACGTTATACCTTGTAAAATAATATTATATAACGTTATACGTTATAAAATAATACCGTATAACGTTGTACGTTATGACGTAATACAATATAACGTTATAACGTAACACTACATAACGTTATACGTTATAACGTAACACTACATAACGTTATACGTTATAAATAATACCATATAACGTTATACGTTATGAAATAATACCATATAACGTTATACGTTATAAAATAATACCATATATCGTTATACGTTATTAAGTAATACCGTATAACGTTATAACGCAACACAATATGTAACGTTATACGCTATAACGTTACACTACATAACGTTATACCTTGTAAAATAATATTATATAACGTTATACGTTATAAAATAATACCGTATAACGTTGTACGTTATAACGTAATACAATATAACGTTATAACGTAACACTACATAACGTTGTACGTTATAACGTAACACTACATAACGTTATACGTTATTAATAATACCATATAACGTTATACGTTATGAAATAATACCATATAATGTTATACGTTATAAAATAATACCATATAACGTTATACGTTATAACGTAATATAATATAACGTTATAACGTAAAAGTATATAACGTTATACGTTATAAAATAATACCATATAACGTTATACGTTATCAAATAATACCGTATAACGTTATACGTTCTAACGTAATACAATACAACGTTATAACGTTACACTATAAAACGTTATACGTTATAACGTAATACTACATAACGTTATACGTTATAAAATATTACCATATGACGTTATACGTTATAAAATAACACCTTATAACGTTATACGTTATGAAATAATACCATATAACGTTATACGTTATAAAATAATAACGTATAACGTTATACGTTATAAAGTAATACAATATAACGTTATAACGTAACACAATATGTAACGTTATACGCTATAACGTTACACTACATAACGTTACACGTTACAAAATAATATTATATATCGTTACACGTTATAAAATAATACCATATAACGCTATACGTTATAAAATAATACCGTATAACGTTGTACGTTATAACGTAATGCAATATAACGTTATAACGTAACACTACATAACATTATACGTTATGAAATAATACCATATAACGTTATACGTTATAAAATAATACGATATAACGTTATACGTTATAAAATGATGCCATATAACGTTATACGTTATAAAATAATGCCGTATAACGTTATACGTTATAACGTAATACAATATAACGTTATAACGTATAACGTTATACGTTATAACGTAATACAATATAACGTTATAACGTAACACTATATAACGTTATACGTTATAACGTAACACCACATAACGTTATACCTTGTAAAATAATATTATATAACGTCATACGTTATAAAATAATACCGTATAACGTTGTACGTTATAACGTAATAAAATATAACGTTATAACGTAACACTACATAACGTTATACGTTATAACGTAACACTACATAACGTTATACGTTATAAATAATACCATATAACGTTATACGTTATGAAATAATACCATATAACGTTATACGTTATAAAATAATACCATATAACGTTATACGTTATAAAATGATACCGTATAACTTTGTACGTTATAACGTAATACAATATAACGTTATAACGTAACACTACATAACGTTATACGTTATTAGGTATCACTACATAACGTTATACGTTATAAAATAATATCATATAACGTTACTCGTTATAAAATAATACCGTATAACGTTATACGTTCTAACGTAATAGAATATAACGTTATAACGTAACACTATAAAACGTTATACGTTATAACGTAATACAATATAACGTTATAACGTAACACTATGTAACGTCATATGTTATAACGTAACACCATATAACGTTATACGTAATAACGTAACATTACATAACGTTATACGTTATAAAATAATATTATATAACGTTACACGTTATAAAATAATACCATATATCGTTATACGTTATTAAGTAATACCGTATAACGTTATACGTTATAACGTAATACAATGTAGCGTTATAACGTTACACTATAAAACGTTATACGTTATAACGTAACACAACACAACGTTATACGTTATAAAATAATACCGTATAACGTTATACGTTATAACGTAATATGATATAACGTTATAACGTAACAGTATATAGCGTTATACGTTATAACGTAACACCATATAACGTTATACGTTATAACGTAACACTATATAACGATATACGTTATAAAATAATACCATATAACGTTATACGTTATTAAATAATACCGTGCAACGTTATACGTTCTAACGTAATACAATATAACGTTATAACGTAACACTATATAACGTTATACGTTATAACGTAACATTACATAACGTCATACGTTATAAAATAATACCCTATAACGTTCTACGTTATAACGTAATATAATATAACGTTATAACGTAACACTATATAACGTTATACGTTATAACGTAACACTACATAACGGTATACGTTATAAAATAATATTATATAACGTTATACGTTATAAAACAGCACCGTATAACGTTATACGTTATGAAATAATACCATATAACGTTATACGTTATAAAATAATATCATATAACGTTATCCGTTATAACATTATACCGTATAACGTTATACGTTCTAACGTAATAGAATATAACGTTATAACGTAACACTATATAACGTTATACGTTATAACGTAATACAATACAACGTTATAACGTAACACTACACAACATTATACGTTATAAAATAACACTACTTAACGTTATACGTTATAAAATAATACCATATAACGTTATACATTAAAAATAATACCGTATAACTTTATACGTTATAACGTAATACAATATAACGTTATAACGTAACACTACATAACGTTATACGTTATAACGTAACACTACATAACGTTATACGTTATAAAATAATACCATATAACGTTATACGTTATAAAATAATACGATATAACGTTATACGTTATAAAATGATGCCATATAACGTTATACGTTATAAAATAATACCGTATAACGTTATACGTTATAACGTAATACAATATAACGTTATAACGTAACACTACAAAACGTTATACGTTATAAATAATACCATATAACGTTATACGTTATAAAATAATACGATATAACGTTATACGTTATAAAATGATGCCATATAACGTTATACGTTATAAAATAATACCGTATAACGTTATACGTTCTAACGTAATACAATATAACGTTATAAGGTAACACCATATAACGTTATACGTTCTAACGTAATACAATATAACGTTATAACGTAACACTACATAACGGTATACGTTATAAAATAATATTATATAACGTTATAGGTTATAAAATATTACCGCATAACGTTATACGTTATAACGTAACACTACATAAAGTTATACGTTATAAAGTAATACCGTATTACGTTATACATTTTAACGTAATACAATATAACGTTATAACGTAACACTACATAACGTTATACGTTATAAAATAATACCATATAACGTTATACGTTATAAAATAATACCGTATAACGTTATACGTTCTAACGTAATACAATACAACGCTATAACGAAACACTATAAAACGTTATACGTTATAACGTAACACTACATAACGTTATACGTTATAAAATAATACCATATAACGTTATACGTTATAACGTAACACTACATAACGTTATACGTTATAAAATAATACCATATAACGTTATACGTTATAAAAAAATACCGTATAACGTTCTACGTTATAACGTAATATAATATAACGTTATAACGTAAGACTATATAACGTTATACGTTATAACGTAACACTACATTACGATATACGTTATAAAATAATACCACATAACGTTATACGTTATTAAATAATACCGTACAACGTTATACGTTCCTAACGTAATACAATATAACGTTATAAGGTAACACCATATAACGTTATACGTTCTAACGTAATGCAATATAACGTTATAACGTAACACTATATAACGTTATACGTTATAACGTAACACTATATAACGTTATACGTTATAACGTAACACTACATAACGTTATACGTTATAACGTAACACTACATAACGTTATACATTATAAAATAATATTATATAACGTTACACATTATAAAATAATACCATATATCGTTATACGTTATTAAGTAATACCGTATAACGTTATAACGTAACACTATATAACGTTATACGTTATAACGTAACACTACATAACGTTATACGTTATAAAATAATACCATATAACGTTATATGTTATAAAATAATACCGTATAACGTTCTACGTTATAACGTAATATAATATAACGTTATAACGTAACACTATGTAACGTTATACGTTATAACGTAACACTACATAACGTTATACGTTATAAAATAATACCATATGACGTTATACGTTATAAAACAACACCATATAACGTTATAGGTTATGAAATAATACCATATAACGTTATACGTTATAAAATAATACCATATAACGTTATATGTTATAAAATAATACCGTATAACGTTCTACGTTATAACGTAATATAATATAACGTTATAACGTAACACTATATAACGTTATACGTTATAACGTAACACTACATAACGTTATACGTTATAAAATAATACCATATAACGTTATACGTTATAAAATAATACTGTATAACGTTATACGTTCTAACGTAATACAATACAACGTTATAACGAAACACTATAAAACGTTATACGTTATAACGAAACACTACATAACGTTATACGTTATAAAATAATACCATATGACGTTATACGTTATAAAACAACACCATATAACGTTATACGTTATGAAATAATACCATATAACGTTATACGTTATAAAATAATATCATATAACGTTATCCGTTGTAAAATTATACCGTATAACGTTATACGTTCCAACGTAATAGAATATAACGTTATAACGTAAAACTATATAACGTTATACGTTATAACGTAATGCAATACAACGTTATAACGTAACACTACACAACATTATACGTTATAAAATAACACTACTTAACGTTATACCTTATAAAATAATACCATATAACGTTATACATTAAAAATAATACCGTATAACTTTATACGTTATAACGTAATATAATATAACGTTATACCGTAACAGTATATAACGTTATACGTTATAAATAATACCATATAACGTTATACGTTATAAAATAATACCATATAACGTTATACGTTATAAAATAATACCGTATAACGTTGTACGTTATAACGTAATACAATATAACGTTATAACGTAACACTACATAACGTTATACGTTATTAGGTATCACTATATAACGTTATACGTTATAACGTAACACTACACAACGTTATACGTTATGAAATAATACCATATAACGTTATACGTTATAAAATAATACCGTATAACGTTATACGTTATAAAGTAATACAATATAACGTTATAACGTATCACAATATGTAACGTTATACGCTATAACGTTACACTACATAACGTTACACGTTACAAAATAATATTATATAACGTTACACGTTATAAAATAATACCATATAACGTTATATGTTATAAAATAATACCGTATAACGTTCTACGTTATAACGTAATATAATATAACGTTATAACGTAACACTATATAACGTTATACGTTATAACGTAACACTACATAACGTTATACGTTATAAAATAATACCATATAACGTTATACGTTATAAAATAATACTGTATAACGTTATACGTTCTAACGTAATACAATACAACGTTATAACGAAACACTATAAAACGTTATACGTTATAACGAAACACTACATAACGTTATACGTTATAAAATAATACCATATGACGTTATACGTTATAAAACAACACCATATAACGTTATACGTTATGAAATAATACCATATAACGTTATACGTTATAAAATAATATCATATAACGTTATCCGTTGTAAAATTATACCGTATAACGTTATACGTTCCAACGTAATAGAATATAACGTTATAACGTAAAACTATATAACGTTATACGTTATAACGTAATGCAATACAACGTTATAACGTAACACTACACAACATTATACGTTATAAAATAACACTACTTAACGTTATACCTTATAAAATAATACCATATAACGTTATACATTAAAAATAATACCGTATAACTTTATACGTTATAACGTAATATAATATAACGTTATACCGTAACAGTATATAACGTTATACGTTATAAATAATACCATATAACGTTATACGTTATAAAATAATACCATATAACGTTATACGTTATAAAATAATACCGTATAACGTTGTACGTTATAACGTAATACAATATAACGTTATAACGTAACACTACATAACGTTATACGTTATTAGGTATCACTATATAACGTTATACGTTATAACGTAACACTACACAACGTTATACGTTATGAAATAATACCATATAACGTTATACGTTATAAAATAATACCGTATAACGTTATACGTTATAAAGTAATACAATATAACGTTATAACGTATCACAATATGTAACGTTATACGCTATAACGTTACACTACATAACGTTACACGTTACAAAATAATATTATATAACGTTACACGTTATAAAATAATACCATATAACGCTATACGTTATAAAATAATACCGTATAACGTTGTACGTTATAACGTAATACAATATAACGTTATAACGTAACACTACATAACGTTATACGTTTTAAAATAATACCCTATAACGTTATACGTTATGAAATAATACCATATAACGTTATACGTTATAAAATAATACGATATAACGTTGTACGTTATAAAATGATGCCATATAACGTTATACGTTATAAAATATTACCGTATAACGTTATACGTTATAACGTAACACCACATAACGTTATACCTTGTAAAATAATATTATATAACGTTATACGTAATGAGATAATACCATATATCGTTATACGTTATAAAATAACACCATATAATGTTATACGTTATAATATATTACCATATTACGTTATACGTTATTAAGTAATACCGTATAACGTTATACGTTATAACGAAATACAATGTAGCGTTATAACGTTACACTATATAACGTTATACGCTATAACGTAACACTACACAACGTTATACGTTATGAAATAATACCATATAACATTATACGTTATAAAATAATAACGTATACGTAACGTAACGTTATAACGTTATATTATATTACGATATAACGTATAACGTTAGACGTTATAAAATAATAACGTATAACGTTATACGTTATAAAATAATAACGTATAACGTTATACGTTATAAAATAATAACGTATAACGTTATACGTTATAACGTAATATAATATAACGTTATAACGTAACACTATATAACGTCATACGTTATAACGTAACACCATATAACGTTATACGTTATAATGTAACACTACATAACGTTATACATTATAAAATTATATTATATAACGTTACACATTATAAAATAATACCATATATCGTTATACGTTATTAAGTAATACCGTATAACGTTATAGCGTAACACTATATAACGTTATACGTTATAACGTAACACTACATAACGTTATACGTTATAAAATAATACCATATAACGTTATACGTTATAAAATATTACTGCATATCGTTATACGTTATAACGTAATACAATATAACGTTATAACGTAACACTATATAACGTTATACGTTATAACGTAACACCACATAACGTTATACCTTGTAAAATAATATTATATAACGTTATACGTTATAAAATAATACCGTATAACGTTATACGTTCTAACGTAATACAATACAACGTTATAACGTTACACTATAAAACGTTATACGTTATAACGTAATACTACATAACGTTATACGTTATAAAATATTACCATATGACGTTATACGTTATAAAATAACACCTTATAACGTTATACGTTATGAAATAATACCATATAACGTTATACGTTATAAAATAATAACGTATAACGTTATACGTTATAAAGTAATACAATATAACGTTATAACGTAACACAATATGTAACGTTATACGCTATAACGTTACACTACATAACGTTACACGTTACAAAATAATATTATATATCGTTACACGTTATAAAATAATACCATATAACGCTATACGTTATAAAATAATACCGTATAACGTTGTACGTTATAACGTAATACAATATAACGTTATAACGTAACACTACATAACGGTATACGTTATAAAATAGTACCCTATAACATTATACGTTATGAAATAATACCATATAACGTTATACGTTATAAAATAATACGATATAACGTTATACGTTATAAAATGATGCCATATAACGTTATACGTTATAAAATAATGCCGTATAACGTTATACGTTATAACGTAATACAATATAACGTTATAACGTAACACTATATAACGTTATACGTTATAACGTAACACCACATAACGTTATACCTTGTAAAATAATATTATATAACGTCATACGTTATAAAATAATACCGTATAACGTTGTACGTTATAACGTAATACAATATAACGTTATAACGTAACACTACATAACGTTATACGTTATAACGTAACACTACATAACATTATACGTTATAAATAATACCATATAACGTTATACGTTATGAAATAATACCATATAACGTTATACGTTATAAAATAATACCATATAACGTTATACGTTATAAAATAATACCGTATAACTTTGTACGTTATAACGTAATACAATATAACGTTATAACGTAACACTACATAACGTTATACGTTATTAGGTATCACTATATAACGTTATGCGTTATAACGTAACACTACATTACGATATACGTTATAAAATAATACCATATAACGTTATACGTTATTAAATAATACCGTACAACGTTATACGTTCTAACGTAATACAATATAACGTTATAAGGTAACACCATATAACGTTATACGTTCTAACGTAATACAATATAACGTTATAACGTAACACTATATAACGTTATACGTTATAACGTAACACTACTTAGCGTTATACGTTATAACGTAACTTAATATAGCGTTATACGTTATAAAATATTACGGTATAACGTTATACGTTATAACGTACTATAATATAACGTTATAACGTAACACTATATAACGTTATACGTTATAACGTAACACTACATAACGTTATACGTTATAACGTAACACTACATAACGTTATACGTTATTAGGTATCACTACATAACGTTATACGTTATAAAATAATATCATATAACGTTACTCGTTATAAAATAATACCGTATAACGTTATACGTTCTAACGTAATAGAATATAACGTTATACCGTAACACTATAAAACGTTATACGTTATAACGTAATACAATATAACGTTATAACGTAACACTATGTAACGTCATATGTTATAACGTAACACCATATAACGTTATACGTAATAACGTAACATTACATAACGTTATACGTTATAAAATAATATTATATAACGTTACACGTTATAAAATAATACCATATATCGTTATACGTTATTAAGTAATACCGTATAACGTTATACGTTATAACGTAATATGATATAACGTTATAACGTAACAGTATATAACGTTATACGTTAAAACGTAACACTACATAACGTTATACGTTATAACGTAACACTACATAACGTTATATGTTATTAGGTATCACTACATAACGTTATACGTTATAAAATAATATCATATAACGTTACTCGTTATAAAATAATACCGTCTAACGTTATACGTTATAACGTAATACAATGTAGCGTTATAACGCTACACTATATAACGTTATACGTTATAACGTAACACAACACAACGTTATACGTTATAAAATAATACCATATAACGTTATAGGTTATAAAATAATACGGTATAACGTTATACGTTATAACGTAATATAATATAACGTTATAACGTAACAGTGTATAACGTTATACGTTATAACGTAACACCATATAACGTTATACGTTATAACGTAACACCATATAACGTTATACGTTATATCGTAACACTACATAACGATATATGTTATAAAATAATACCATATAACGTTGTACGTTATTAAATAATACCGTACAACGTTATACGTTATAAAATAATACCATATAACGTTATACGTTATAAAATAATACCGTATAACGTTGTACGTTATAACGTAATACAATATAACGTTATAACGTAACTCTACATAACGTTATACGTTATTAGGTATCACTATATAACGTTATACGTTATAACGTAACACTACATTACCATATACGTTATAAAATAATACCATATAACGTTATACGTTATTAAATAATATTGTACAACGTTATACGTTCTAACGTAATACAATATAACGTTATAAGGTAACACCATATAACGTTATACGTTCTAACGTAATACAATATAACGTTATAACGTAACACTATATAACGTTATACGTTATAACGTAACACTACTTAGCGTTATGCGTTATAACGTAACTTTATATAGCGTTATACGTTATAAAATATTACGGTATAACGTTGTACGTTATAACGTAATACAATATAACGTTATAACGTAACTCTACATAACGTTATACGTTATTAGGTATCACTATATAACGTTATACGTTATAACGTAACACTACATTACCATATACGTTATAAAATAATACCATATAACGTTATACGTTATTAAATAATATTGTACAACGTTATACGTTCTAACGTAATACAATATAACGTTATAAGGTAACACCATATAACGTTATACGTTCTAACGTAATACAATATAACGTTATAACGTAACACTATATAACGTTATACGTTATAACGTAACACTACTTAGCGTTATGCGTTATAACGTAACTTTATATAGCGTTATACGTTATAAAATATTACGGTATAACGTTATACGTTATAACGTAATATAATATAACGTTATAACGTAACAGTGTATAACGTTATACGTTATAACGTAACACCATATAACGTTATACGTTATAACGTAACACTACATAACGATATACGTTATAAAATAATACCATATCGTTGTACGTTATTAAATAATACCGTACAACGTTATACGTTATAAAATAATACCATATAACGTTATACGTTATAAAATAATACCGTATAACGTTGTACGTTATAACGTAATACAATATAACGTTATACCGTAACTCTACATAACGTTATACGTTATTAGGTATCACTATATAACGTTATACGTTATAACGTAACACTACATTACCATATACGTTATAAAATAATACCATATAACGTTATACGTTATTAAATAATACCGTACAACGTTATACGTTCTAACGTAATACAATATAACGTTATAAGGTAACACCATATAACGTTATACGTTCTAACGTAATACAATATAACGTTATAACGTAACACTATATAACGTTATACGTTATAACGTAACACTACTTAGCGTTATACGTTATAACGTAACTTTATATAGCGTTATACGTTATAAAATATTACGGTACAACGTTATACGTTCTAACGTAATACAATATAACGTTATAAGGTAACACCATATAACGTTATACGTTCTAACGTAATATAATATAACGTTATAACGTAACACTATATAACATTATACGTTATAACGTAACACTACATAACGTTATACGTTATAAAATAATATCATATAACGTTATCCGTTATAAAATAATACCGTATAACGTTATACGTTCTAACGTAATAGAATATAACGTTATAACGTAACACTATATAACGTTACACGTTATAACGTAATACAATATAACGTTATAACGTAACACTATATAACGTTATACGTTATAACGTAATGCAATACAACGTTATAACGTAACACTACACAACATTATACGTTATAAAATAACACTACTTAACGTTATACGTTATAAAATAATACCATATAACGTTATACATTAAAAATAATACCGTATAACTTTATACGTTATAACGTAATATAATATAACGTTATACCGTAACAGTATATAACGTTATACGTTATAAATAATACCATATAACGTTATACGTTATAAAATAATACCATATAACGTTATACGTTATAAAATAATACCGTATAACGTTGTACGTTATAACGTAATACAATATAACGTTATAACGTAACACTACATAACGTTATACGTTATTAGGTATCACTATCTAACGTTATACGTTATAACGTAACACTACATTACGATATATGTTATAAAATAATACCATATAACGTTATACGTTATTAAATAATACCGTATAACGTTATACGTTATAACGAAATACAATGTAGCGTTATAACGTTACACTATATAACGTTATACGTTATAACGTAACACTACACAACGTTATACGTTATGAAATAATACCATATAACGTTATACGTTATAAAATAATACCGTATAACGTTATACGTTATAAAGTAATACAATATAACGTTATAACGTAACACAATATGTAACGTTATACGCTATAACGTTACACTACATAACGTTACACGTTACAAAATAATATTGTATAACGTTACACGTTATAAAATAATACCATATAACGCTATACGTTATAAAATAATACCGTATAACGTTGTACGTTATAACGTAATACAATATAACGTTATAACGTAACACTACATAACGTTATACGTTATAAAATAATACTCTATAACGTTATACGTTATGAAATAATACCATATAACGTTATGCGATATAAAATAATACGATATAACGTTATACATTATAAAATGATGCCATATAACGTTATACGTTATAAAATATTACCGTATAACGTTATACGTTATAACGTAACACCACATAACGTTATACCTTGTAAAATAATATTATATAACGTTATACGTAACGAGATAATACCATATATCGTTATACGTTATAAAATAATACCATATAACGTTATAACGTAACACTATATAACGTTATACGTTATAACGTAGCACCACATAACGTTATACCTTGTAAAATAATATTATATAACGTTATACGTTATAAAATAATACCGTATAACGTTGTACGTTATAACGTAATACAATATAACGTTATAACGTAACACTACATAACGTTATACGTTATAACGTAACACTACATAACGTTATACGTTATAAATAATACCATATAACGTTATACGTTATGAAATAATACCATATAACGTTATACGTTATAAAATAATACCATATATCGTTATACGTTATTAAGTAATACCGTATAACGTTATAACGCAACACAATATGTAACGTTATACGCTATAACGATACACTACATAACGTAACACGTTACAAAATAATATTATATAACGTTACACGTTATAAAATAATACCATATAACGTTATACGTTATAAAATAACACGATATAACGTTATACGTTATAAAATGATACCATATAACGTTATACGTTATAAAATAATACCGTATAACGTTATACGTTATAACGTAATACAATATAACGTTATAACGTAACACTATATAACGTTATACGTTATAACGTAACACCACATAACGTTATACCTTGTAAAATAATATTATATAACGTTATACGTTATAAAATAATACCGTATAACGTTGTACGTTATAACGTAATACAATATAACGTTATAACGTAACACTACATAACGTTGTACGTTATAACGTAACACTACATAACGTTGTACGTTATAACGTAACACTACATAACGTTATACGTTATAAATAATACCATATAACGTTATACGTTATGAAATAATACCATATAATGTTATACGTTATAAAATAATACCATATAACGTTATACGTTATAAAATAATACCGTATAACGTTGAATGTTATAACGTAATACAATATAACGTTATAACGTAACACTACATAACGTTATACGTTATTAGGTATCACTATATAACGTTACACGTTATAAAATAATACCATATAACGTTATACGTTATTAAATAATACCGTACAACGTTATACGTTCTAACGTAATACAATATAACGTTATAACGTAACACCATATAACATTATACGTTCTAACGTAATACAATATAACGTTATAACGTAACACTATATAACGTTATACGTTATAACGTAACACTACTTAGCGTTATACGTTATTAGGTATCACTACATAACGTTATACGTTATAAAATAATATCATATAACGTTATCCGGTACAAAATAATACCGTATAACGTTATACGTTATAACGTAATATAATATAACGTTATAACGTAAAAGTATATAACGTTATACGTTATAAAATAATACCATATAACGATATACGTTATCAAATAATACCGTATAACGTTATACGTTCTAACGTAATACAATACAACGTTATAACGTTACACTATAAAACGTTATACGTTATAACGTAATACTACATAACGTTATACGTTATAAAATATTACCATATGACGTTATACGTTATAAAATAACACCTTATAACGTTATACGTTATGAAATAATACCATATAACGTTATATGTTATAAAATAATAACGTATAACGTTATACGTTATAAAGTAATACAATATAACGTTATAACGTAACACAATATGTAACGTTATACGCTATAACGTTACACTACATAACGTTACACGTTACAAAATAATATTATATATCGTTACACGTTATAAAATAATACCATATAACGCTATACGTTATAAAATAATACCGTATAACGTTGTACGTTATAACGTAATACAATATAACGTTATAACGTAACACTACATAACGGTATACGTTATAAAATAATACCCTATAACATTATACGTAATGAAATAATACCATATAACGTTATACGTTATAAAATAATACGATATAACGTTATACGTTATAAAATGATGCCATATAACGTTATACGTTATAAAATAATGCCGTATAACGTTATACGTTATAACGTAATACAATATAACGTTATAACGTAACACTATATAACGTTATACGTTATAACGTAACACCACATAACGTTATTCCTTGTAAAATAATATTATATAACGTCATACGTTATAAAATAATACCGTATAACGTTGTACGTTATAACGTAATACAATACAACGTTATAACGTAACACTACATAACGTTATACGTTATAACGTAACACTACATAACGTTATACGTTATAAATAATACCATATAACGTTATACGTTATAAATTAATACCGTATAACGTTGTACGTTATAACGTAATACAATATAACGTTATAACGTAACACTACATAACATTATACGTTATGAAATAATACCATATAACGTTATACGTTATAAAATAATACGATATAACGTTATACGTTATAAAATGATGCCATATAACGTTATACGTTATAAAATAATGCCGTATAACGTTATACGTTATAACGTAATACAATATAACGTTATAACGTAACACTATATAACGTTATACGTTATAACGTAACACCACATAACGTTATACCTTGTAAAATAATATTATATAACGTCATACGTTATAAAATAATACCGTATAACGTTGTACGTTATAACGTAATACAATATAACGTTATAACGTAACACTACATAACGTTATACGTTATAACGTAACACTACATAACGTTATACGTTATAAATAATACCATATAACGTTATACGTTATGAAATAATACCATATAACGTTATACGTTATAAAATAATACCATATAACGTTATACGTTATAAAATAATACCGTATAACTTTGTACGTTATAACGTAATACAATATAACGTTATAACGTAACACTACATAACGTTATACGTTATTAGGTATCACTATATAACGTTATGCGTTATAACGTAACACTACATTACGATATACGTTATAAAATGATACCATATAACGTTATACGTTATTAAATAATACCGTACAACGTTATACGTTCTAACGTAATACAATATAACGTTATAAGGTAACACCATATAACGTTATACGTTCTAACGTAATACAATATAACGTTATAACGTAACACTATATAACGTTATACGTTATAACGTAACATTACTTAGCGTTATACGTTATAACGTAACTTAATATAGCGTTATACGTTATAAAATATTACGGTATAACGTTATACGTTATAACGTAATATAATATAACGTTATAACGTAACACTATATAACGTTATACGTTATAACGTAACACTACATAACGTTATACGTTATTAGGTATCACTATATAACGTTATGCGTTATAACGTAACACTACATTACGATATACGTTATAAAATGATACCATATAACGTTATACGTTATTAAATAATACCGTACAACGTTATACGTTCTAACGTAATACAATATAACGTTATAAGGTAACACCATATAACGTTATACGTTCTAACGTAATACAATATAACGTTATAACGTAACACTATGTAACGTCATATGTTATAACGTAACACCATATAACGTTATACGTAATAACGTAACATTACATAACGTTATACGTTATAAAATAATATTATATAACGTTACACGTTATAAAATAATACCATATATCGTTATACGTTATTAAGTAATACCGTATAACGTTATACGTTATAACGTAATACAATGTAGCGTTATAACGTTACACTATAAAAAGTTATACGTTATAACGTAACACAACACAACGTTATACGTTATAAAATAATACCGTATAACGTTATACGTTATAACGTAATATGATATAACGTTATAACGTAACAGTATATAGCGTTATACGTTATAACGTAACACCATATAACGTTATACGTTATAACGTAACACTATATAACGATATACGTTATAAAATAATACCATATAACGTTATACGTTATTAAATAATACCGTGCAACGTTATACGTTCTAACGTAATACAATATAACGTTATAACGTAACACTATATAACGTTATACGTTATAACGTAACATTACATAACGTCATACGTTATAAAATAATACCCTATAACGATCTACGTTATAACGTAATATAATATAACGTTATAACGTAACACTATATAACGTTATACGTTATAACGTAACACTACATAACGGTATACGTTATAAAATAATATTATATAACGTTATACGTTATAAAACAGCACCGTATAACGTTATACGTTATGAAATAATACCATATAACGTTATACGTTATAAAATAATATCATATAACGTTATCCGTTATAAAATTATACCGTATAACGTTATACGTTCTAACGTAATAGAATATAACGTTATAACGTAACCCTATATAACGTTATACGTTATAACGTAATACAATACAACGTTATAACGTAACACTACACAACATTATACGTTATAAAATAACACTACTTAACGTTATACGTTATAAAATAATACCATATAACGTTATACATTAAAAATAATACCGTATAACTTTATACGTTATAACGTAATACAATATAACGTTATAACGTAACACTACATAACGTTATACGTTATAACGTAACACTACATAACGTTATACGTTATAAAATAATACCATATAACGTTATACGTTATAAAATAATACGATATAACGTTATACGTTATAAAATGATGCCATATAACGTTATACGTTATAAAATAATACCGTATAACGTTATACGTTATAACGTAATACAATATAACGTTATAACGTAACACTACATAACGTTATACGTTATAAATAATACCATATAACGTTATACGTTATAAAATAATACGATATAACGTTATACGTTATAAAATGATGCCATATAACGTTATACGTTATAAAATAATACCGTATAACGTTATACGTTCTAACGTAATACAATATAACGTTATAAGGTAACACCATATAACGTTATACGTTCTAACGTAATACAATATAACGTTATAACGTAACACTACATAACGGTATACGTTATAAAATAATATTATATAACGTTATAGGTTATAAAATATTACCGCATAACGTTATACGTTATAACGTAACACTACATAAAGTTATACGTTATAAAGTAATACCGTATTACGTTATACATTTTAACGTAATACAATATAACGTTATAACGTAACACTACATAACGTTATACGTTATAAAATAATACCATATAACGTTATACGTTATAAAATAATACCGTATAACGTTATACGTTCTAACGTAATACAATACAACGCTATAACGAAACACTATAAAACGTTATACGTTTTAACGTAATACTACATAACGTTATACGTTATAAAATAATACCATATAACGTTATACGTTATAACGTAACACTACATAACGTTATACGTTATAAAATAATACCATATAACGTTATACGTTATAAAAAAATACCGTATAACGTTCTACGTTATAACGTAATATAATATAACGTTATAACGTAAGACTATATAACGTTATACGTTTTAACGTAACACTACATAACGTTATACGTTATTAGGTATCACTATATAACGTTATACGTTATAACGTAACACTACACAACGTTATACGTTATGAAATAATACCATATAACGTTATACGTTATAAAATAATACCGTATAACGTTATACGTTATAAAGTAATACAATATAACGTTATAACGTAACACAATATGTAACGTTATACGCTATAACGTTACACTACATAACGTTACACGTTACAAAATAATATTATATAACGTTACACGTTATAAAATAATACCATATAACGCTATACGTTATAAAATAATACCGTATAACGTTGTACGTTATAACGTAATACAATATAACGTTATAACGTAACACTACATAACGTTATACGTTTTAAAATAATACCCTATAACGTTATACGTTATGAAATAATACCATATAACGTTATACGTTATAAAATAATACGATATAACGTTATACGTTATAAAATGATGCCATATAACGTTATACGTTATAAAATATTACCGTATAACGTTATACGTTATAACGTAACACCACATAACGTTATACCTTGTAAAATAATATTATATAACGTTATACGTAATGAGATAATACCATATATCGTTATACGTTATAAAATAACACCATATAATGTTATACGTTATAATATATTACCATATTACGTTATACGTTATTAAGTAATACCGTATAACGTTATTCGTTATAACGAAATACAATGTAGCGTTATAACGTTACACTATATAACGTTATACGCTATAACGTAACACTACACAACGTTATACGTTATGAAATAATACCATATAACATTATACGTTATAAAATAATAACGTATACGTAACGTAACGTTATAACGTTATATTATATTACGATATAACGTATAACGTTATACGTTATACAATAATAACGTATAACGTTATACGTTATAAAATAATAACGTATAACGTTATACGTTATAACGTAATATAATATAACGTTATAACGTAACACTATATAACGTCATACGTTATAACGTAACACCATATAACGTTATACGTTATAATGTAACACTACATAACGTTATACATTATAAAATTATATTATATAACGTTACACATTATAAAATAATACCATATATCGTTATACGTTATTAAGTAATACCGTATAACGTTATAGCGTAACACTATATAACGTTATACGTTATAACGTAACACTACATAACGTTATACGTTATAAAATAATACCATATAACGTTATACGTTATAAAATATTACTGCATATCGTTATACGTTATAACGTAATACAATATAACGTTATAACGTAACACTATATAACGTTATACGTTATAACGTAACACCACATAACGTTATACCTTGTAAAATAATATTATATAACGTTATACGTTATAAAATAATACCGTATAACGTTATACGTTATAACGTAACACTACTTAGCGTTATACGTTATAACGTAACTTTATATAGCGTTATACGTTATAAAATATTACGGTATAACGTTATACGTTATAACGTAATATAATATAACGTTATAACGTAACACTATATAACGTTATAAGTTATAACGTAACACTACATAACGTTATACGTTATAATGTAATGCAATACAACGTTATAACGTAACACTACACAACATTATACGTTATAAAATAACACTACTTAACGTTATACCTTATAAAATAATACCATATAACGTTATACATTAAAAATAATACCGTATAACTTTATACGTTATAACGTAATATAATATAACGTTATACCGTAACAGTATATAACGTTATACGTTATAAATAATACCATATAACGTTATACGTTATAAAATAATACGATATAACGTTATAACGTAACACTATATAACGTTATACGTTATAACGTAACACCACATAACGTTATACCTTGTAAAATAATATTATATAACGTTATACGTTATAAAATAATACCGTATAACGTTGTACGTTATAACGTAATACAATATAACGTTATAACGTAACACTACATAACGTTATACGTTATAAAATAATACCGTATAACGTTATACGTTATAAAGTAATACAATATAACGTTATAACGTAACACAATATGTAACGTTATACGCTATAACGTTACGCTACATAACGTTACACGTTACAAAATAATATTATATAACGTTACACGTTATAAAATAATACCATATAACGTTATACGTTATAAAATATTACCGTATAACGTTATACGTTATAACGTAACACCACATAACGTTATACCTTGTAAAATAATATTATATAACGTTATACGTAATGAGATAATACCATATATCGTTATACGTTATAAAATAACACCATATAATGTTATACGTTATAATATATTACCATATTACGTTATACGTTATTAAGTAATACCGTATAACGTTATACGTTATAACGAAATACAATGTAGCGTTATAACGTTACACTATATAACGTTATACGCTATAACGTAACACTACACAACGTTATACGTTATGAAATAATACCATATAACATTATACGTTATAAAATAATAACGTATACGTAACGTAACGTTATAACGTTATATTATATTACGATATAACGTATAACGTTATACGTTATAAAATAATAACGTATAACGTTATACGTTATAAAATAATAACGTATAACGTTATACGTTATAACGTAATATAATATAACGTTATAACGTAACACTATATAACGTCATACGTTATAACGTAACACCATATAACGTTATACGTTATAATGTAACACTACATAACGTTATACATTATAAAATTATATTATATAACGTTACACATTATAAAATAATACCATATATCGTTATACGTTATTAAGTAATACCGTATAACGTTATAGCGTAACACTATATAACGTTACACGTTATAACGTAACACTACATAACGGTATACGTTATAAAATAATATTATATAACGTTATACGTTATAAAATATTACTGCATATCGTTATACGTTATAACGTAATACAATATAACGTTATAACGTAATACTATATAACGTTATACGTTATAACGTAACACCACATAACGTTATACCTTGTAAAATAATATTATATAACGTTATACGTTATAAAATAATACCGTATAACGCTATACGTTATAAAATAATACCGTATAACGTTGTACGTTATAACGTAATACAATATAACGTTATAACGTAACACTACATAACGGTATACGTTATAAAATAATACCCTATAACGTTATACGTTATGAAATAATACCATATAACGTTATACGTTATAAAATAATACGATATAACGTTATACGTTATATAATGATGCCATATAATGTTATACGTTATAAAATAATGCCGAATAACATTATACGTTATATCGTAATACAATATAACGTTATAACGTAACACTATATAACGTTATACGTTATAACGTAACACCACATAACGTTATACCTTGAAAAATAATATTATATAACGTTATACGTTATAAAATAATACCGTATAACGTTGTACGTTATAACGTAATACAATATAACGTTATAACGTAACACTACATAACGTTATACGTTATTAGGTATCACTATATAATGTTATGCGTTATAACGTAACACTACATTACGATATACGTTATAAAATAATACCATATATCGTTATACGTTGTTAAATAATACCGTACAACGTTATACGTTCTAACGTAATACAATATAACGTTATAAGGTAACACCATATAACGTTATACGTTGTAACGTAATACAATATAACGTTATAACGTAACACTATATAACGTTATACGTTATAACGTAACACTACTTAGCGTTATACGTTATAACGTAACTTTATATAGCGTTATACGTTATAAAATATTACGGTATAACGTTATACGTTATAAAATATTACGGTATAACGTTATACGTTATAACGTAATATAATATAACGTTATAACGTAACACTATATAACGTTATACGTTATAACGTAACACTACATAACGTTATACGTTATAACGTAACACAACACAACGTTATACGTTATAAAATAATACCATATAACGTTATACGTTATAAAATAATACCGTATAACGTTATACGTAATAACGTAATATAATATAACGTTATAACGTAACAGTATAAAACGTTATACGTTATAACGTATCACCATATAACGTTATACGTTATAACGTAACACTACATACCGATATACGTTATAAAATAATACCATATAACGTTATACGTTCTAACGTAATACAATATATCGTTATAACCTGACACTATATAACGTTATACGTTATAACGTAACACCACATAACGTTATACGTTATAAAATAATACCTTATAACGTTATACGTTATAAAATAATACCATATAACGTTATACGTTATTAAATAATACCGTACAACGTTATGCGTTCTAACGTAACACAATATAACGTTATAACGTAACACTACATAACGATATACGTTATAAAATAATACCATATAACGTTGTACGTTATAACGTAATACAATATAACGTTATAACGTAACACTACATAACGTTATACGTTATAACGTAACACTACATAACGTTATACGATATAAATAATACCATATAACGTTATACGTTATGAAATAATACCATATAACGTTATACGTTATAAAATAATACCATATAACGTTATACGTTATAAAATGATGCCATATAACGTTACACGTTATAAAATAATACCATATAACGTTATACGTTATAAAATAATACCGTATAACGTTGTACGTTATAACGTAATACAAAATAACGTTATAACGTAACACTACATAACGTTATACGTTATAAGGTATCACTATATAACGTTATACGTTATAACGTAACACTACATTATGATATACGTTATAAAATAATACCATATAACGTTATACGTTATTAAATAATACCGTACAACGTTATACGTTCTAACGTAATACCATATAACGTTATAAGGTAACACCATATAACGTTATACGTTCTAACGTAATACAATATAACGTTATAACGTAACACTATATAACGTTATACGTTATAACGTAACATTACTTAGCGTTATACGTTATAAAGTAACTTTATATAGCGTTATACGTTATAAAATATTACGGTATAACGTTATACGTTATAACGTAATATAGTATAACGTTATAACGTAACACTATATAACGTTATACGTTATAACGTAACACTACATAACGTTATACGTTATTAGGTATCACTACATAACGTTATACGTTATAAAATAATATCATATAACGTTATCCGTTATAAAATAATACCATATAACGTTATACGTTCTAACGTAATACAATATAACGTTATAACGTAACACTATATAACGTTATACGTTATAACGTAACATTACTTAGCGTTATACGTTATAAAGTAACTTTATATAGCGTTATACGTTATAAAATATTACGGTATAACGTTATACGTTATAACGTAATATAGTATAACGTTATAACGTAACACTATAAAACGTTATACGTTATAACGTAATACAATATAACGTTATAACGTAACACTACATAACGTTATACGTTATAAAATAATACCGTATTACGTTATACATTTTAACGTAATACAATATAACGTTATAACGTAACACTATATAACGTTATACGTTATAAAATAATACCATATAACGTTATACGTTATGAAATAATACCATATAACGTTATACGTTATAAAATAATACCATATAACGTTATACGTTATAAAATGATGCCATATAACGTTATACGTTATAAAATAATACCGTACAACGTTATAGTTTCTAACGTAATACAATATAACGTTATAACGTAACACTATATAACGTTATACGTTATAACGTAACACTACATAACGTTATACGTTATAAAATAATATTATATAACGTTACACGTTATAAAATAATACCATATATCGTTATACGTTATTAAGTAATACCGTATTACGTTATACGTGATAACGTAATACAATGTAGCGTTATAACGTTACACTATATAACGTTATACGTTATAACGTGACACAACACAACGTTATACGTTATAAAATAATACCATATAACGTTATACGTTATAAAATAATACCGTATAACGTTATACGCTATAACGTAATATAATATAACGTTATAACGTAACAGTATAAAACGTTATTCGTTATAACGTATCACCATATAACGTTATACGTTATAACGTAACACTACATACCGATATACGTTATAGATTAATACCCTATAACGTTATACGTTATGAAATAATACCATATAACGTTATACGTTATAAAATAACACGATATAACGTTATACGTTATAAAATGATGCCATATAACGTTATACGTTATAAAATAATACCGTATAACGTTATGCGTTATAACGTAATACAATATAACGTTATAACGTAACACTATATAACGTTATACGTTATAACGTAACACCACATAACGTTATACCTTGTAAAATAATATTATATAACGTTATACGTTATAAAATAATACCGTATAACGTTGTACGTTATAACGTAATACAATATAACGTTATAACGTAACACTACATAACGTTATACGTTATAACGTAACACTACATAACGTTATACGTTATAAATAATACCATATAACGTTATACGTTATGAAATAATACCATATAACGTTATACGTTATAAAATAATACCATATAACGTTATACGTTATTCAATGATGCCATATAGCGTTACACGTTATAAAATAATACCATATAACGTTATACGTTATAAAATAATACCGTATAACGTTGAACGTTATAACGTAATACAATATAACGTTATAACGTAACCCTACATAACGTTATACGTTATTAGGTATTACTATATAACGTTACACGTTACAAAATAATACCATATATCGTTATACGTTATTAAATAATACCGTACAACGTTATACGTTCTAACGTAATACAATATAACGTTATAAGGTAACACCATATAACATTATACGTTCTAACGTAATACAATATAACGTTATACCGTAACACTATATAACGTTATACGTTATAACGTAACTTTATATAGCGTTATACGTTATAAAATATTACGGTATAACGTTATACGTTATAACGTAATATAATATAACGTTATAACGTAACACTATATAACGTTATAAGTTATAACGTAACACTACATAACGTTATACGTTATCAGGTATCACTACATAACGTTATACGTTATAAAATAATATCATATAACGTTATCCGTTACAAAATAATACCGTATAACGTTATACGTTATAACGTAATATAATATAACGTTATAACGTAACAGTATATAACGTAATACGTTATAAAATAATACCATATAACGTTATACGTTATCAAATAATACCGTATAACGTTATACGTTATAACGTAATACAATACAACGTTATAACGTTACACTATAAAACGTTATACGTTCTAACGTAATACTACATAACGTTATACGTTATAAAATAATACCATATAACGTTATACGTTATAAAATAACACCTTATAACGTTATACGTTATGAAATAATACCATATAACGTTATACGTTATAAAATAATAACGTATAACGTTATACGTTATAAAGTAATACAATATAACGTTATAACGTAACACAATATGTAACGTTATACGCTATAACGTTACACTACATAACGTTACACGTTACAAAATAATATTATATAACGTTACACGTTATAAAATAATACCATATAACGCTATACGTTATAAAATAATACCGTATAACGTTGTACGTTATAACGTAATACAATATAACGTTACAACGTAACACTACATAACGGTATACGTTATAAAATAATACCCTATAACGTTATACGTTATGAAATAATACCATATAACGTTATACGTTATAAAATAATACGATATAACGTTATACGTTATAAAATGATGCCATATAACGTTATACGTTATAAAATAATGCCGTATAACGTTATACGTTATAACGTAATACAATATAACGTTATAACGTAACACTATATAACGTTATACGTTATAACGTAACACCACATAAC
The DNA here is from genome assembly GCA_037178635.1 of Bombus dahlbomii. Taxonomy (NCBI): domain Eukaryota; kingdom Metazoa; phylum Arthropoda; class Insecta; order Hymenoptera; family Apidae; genus Bombus; species Bombus dahlbomii. Next base: position 24,005,093 of record CM074102.1, read on the forward strand.
GTTATACCTTGTAAAATAATATTATATAACGTTATACGTTATAAAATAATACCGTATAACGTTGTACGTTATAACGTAATACAATATAACGTTATAACGTAACACTACATAACGTTATACGTTATAACGTAACACTACATAACGTTATACGATATAAATAATACCATATAACGTTATACGTTATGAAATAATACCATATAACGTTATACGTTATAAAATAATACCATATAACGTTATACGTTATAAAATAATACCGTATAACGTTGTGCGTTATAACGTAAAACAATATAACGTTATAACGTAACACTACATAACGTTATACGTTATTAGGTATCACTATATACCGTTATGCGTTATAACGTAACACTACATTACGATATACGTTATAAAATAATACCATATAACGTTATACGTTATTAAATAATACCGTACAACGTTATACGTTCTAACGTAATACAATATAACGTTATAAGGTAACACCATATAACGTTATACGTTCTAACGTAATACAATATAACGTTATAACGTAACACTATATAACGTTATACGTTATAACGTAACACTACTGAGCGTTATACGTTATAACGTAACTTTATATAGCGTTATACGTTATAAAATATTACGGTATAACGTTTTACGTTATAACGTAATATAATATAACGTTATAACGTAACACTATATAACGTTATACGTTATAACGTAACACTACATAACGTTATACGTTATTAGGTATCACTACATAACGTTATACGTTATAAAATAATATCATATAACGTTATCCGTTACAAAATAATACCTTATAACGTTATACGTTATAACGTAATATAATATAACGTTATAACGTAACAGTATATAACGTTATACGTTATAAAATAATACCATATAACGTTATACGTTATCAAATAATACCGTATAACGTTATACGTTCTAACGTAATACAATACAACGTTATAACGTTACACTATAAAACGTTATATGTTATAACGTAATACTACATAACGTTATACGTTATAAAATAATACCATATAACGTTATACGTTATAAAATAACACCTTATAACGTTATACGTTATGAAATAATACCATATAACGTTATACGTTATAAAATAATAACGTATAACGTTATACGTTATAAAGTAATACAATATAACGTTATAACGTAACACAATAGGTAACGTTATACGCTATAACGTTACACTACATAACGTTACACATTACAAAATAATATTATATAACGTTACACGTTATAAAATAATAGCATATATCGCTATACGTTATAAAATAATACCGTATAACGTTGTACGTTATAACGTAATACAATATAACGTTATAACGTAACACTACATAACGGTATACGTTATAAAATAATACCCTATAACGTTATACGTTATGAAATAATACCATATAACGTTATACGTTATAAAATAATACGATATAACGTTATACGATATAAAGTGATGCCATATAACGTTATACGTTATAAAATAATGCCGTATAACGTTATACGTTATAACGTAATACAATATAACGTTATAACGTAACACTATATAACGTTATACGTTATAACGTAACACCACATAACGTTATACCTTGTAAAATAATATTATATAACGTTATACGTTATAAAATAATACCGTATAACGTTGTACGTTATAACGTAATACAATATAACGTTATAACGTAACACTACATAACGTTATACGTTATAACGTAACACTACATAACGTTATACGTTATAAATAATACCATATAACGTTATACGTTATGAAATAATACCATATAACGTTATACGTTATAAAATAATACCATATAACGTTATACGTTATAAAATAATACCGTATAACGTTGTACGTTATAACGTAATACAATATAACGTTATAACGTAACACTACATAACGTTATACGTTATTAGGTATCACTATATAACGTTATGCGTTATAACGTAACACTACATTACGATATACGTTATGAAATAATACCATATAACGTTATACGTTATAAAATAATACCGTATAACGTTATACGTTATAAAATAATACCGTATAACGTTATACGTTATAACGTAACACTACATAACGTTATACGTTATAAAATAATACCATATATCGTTATACGTTATTAAGTAATACCGTATAACGTTATACGTTATAACGTAATACAATGTAGCGTTATAACGTTACACTATATAACGTTATACGTTATAACGTAATACAATGTAGCGTTATAACGTTACACTATATAACGTTATACGTTATAACGTGACACAACACAACGTTATACGTTATAAAATAATACCATATAACGTTATACATTGTAAAATAATACCGTATAACGTTATACGTTATAACGTAATATAATATAACGTTATAACGTAACAGTATAAAACGTTATACGTTATAACGTATCACCATATAACGTTATACGTCATAACGTAACACTACATACCGATATACGTTATAAAATAATACCATATAACGTTATACGTTATAAAATAATACCGTACAAAGTTATACGTTCTAACGTAATACAATATATCGTTATAACCTAACACTATATAACGTTATACGTTATAACGTAACACCACATAACGTTATACGTTATAAAATAATACCTTATAACGTTATACGTTATAAAATAATACCATATAACGTTATACGTTATAAAATAATACCGTATAACGTTATACGTAATAACGAAATACAATTTAGCGTTATAACGTTACACTATATAACGTTATACGTTATAACGTAACACTACACAACGTTATACGTTATGAAATAATACCATATATCGTTATACGTTATAAAATAATACCGTATAACGTTATACGTTATAAAATAATACCGTATAACGTTATACGTTATAACGTAACACTACATAACGTTATACGTTATAAAATAATATTATATAACGTCACACGTTATAAAATAATACCATATATCGTTATACGTTATTAAGTAATACCGTATAACGTTATACGTTATAACGTAATACAATGTAGCGTTATAACGTTACACTATATAACGTTATACGTTATAACGTGACACAACACAACGTTATACGTTATAAAATAATACCATATAACGTTATACGTTATAAAATAATACCGTATAACGTTATACGTTATAACGTAATATAATATAACGTTTTAACGTAACAGTATAAAACGTTATACGTTATAACGTATCACCATATAACGTTATACGTTATAGCGTAACACTACATACCGATATACGTTATAAAATAATACCATATAACGTTATACGTTATAAAATAATACCGTACAACGTTATACGTTCTAACGTAATACAATATGTCGTTATAACCTAACACTATATAACGTTATACGTTATAACGTAACACCACATAACGTTATACGTTATAACGTAACACTACATAACGTTATACGTTATAAATAATTCCATATAACGTTATACGTTATGAAATAATACCATATAACGTTATACGTTATAAAATAATACCATATAACGTTATACGTTATAACGTAATACAAAATAACGTTATAACGTAACACTACATAACGTTATACGTTATAAGGTATCACTATATAACGTTATTCGTTATAACGTAACACTACATTATGATATACGTTATAAAATAATAGCATATAACGTTATACGTTATTAAATAATACCGTACAACGTTATACGTTCTAACGTAATACAATATAACGTTATAAGGTAACACCATATAACGTTATACGATATAACGTAACACTACATAGCGTTATACGTTATAACGTAACACTACATAACGTTATACGTTATAACGTAACACTACATAACGTTATACGTTATAAATAATTCCATATAACGTTATACGTTATGAAATAATACCATATAACGTTATACGTTATAAAATAATACCATATAACGTTATACGTTATAACGTAATACAAAATAACGTTATAACGTAACACTACATAACGTTATACGTTATAAGGTATCACTATATAACGTTATTCGTTATAACGTAACACTACATTATGATATACGTTATAAAATAATAGCATATAACGTTATACGTTATTAAATAATACCGTACAACGTTATACGTTCTAACGTAATACAATATAACGTTATAAGGTAACACCATATAACGTTATACGATATAACGTAACACTACATAGCGTTATACGTTATAACGTAACACTACATAACGTTATACGTTATAAAATAATACCATATAACGTTATACGTTCTAACGTAATACAATATAACGTTATAACGTAACACTATATAACGTTATACGTTATAACGTAACACTACTTAGCGTTATACTTTATAACGTAACTTTATATAGCGTTATACGTTATAAAATATTACGGTATAACGTTATACGTTATAACGTAATATAATATAACGTTATAACGTAACACTATATAACGTTATACGTTATACGTAACACTATATAACGTTATACGTTATAACGTTATATTATATTACGTTATAACGTAGAAAGTTATACGGTATTATTTTATAACGTATAACGTTATATGGTATACACTACATAACGGTATACGTTATAAAATAATATTATATAACGTTATACGTTATAAAATATTGCCACATAACGTTATACGTTATAACGTAACATTACTTAGCGTTATACGTTATAAAGTAACTTTATATAGCGTTATACGTTATAAAATATTACGGTATAACGTTATACGTTATAACGTAATATAATATAACGTTATAACGTAACACTATATAACGTTATACGTTATAACGTAACACTACATAACGTTATACGTTATTAGGTATCACTACATAACGTTATACGTTATAAAATAATATCATATAACGTTATCCGTTATAAAATAATACCGTATAACGTTATACGTTCTAACGTAATTGAATATAACGTTATAACGTAACACTATAAAACGTTATACGTTATAACGTAATACAATATAACGTTATAACGTAACACTATATAATGTTATACGTTATAAAATAATACCATATAACGTTATACGTTATGAAATAATACCATATAACGTTATACGTTATAAAATAATACCATATAACGTTATACGTTATAAAATGATGCCATATAACGTTATACGTTATAAAATAATACCGTACAACGTTATACGTTCTAACGTAATACAATATAACGTTATAACGTAACACTATATAACGTTATACGTTATAACGTAACACTACATAACGTTATACGTTATAAAATAATACCATTTAACGTTATACGTTATAAAATAATACCGTATAACTTTCTACGTTATAACGTAATATAATATAACGTTATAACGTAACACTATATAACGTTATACGTTATACGTAACACTATATAACGTTATACGTTATAACGTTATATTATATTACGTTATAACGTAGAAAGTTATACGGTATTATTTTATAACGAATAACGTTATATGGTATACACTACATAACGGTATACGTTATAAAATAATATTATATAACGTTATACGTTATAAAATATTGTCACATAACGTTATAGGTAATAACGTAACACTACATAACGTTATACATTATAAAATAATACCATATAACGTTATACGTTATAAAATGATGCCACATAACGTTATACGTTATAAAATAATACCGTATAACGTTATACGTTATAACGTAATACAATATAACGTTATAAGGTAACACCATATAACGTTATACGTTCTAACGTAATACAATATAACGTTATAACGTAACACTATATAACGTTATACGTTATAACGTAACATTACTTAGCGTTATACGTTATAAAGTAACTTTATATAGCGTTATACGTTATAAAATATTACGGTATAACGTTATACGTTATAACGTAATATAATATAACGTTATAACGTAACACTATATAACGTTATACGTTATAACGTAACACTACATAACGTTATACGTTATTAGGTATCACTACATAACGTTATACGTTATAAAATAATATCATATAACGTTATCCGTTATAAAATAATACCGTATAACGTTATACGTTCTAACATAATGGAATATAACGTTATAACGTAACACTATAAAACGTTATACGTTATAACGTAATACAATATAACGTTATAACGTAACACTATATAACGTTATACGTTATAACGTAACACCATATAACGTTATACGTTATAACATAACACTACATAACGTTATACGTTATGAAATAATACCATATAACGTTATACGTTATAAAATAATACCATATAACGTTATACGTTATTAAGTAATACCGTACAACTTTATACGTTATAACGTAATACAATATAACGTTATAACGTAACACTACATAACGTTATACGTTATAAAATAATACCGTATTACGTTATACATTTTAACGTACTACAATATAACGTTATAACGTAACACTATATAACGTTATACGTTATAAAATAATACCATATAACGTTATACGTTATGAAATAATACCATATAACGTTATACGTTATAAAATAATACCATATAACGTTATACGTTATAAAATGATGCCATATAACGTTATACGTTATAAAATAATACCGTACAACGTTATACGTTGTAACGTAATACAATATAACGTTATAACGTAACACTATATAACGTTATACGTTATAACGTAACACTACATAACGTTATACGTTATAAAATAATACCATATAACGTTATACGTTTTAAAATAATACCGTATAACTTTCTACGTTATAACGTAATATAATATAACGTTATAACGTAACACTATATAACGTTATACGTTATACGTAACACTATATAACGTTATACGTTATAACGTTATATTATATTACGTTATAACGTAGAAAGTTATACGGTATTATTTTATAACGAATAACGTTATATGGTATACACTACATAACGGTATACGTTATAAAATAATATTATATAACGTTATACGTTATAAAATATTGTCACATAACGTTATAGGTTATAACGTAACACTACATAACGTTATACGTTATAAAATAATACCGTATTACGTTGTACGTTCTAAAATAATACCGTATAACGTTATACGGTATGAAATAATACCATATAACGTTATACGTTATAAAATAATACCATATAACGTTATACGTTATAAAATGATGCCATATAACGTTTCACGTTATAAAATAATACCATATAACGTTATACGCTATAAAATAATACCGTATAACGTTGTACGTTATAACGTAATACAATATAACGTTATAACGTAACACTACATAGCGTTATACGTTATTAGGTATCACTATATAACGTCATACGTTATAACGTAACACTACATTACGATATACGTTATAAATAATACCATATAACGTTATACGTTATGAAATAATACCATATAACGTTATACGTTATAAAATAATACCATATAACGTTATACGTTATAAAATGATGCCATATAACGTTACACGTTATAAAATAATACCATATAACGTTATACGTTATAAAATAATACCGTATAACGTTGTACGTTATAACGTAATACAATATAACGTTATAACGTAACACTACATAACGTTATACGTTATTAGGTATCACTATATATCGTTATACGTTATAACGTAACACTACATTACGATATACGTTATAAAATAATACCATATAACGTTATACGTTATTAAATAATACCGTACAACGTTATACGTTCTAACGTAATACAATATAACGTTATAAGGTAACACCATATAACGTTATACGTTCTAACGTAATACAATATAACGTTATAAGGTAACACCATATAACGTTATACGTTCTAACGTAATACAATATAACGTTATAACGTAACACTATATAACGTTATACGTTATAACGTAACACTACTTAGCGTTATACGTTATAACGTAACTTTATATAGCGTTATACGTTATAAAATATTACGGTATAACGTTATACGTTCTAACGTAATACAATATAAAGTTATAACGTAACACTACATAACGATATACGTTATAAAATAATACCATATAACGTTATACGTTATTAAATAATACCGTACAACGTTATACGTTCTAACGTAATACAATATAACGTTATAAGGTAACACCATATAATGTTATACATTCTAACGTAATACAATATAACGTTATAACGTAACACTATATAACGTTATACGTTATAACGTAACACTACTTAGCGTTATACGTTATAACGTAACTTTATATAGCGTTATACGTTTTAAAATATTACGGTATAACGTTATACGTTATAACGTAATATAATATAACGTTATAACGTAACACTATATAACGTTATAAGTTATAAGGTAACACTACATAACGTTATACGTTATCAGGTATCACTACATAACGTTATACGTTATAAAATAATATCATATAACGTTATCCGTTACAAAATAATACCGTATAACGTTATACGTTATAACGTAATATAATATAACGTTATAACGTAACAGTATATAACGTTATACGTTATAAAATAATACCATATAACGTTATACGTTATCAAATAATACCGTATAACGTTATACGTTATAACGTAATACAATACAACGTTATAACGTTACAATATAAAACGTTATACGTTCTAACGTAATACTACATAACGTTATACGTTATAAAATAATACCATATAACGTTATACGTTATAAAATAACACCTTATAACGTTATACGTTATGAAATAATACCATATAACGTTATACGTTATAAAATAATAACGTATAACGTTATACGTTATAAAGTAATACAATATAACGTTATAACGTAACACAATATGTAACGTTATACGCTATAACGTTACACTACATAACGTTGCACGTTACAAAATAATATTATATAACGTTACACGTTATAAAATAATACCATATAACGCTATACGTTATAAAATAATACCGTATAACGTTGTACGTTATAACGTAATACAATATAACGTTACAACGTAACACTACATAACGGTATACGTTATAAAATAATACCCTATAACGTTATACGTTATGAAATAATACCATATAACGTTATACGTTATAAAATAATATGATATAACGTTATACGTTATAAAATGATGCCATATAACGTTATACGTTATAAAATAATGCCGTATAACGTTATACGTTATAACGTAATACAATATAACGTTATAACGTAACACTATATAACGTTATACGTTATAACGTAACACCACATAACGTTATACCTTGTAAAATAATATTATATAACGTTATACGTTATAAAATAATACCGTATAACGTTGTACGTTATAACGTAATACAATATAACGTTATAACGTAACACTACATAACGTTATACGTTATAACGTAACACTACATAACGTTATACGTTATAAATAATACCATATAACGTTATACGTTATGAAATAATACCATATAACGTTATACTTTATAAAATAATACCATATAACGTTATACGTTATAAAATAATACCGTATAACGTTGTACGTTATAACGTAAAACAATATAACGTTATAACGTAACACTACATAACGTTATACGTTATTAGGTATCACTATATAACGTTATGCGTTATAACGTAACACTACATTACGATATACGTTATAAAATAATACCATATAACGTTATACGTTATTAAATAATACCGTACAACGTTATACGTTATAAAATAATACCGTATAACGTTATACGTTATAACGTAACACTACATAACGTTATACGTTATAAAATAATATTATATAACGTTACACGTTATAAAATAATACCATATATCGTTATACGTTATTAAGTAATACCGTATAACGTTATACGTTATAACGTAATACAATGTAGCGTTATAACGTTACACTATATAACGTTATACGTTATAACGTGACACAACAGAACGTTATACGTTATAAAATAATACCATATAACGTTATACGTTATAAAATAATACCGTATAACGTTATACGTTATAACGTAATATAATATAACGTAATAACGTAACAGTATAAAACGTTATACGTTATAACGTATCACCATATAACGTTATACGTCATAACGTAACACTACATACCGATATACGTTATAAAATAATACCATATAACGTTATACGTTATAAAATAATACCGTACAACGTTATACGTTCTAACGTAATACAATATATCGTTATAACCTAACACTATATAACGTTATACGTTATAACGTAACACCACATAACGTTATACGTTATAAAATAATACCTTATAACGTTATACGTTATAAAATAATACCGTATAACGTTATACGTAATAACGAAATACAATTTAGCGTTATAACGTTACACTATATAACGTTATACGTTATAACGTAACACTACACAACGTTATACGTTATGAAATAATACCCTATATCGTTATACGTTATAAAATAATACCGTATAACGTTATACGTTATAAAATAATACCGTATAACGTTATACGTTATAACGTAACACTACATAACGTTATACGTTATAAAATAATATTATATAACGTCACACGTTATAAAATAATACCATATATCGTTATACGTTATTAAGTAATACCGTATAACGTTATACGTTATAACGTAATACAATGTAGCGTTATAACGTTACACTATATAACGTTATACGTTATAACGTGACACAACACAACGTTATACGTTATAAAATAATACCATATAACGTTATACGTTATAAAATAATACCGTATAACGTTATACGTTATAACGTAATATAATATAACGTTTTAACGTAACAGTATAAAACGTTATACGTTATAACGTATCACCATATAACGTTATACGTTATAACGTAACACTACATACCGATATTCGTTATAAAATAATACCATATAACGTTATACGTTATAAAATAATACCGTACAACGTTATACGTTCTAACGTAATACAATATATCGTTATAACCTAACACTATATAACGTTATACGTTATAACGTAACACCACATAACGTTATACGTTATAACGTAACACTACATAACGTTATACGTTATAAATAATTCCATATAACGTTATACGTTATGAAATAATACCATATAACGTTATACGTTATAAAATAATACCATATAACGTTATACGTTATAAAATGATGCCATATAACGTTACACGTTATAAAATAATACCATATAACTATATACGTTATAAAATAATACCGTATAACGTTGTACGTTATAACGTAATACAAAATAACGTTATAACGTAACACTACATAACGTTATACGTTATAAGGTATCACTATATAACGTTATACGTTATAACGTAACACTACATTATGATATACGTTATAAAATAATACCATATAACGTTATACGTTCTAACGTAATACAATATAACGTTATAACGTAACACTATATAACGTTATACGTTATAACGTAACACTACTTAGCGTTATACTTTATAACGTAACTTTATATAGCGTTATACGTTATAAAATATTACGGTATAACGTTATACGTTATAACGTAATATAATATAACGTTATAACGTAACACTATATAACGTTATACGTTATACGTAACACTATATAACGTTATACGTTATAACGTTATATTATATTACGTTATAACGTAGAAAGTTATACGGTATTATTTTATAACGTATAACGTTATATGGTATACACTACATAACGGTATACGTTATAAAATAATATTATATAACGTTATACGTTATAAAATATTGCCACATAACGTTATACGTTATAACGTAACATTACTTAGCGTTATACGTTATAAAGTAACTTTATATAGCGTTATACGTTATAAAATATTACGGTATAACGTTATACGTTATAACGTAATATAATATAACGTTATAACGTAACACTATATAACGTTATACGTTATAACGTAACACTACATAACGTTATACGTTATTAGGTATCACTACATAACGTTATACGTTATAAAATAATATCATATAACGTTATCCGTTATAAAATAATACCGTATAACGTTATACGTTCTAACGTAATTGAATATAACGTTATAACGTAACACTATAAAACGTTATACGTTATAACGTAATACAATATAACGTTATAACGTAACACTATATAACGTTATACGTTATAACGTAACACCATATAACGTTACACGTTATAACATAACACTACATAATGTTATACGTCACAAAATAATATTATATAACGTTACACATTATATAATAATACCATATATCGTTATACGTTATTAAGTAATACCGTATAACTTTATACGTTATAACGTAATACAATATAACGTTATAACGTAACACTACATAACGTTATACGTTATAAAATAATACCGTATTACGTTATACATTTTAACGTAATACAATATAACGTTATAACGTAACACTATATAACGTTATACGTTATAAAATAATACCATATAACGTTATACGTTATGAAATAATACCATATAACGTTATACGTTATAAAATAATACCATATAACGTTATACGTTATAAAATGATGCCATATAACGTTATACGTTATAAAATAATACCGTACAACGTTATACGTTCTAACGTAATACAATATAACGTTATAACGTAACACTATATAACGTTATACGTTATAACGTAACACTACATAACGTTATACGTTATAAAATAATACCATATAACGTTATACGTTATAAAATAATACCGTATAACTTTCTACGTTATAACGTAATATAATATAACGTTATAACGTAACACTATATAACGTTATACGTTATACGTAACACTATATAACGTTATACGTTATAACGTTATATTATATTACGTTATAACGTAGAAAGTTATACGGTATTATTTTATAACGAATAACGTTATATGGTATACACTACATAACGGTATACGTTATGAAATAATATTATATAACGTTATACGTTGTAAAATATTGTCACATAACGTTATAGGTAATAACGTAAGACTACATAACGTTATACGTTATAAAATAATACCATATAACGTTATACGTTATAAAATGATGCCACATAACGTTATACGTTATAAAATAATACCGTATAACGTTATACGTTATAACGTAATACAATAAAACGTTATAAGGTAACACCATATAACGTTATACGTTCTAACGTAATACAATATAACGTTATAACGTAACACTATATAACGTTATACGTTATAACGTAACATTACTTAGCGTTATACGTTATAAAGTAACTTTATATAGCGTTATACGTTATAAAATATTACGGTATAACGTTATACGTTATAACGTAATATAATATAACGTTATAACGTAACACTATATAACGTTATACGTTATAACGTAACACTACATAACGTTATACGTTATTAGGTATCACTACAAAACGTTATACGTTATAAAATAATATCATATAACGTTATCCGTTATAAAATAATACCGTATAACGTTATACGTTCTAACATAATGGAATATAACGTTATAACGTAACACTATAAAACGTTATACGTTATAACGTAATACAATATAACGTTATAACGTAACACTATATAACGTTATACGTTATAACGTAACACCATATAACGTTATACGTTATAACATAACACTACATAACGTTATACGTCACAAAATAATATTATATAACGTTACACATTATATAATAATACCATATATCGTTATACGTTATTAAGTAATACCGTATAACTTTATACGTTATAACGTAATACAATATAACGTTATAACGTAACACTACATAACGTTATACGTTATAAAATAATACCGTATTACGTTATACATTTTAACGTAATACAATATAACGTTATAACGTAACACTATATAACGTTATACGTTATAAAATAATACCATATAACGTTATACGTTATGAAATAATACCATATAACGTTATACGTTATAAAATAATACCATATAACGTTATACGTTATAAAATGATGCCATATAACGTTATACGTTATAAAATAATACCGTACAACGTTATACGTTGTAACGTAATACAATATAACGTTATAACGTAACACTATATAACGTTATACGTTATAACGTAACACTACATAACGTTATACGTTATAAAATAATACCATATAACGTTATACGTTTTAAAATAATACCGTATAACTTTCTACGTTATAACGTAATATAATATAACGTTATAACGTAACACTATATAACGTTATACGTTATACGTAACACTATATAACGTTATACGTTATAACGTTATATTATATTACGTTATAACGTAGAAAGTTATACGGTATTATTTTATAACGAATAACGTTATATGGTATACACTACATAACGGTATACGTTATAAAATAATATTATATAACGTTATACGTTATAAAATATTGTCACATAACGTTATAGGTTATAACGTAACACTACATAACGTTATACGTTATAAAATAATACCGTATTACGTTGTACGTTCTAAAATAATACCGTATAACGTTATACGGTATGAAATAATACCATATAACGTTATACGTTATAAAATAATACCATATAACGTTATACGTTATAAAATGATGCCATATAACGTTTCACGTTATAAAATAATACCATATAACGTTATACGCTATAAAATAATACCGTATAACGTTGTACGTTATAACGTAATACAATATAACGTTATAACGTAACACTACATAGCGTTATACGTTATTAGGTATCACTATATAACGTCATACGTTATAACGTAACACTACATTACGATATACGTTATAAATAATACCATATAACGTTATACGTTATGAAATAATACCATATAACGTTATACGTTATAAAATAATACCATATAACGTTATACGTTATAAAATGATGCCATATAACGTTACACGTTATAAAATAATACCATATAACGTTATACGTTATAAAATAATACCGTATAACGTTGTACGTTATAACGTAATACAATATAACGTTATAACGTAACACTACATAACGTTATACGTTATTAGGTATCACTATATATCGTTATACGTTATAACGTAACACTACATTACGATATACGTTATAAAATAATACCATATAACGTTATACGTTATTAAATAATACCGTACAACGTTATACGTTCTAACGTAATACAATATAACGTTATAAGGTAACACCATATAACGTTATACGTTCTAACGTAATACAATATAACGTTATAACGTAACACTATATAACGTTATACGTTATAACGTAACACTACTTAGCGTTATACGTTATAACGTAACTTTATATAGCGTTATACGTTATAAAATATTACGGTATAACGTTATACGTTCTAACGTAATACAATATAAAGTTATAACGTAACACTACATAACGATATACGTTATAAAATAATACCATATAACGTTATACGTTATTAAATAATAACGTACAACGTTATACGTTCTAACGTAATACAATATAACGTTATAAGGTAACACCATATAATGTTATACATTCTAACGTAATACAATATAACGTTATAACGTAACACTATATAACGTTATACGTTATAACGTAACACTACTTAGCGTTATACGTTATAACGTAACTTTATATAGCGTTATACGTTTTAAAATATTACGGTATAACGTTATACGTTATAACGTAATATAATATAACGTTATAACGTAACACTATATAACGTTATAAGTTATAAGGTAACACTACATAACGTTATACGTTATCAGGTATCACTACATAACGTTATACGTTATAAAATAATATCATATAACGTTATCCGTTACAAAATAATACCGTATAACGTTATACGTTATAACGTAATATAATATAACGTTATAACGTAACAGTATATAACGTTATACGTTATAAAATAATACCATATAACGTTATACGTTATCAAATAATACCGTATAACGTTATACGTTATAACGTAATACAATACAACGTTATAACGTTACAATATAAAACGTTATACGTTCTAACGTAATACTACATAACGTTATACGTTATAAAATAATACCATATAACGTTATACGTTATAAAATAACACCTTATAACGTTATACGTTATGAAATAATACCATATAACGTTATACGTTATAAAATAATAACGTATAACGTTATACGTTATAAAGTAATACAATATAACGTTATAACGTAACACAATATGTAACGTTATACGCTATAACGTTACACTACATAACGTTGCACGTTACAAAATAATATTATATAACGTTACACGTTATAAAATAATACCATATAACGCTATACGTTATAAAATAATACCGTATAACGTTGTACGTTATAACGTAATACAATATAACGTTACAACGTAACACTACATAACGGTATACGTTATAAAATAATACCCTATAACGTTATACGTTATGAAATAATACCATATAACGTTATACGTTATAAAATAATATGATATAACGTTATACGTTATAAAATGATGCCATATAACGTTATACGTTATAAAATAATGCCGTATAACGTTATACGTTATAACGTAATACAATATAACGTTATAACGTAACACTATATAACGTTATACGTTATAACGTAACACCACATAACGTTATACCTTGTAAAATAATATTATATAACGTTATACGTTATAAAATAATACCGTATAACGTTGTACGTTATAACGTAATACAATATAACGTTATAACGTAACACTACATAACGTTATACGTTATAACGTAACACTACATAACGTTATACGTTATAAATAATACCATATAACGTTATACGTTATGAAATAATACCATATAACGTTATACTTTATAAAATAATACCATATAACGTTATACGTTATAAAATAATACCGTATAACGTTGTACGTTATAACGTAAAACAATATAACGTTATAACGTAACACTACATAACGTTATACGTTATTAGGTATCACTATATAACGTTATGCGTTATAACGTAACACTACATTACGATATACGTTATAAAATAATACCATATAACGTTATACGTTATTAAATAATACCGTACAACGTTATACGTTATAAAATAATACCGTATAACGTTATACGTTATAACGTAACACTACATAACGTTATACGTTATAAAATAATATTATATAACGTTACACGTTATAAAATAATACCATATAACGTTATACGTTATAAAATAATACCGTATAACGTTATACGTTATAACGTAATATAATATAACGTAATAACGTAACAGTATAAAACGTTATACGTTATAACGTATCACCATATAACGTTATACGTCATAACGTAACACTACATACCGATATACGTTATAAAATAATACCATATAACGTTATACGTTATAAAATAATACCGTACAACGTTATACGTTCTAACGTAATACAATATATCGTTATAACCTAACACTATATAACGTTATACGTTATAACGTAACACCACATAACGTTATACGTTATAAAATAATACCTTATAACGTTATACGTTATAAAATAATACCGTATAACGTTATACGTAATAACGAAATACAATTTAGCGTTATAACGTTACACTATATAACGTTATACGTTATAACGTAACACTACACAACGTTATACGTTATGAAATAATACCCTATATCGTTATACGTTATAAAATAATACCGTATAACGTTATACGTTATAAAATAATACCGTATAACGTTATACGTTATAACGTAACACTACATAACGTTATACGTTATAAAATAATATTATATAACGTCACACGTTATAAAATAATACCATATATCGTTATACGTTATTAAGTAATACCGTATAACGTTATACGTTATAACGTAATACAATGTAGCGTTATAACGTTACACTATATAACGTTATACGTTATAACGTGACACAACACAACGTTATACGTTATAAAATAATACCATATAACGTTATACGTTATAAAATAATACCGTATAACGTTATACGTTATAACGTAATATAATATAACGTTTTAACGTAACAGTATAAAACGTTATACGTTATAACGTATCACCATATAACGTTATACGTTATAAAGTAACACTACATACCGATATTCGTTATAAAATAATACCATATAACGTTATACGTTATAAAATAATACCGTACAACGTTATACGTTCTAACGTAATACAATATATCGTTATAACCTAACACTATATAACGTTATACGTTATAACGTAACACCACATAACGTTATACGTTATAACGTAACACTACATAACGTTATACGTTATAAATAATTCCATATAACGTTATACGTTATGAAATAATACCATATAACATTATACGTTATAAAATAATACCATATAACGTTATACGTTATAAAATGATGCCATATAACGTTACACGTTATAAAATAATACCATATAACTATATACGTTATAAAATAATACCGTATAACGTTGTACGTTATAACGTAATACAAAATAACGTTATAACGTAACACTACATAACGTTATACGTTATAAGGTATCACTATATAACGTTATACGTTATAACGTAACACTACATTATGATATACGTTATAAAATAATACCATATAACGTTATACGTTCTAACGTAATACAATATAACGTTATAACGTAACACTATATAACGTTATACGTTATAACGTAACACTACTTAGCGTTATACTTTATAACGTAACTTTATATAGCGTTATACGTTATAAAATATTACGGTATAACGTTATACGTTATAACGTAATATAATATAACGTTATAACGTAACACTATATAACGTTATACGTTATACGTAACACTATATAACGTTATACGTTATAACGTTATATTATATTACGTTATAACGTAGAAAGTTATACGGTATTATTTTATAACGTATAACGTTATATGGTAAACACTACATAACGGTATACGTTATAAAATAATATTATATAACGTTATACGTTATAAAATATTGCCACATAACGTTATACGTTATAACGTAACATTACTTAGCGTTATACGTTATAAAGTAACTTTATATAGCGTTATACGTTATAAAATATTACGGTATAACGTTATACGTTATAACGTAATATAATATAACGTTATAACGTAACACTATATAACGTTATACGTTATAACGTAACACTACATAACGTTATACGTTATTAGGTATCACTACATAACGTTATACGTTATAAAATAATATCATATAACGTTATCCGTTATAAAATAATACCGTATAACGTTATACGTTCTAACGTAATTGAATATAACGTTATAACGTAACACTATAAAACGTTATACGTTATAACGTAATACAATATAACGTTATAACGTAACACTATATAACGTTATACGTTATAACGTAACACCATATAACGTTACAAGTTATAACATAACACTACATAATGTTATACGTCACAAAATAATATTATATAACGTTACACATTATATAATAATACCATATATCGTTATACGTTATTAAGTAATACCGTATAACTTTATACGTTATAACGTAATACAATATAACGTTATAACGTAACACTACATAACGTTATACGTTATAAAATAATACCGTATTACGTTATACATTTTAACGTAATACAATATAACGTTATAACGTAACACTATATAACGTTATACGTTATAAAATAATACCATATAACGTTATACGTTATGAAATAATACCATATAACGTTATACGTTATAAAATAATACCATATAACGTTATACGTTATAAAATGATGCCATATAACGTTATACGTTATAAAATAATACCGTACAACGTTATACGTTCTAACGTAATACAATATAACGTTATAACGTAACACTATATAACGTTATACGTTATAACGTAACACTACATAACGTTATACGTTATAAAATAATACCATATAACGTTATACGTTATAAAATAATACCGTATAACTTTCTACGTTATAACGTAATATAATATAACGTTATAACGTAACACTATATAACGTTATACGTTATACGTAACACTATATAACGTTATACGTTATAACGTTATATTATATTACGTTATAACGTAGAAAGTTATACGGTATTATTTTATAACGAATAACGTTATATGGTATACACTACATAACGGTATACGTTATGAAATAATATTATATAACGTTATACGTTGTAAAATATTGTCACATAACGTTATAGGTAATAACGTAAGACTACATAACGTTATACGTTATAAAATAATACCATATAACGTTATACGTTATAAAATGATGCCACATAACGTTATACGTTATAAAATAATACCGTATAACGTTATACGTTATAACGTAATACAATATAACGTTATAAGGTAACACCATATAACGTTATACGTTCTAACGTAATACAATATAACGTTATAACGTAACACTATATAACGTTATACGTTATAACGTAACATTACTTAGCGTTATACGTTATAAAGTAACTTTATATAGCGTTATACGTTATAAAATATTACGGTATAACGATATACGTTATAACGTAATATAATATAACGTTATAACGTAACACTATATAACGTTATACGTTATAACGTAACACTACATAACGTTATACGTTATTAGGTATCACTACATAACGTTATACGTTATAAAATAATATCATATAACGTTATCCGTTATAAAATAATACCGTATAACGTTATACGTTCTAACGTAATTGAATATAACGTTATAACGTAACACTATAAAACGTTATACGTTATAACGTAATACAATATAACGTTATAACGTAACACTATATAACGTTATACGTTATAACGTAACACCATATAACGTTATACGTTATAACATAACACTACATAACGTTATACGTCACAAAATAATATTATATAACGTTACACATTATATAATAATACCATATATCGTTATACGTTATTAAGTAATACCGTATAACTTTATACGTTATAACGTAATACAATATAACGTTATAACGTAACACTACATAACGTTATACGTTATAAAATAATACCGTATTACGTTATACATTTTAACGTAATACAATATAAGGTTATAACGTAACACTATATAACGTTATACGTTATAAAATAATACCATATAACGTTATACGTTATTAAATAATACCGTACAACGTTATACGTTCTAACGTAATACAATATAAAGTTATAACGTAACACTACATAACGATATACGTTATAAAATAATACCATATAACGTTATACGTTATTAAATAATACCGTACAACGTTATACGTTCTAACGTAATACAATATAACGTTATAAGGTAACACCATATAATGTTATACATTCTAACGTAATACAATATAACGTTATAACGTAACACTATATAACGTTATACGTTATAACGTAACACTACATAACGTTATACGTTATTATGTAACACTATATAACGTTATACGTTATAAAATAATACCATATAACGTTATACGTTATGAAATAATACCATATAACGTTATACGTTATAAAATAATACCATATAACGTTATACGTTATAAAATGATGCCATATAACGTTATACGTTATAAAATAATACCGTACAACGTTATACTTTCTAACGTAATACAATATAACGTTATAACGTAACAATATATAACGTTATACGTTCTAACGTAATACAATATAACGTTATAACGTAACACTATATAACGTTATACGTTATAACGTAACATTACTTAGCGTTATACGATATAAAGTAACTTTATATAGCGTTATACGTTATACAATATTACGCTTTAACGTTATACGTTATAACGTATTATAATATAACGTTATAACGTAACACTATATAACGTTATACGTTATAACGTAACACTACATAACGTTATACGTTATTAGGTATCACTACATAACGTTATACGTTATAAAATAATATCATATAACGTTATCCGTTATAAAATAATACCGTATAACGTTATACGTTCTAACGTAATTGAATATAACGTTATAACGTAACACTATAAAACGTTATACGTTATAACGTAATACAATATAACGTTATAACGTAACACTATATAACGTTATACGTTATAACGTAACACCATATAACGTTATACGTTATAACATAACACTACATAACGTTATACGTCACAAAATAATATTATATAACGTTACACATTATATAATAATACCATATATCGTTATACGTTATTAAGTAATACCGTATAACTTTATACGTTATAACGTAATACAATATAACTTTATAACGTAACACTACATAACGTTATACGTTATAAAATAATACCGTATTACGTTATACGTTATGAAATAATACCATATAACGTTATACGTTATAAAATAATACCGTATAGCTTTCTACGTTATAACGTAATATAATATAACGTTATAACGTAACACTATATAACGTTATACGTTATACGTAACACTATATAACGTTATACGTTATAACGTTATATTATATTACGTTATAACGTAGAAAGTTATACGGTATTATTTTATAACGAATAACGTTATATGGTATACACTACATAACGGTATACGTTATAAAATAATATTATATAACGTTATACGTTATAAAATATTGTCACATAACGTTATAGGTTATAACGTAACACTACATAACGTTATACGTTATAAAATAATACCGTATTACGTTATACGTTATAAAATAATACCGTATAACGTTATACGTTATAACGTAATACAATATAACGTTATAAGGTAACACCATATAACGTTATACGTTCTAACGTAATACAATATAACGTTATAACGTAACACTACATAACGTTATACGTTATAAAATAATACCGTATTACGTTATACGTTATAAAATAATACCGTATAACGTTATACGTTATAACGTAATACAATATAACGTTATAACGTAACACTACATAACGTTATACGTTATAAAATAATACCGTATTACGTTATACATTTTAACGTAATACAATATAACGTTATAACGTAACACTATATAACGTTATACGTTATAAAATAATACCATACAGCGTTATACGTTATGAAATAATACCATATAACGTTATACGTTATAAAATAATACCATATAACGTTATACGTTATAAAATGATGCCATATAACGTTATACGTTATAAAATAATACCGTACAACGTCATACGTTCTAACGTAATACAATATAACGTTATAACGTAACACTATATAACGTTATACGTTATAACGTAACACTACATAACGTTATACGTTATAAAATAATACCATATAACGTTATACGTTATAAAATAATACCGTATAACTTTCTACGTTATAACGTAATATAATATAACGTTATAACGTAACACTATATAACGTTATACGTTATACGTAACACTATATAACGTTATACGTTATAACGTTATATTATATTACGATATAACGTAGAAAGTTATACGGTATTATTTTATAACGAATAACGTTATATGGTATACACTACATAACGGTATACGTTATAAAATAATATTATATAACGTTATACGTTATAAAATATTGTCACATAACGTTATAGGTTATAACGTAACACTACATAACGTTATACGTTATAAAATAATACCATATTACGTTATACGTTATAAAATAATACCGTATAACGTTATACGTTATGAAATAATACCATATAACGTTATACCTTATAAAATAATACCATATAACGTTATACGTTATAAAATGATGCCATATAACGTTACACGTTATAAAATAATACCATATAACGTTATACGTTATAAAATAATACCGTATAACGTTATACGTTATGAAATGATGCCATATAACGTTACACGTTATAAAATAATACCATATAACGTTATACGTTATAAAATAATACCGTATAACGTTGTACGTTATAACGTAATACAATATAACGTTATAACGTAACACTACATAACGTTATACGTTATTAGGTATCACTATATAACGTTATACGTTATAACGTAACACTACATTACGATATACGTTATAAAATAATACCATATAACGTTATACGTTCTAACGTAATACAATATAACGTTATAAGGTAACACCATATATCGTTATACGTTCTAACGTAATACAATATAACGTTATAACGTAACACTATATAACGTTATACGTTATAACGTAACACTACTTAGCGTTATACGTTATAACGTAACTTTATATAGCGTTATACGTTATAAAATATTACGGTATAACGTTATACGTTATAACGTAATATAATATAACGTTATAACGTAACACTACATAACGTTATACGTTAGAAAATGATGCCATATAACGTTACACGTTATAAAATAATACCATATAACGTTATACGTTATAAAATAATACCGTATAACGTTGTACGTTATAACGTAATACAATATAACGTTATAACGTAACACTACATAACGTTATACGTTATTATGTATCACTATATAACGTTATACGTTATAACGTAACACTACATTACGATATACGTTATAAAATAATACCATATAACGTTATACGTTATTAAATAATACCGTACAACGTTATACGTTCTAACGTAATATAATATAAAGTTGTAACGTAACACTACATAACGATATACGTTATAAAATAATACCATATAACGTTATACGTTATTAAATAATACCGTACAACGTTATACGTTCTAACGTAATACAATATAACGTTATAAGGTAACACCATATAATGTTATACATTCTAACGTAATACAATATAACGTTATAACGTAACACTATATAACGTTATACGTTATAACGTAACACTACATAGCGTTATACGTTATAAAATAATACCATATAACATTATACGTTATAAAATAATACCGTATAACGTTCTACGTTATAACGTAATATAATATAACGTTATAACGTAACACTATATAACGTTATACGTTATAACGTAACACTACATTACGATATACGTTATAAAATAATACCATATAACGTTATACGTTATTAAATAATACCGTACAACGTTATACGTTATTAAATAATACCGTACAACGTTATACGTTCTAACGTAATACAATATAACGTTATAAGGTAACACCAAATAACGTTATACGTTCTAACGTAATACAATATAACGTTATAACGTAACACTATAAAACGTTATACGTTATAACTTAATACAATATAACGTTATAACGTAACACTACATAGCGTTATACGTTATAACGTAACTTTATGTAGCGTTATACGTTATAAAATATTACGGTATAACGTTATACGTTATAACGTAATATAATATAACGTTATAACGTAACACTATATAACGTTATACGTTATAACGTAACACTACATAACGTTATACGTTATTAGGTATCACTAGATAACGTTATACGTTATAAAATAATATCATATAACGTTATCCGTTATAAAATAATACCGCATAACGTTATACGTTCTATCGTAATAGAATATAACGTTATAACATAACACTATAAAACGTTATACGTTATAACTTAATACAATATAACGTTATAACGTAACACCTCATAACATTATACCTTATAAAATAATATTATATAACGTTATACGTAATGAAATAATACCATATATCGTTATACGTTATGAAATAATACCATATAACGTTATACGTTATAATATATTACCATATTACGTTATACGTTATTAAGTAATACCGTATAACGTTATACGTTAATAAGTAATACCGTATAACGTTATACGTTATAACGAAATACAATGTAGCGTTATAACGTTACACTATATAACGTTATACGTTATAACGTAACACTACACAACGTTATACGTTATGAAATAATACCATATAACGTTATACGTTATAAAATAATACCGTATAACGTTATACGTTATAACGTAATATAGTATAACGTTATAACGTAACACTATATAACGTCCTACGTTATAACGTAACACCATATAACGTTATACGTTATAACGTAACACTACATAACGTTATACGTCATAAAATAATATTATATAACGTTACACGTTATAAAATAATACCATATATCGTTATACGTTATTAAGTAATACCGTATAACGTTATACGTTATAACGTAATACAATATAACGTTATAACGTAACACTACATAACGTTATACGATATAAAATAATACCGTATTACGTTATACATTTTAACGTAATACAATATAACGTTATAACGTAACACTATATAACGTTATACATTATAAAATAATACCATATAACGTTATACGTTATAAAATGATGCCATATAACGTTATACGTTATAAAATAATACCGTACAACGTTATACGTTCTAACGTAATACAATATAACGTTATAACGTAACACTATATAATGTTATACGTTATAACGTAACACTACATAACGTTATACGTTATAAAATAATACCATATAACGTTATACGTTATAAAATAATACCGTATAACTTTCTACGTTATAACGTAATATAATATAACGTTATAACGTAACACTATATAACGTTATACGTTATAACGTAACACTACATAACGGTATACGTTATAAAATAATACCGTATAACGTTATACGTTATGAAATAATACCATATAACGTTATACGTTATAACATAATACCATAAAATGTTATACGTTATAAAATGATGCCATATAACGTTATACGTTATAAAATAATACCGTATAACGTTATACGTTATAACGTAATACAATATAACGTTATAACGTAGCACTATATAACGTTATACGTTATAACCTAACACCACATAACGTTATACCTTGTAAAATAATATTATATAACGTTATACGTTATAAAATAATACCGTATAACGTTGTACGTTATACGTTATAAAATAATACCGTATAACGTTGTACGTTATAACGTAATACAATATAACGTTATAACGTAACACTACATAACGTTATACGTTATAACGTAACACTACATAACGTTATACGTTATACATAATACCATATAACGTTATACGTTATGAAATAATACCATATAACGTTATACGTTATAAAATAATACCATATAACGTTATACGTTATAAAATGATGCCATATAACGTTACACGTTATACAATAATACCATATAACGTTATACGTTATAAAATAATACCGTATAACGTTGTACGTTATAACGTTATATTGTATTACGTTATTATTATTACGTTATAACGTAACACTACATAACGCTATACGTTATAAAATAATACCATATAACGTTATACGTTATTAAATAATACCGTACAACGTTATACGTTCTAACGTAATACAATAACGTTATAACGTAACTCCATATAAAGTTATACGTTCTAACGTAATACAATATAACGTTATAACGTAACACTATATAACGTTATACGTTATAACGTAACACTACATAAAGTTATACGTTATTAGGTATAACTACATAACGTTATACGTTATAAAATAATATCATATAACGTTATCCGTTACAAAATAATACGATATAACGTTATACGTTATAAAATGATGCCATATAACGTTATACGTTATAAAATAATACCGTATAACGTTATACGTTATATCGTAATACAATATAACGTTATAACGTAACACTACATAACGTCATACGTTATAAAATAATACCATATAACGTTATACGTTAAAAATAATACCGTATAACTTTATACGTTATAACGTAATACAATATAACGTTATAACGTAACACTACATGACGTTATACGTTATAAAATAATACCCTATAACGTTATACGTTATGAAATAATACCATATAACGTTATACGTTATAAAATAATACGATATAACGTTATACGTTATAAAATGATGCCATATAACGTTATACGTTATAAAATAATACCGTATAACGTTGTACGTTATAACGTAATACAATATAACGTTATAACGTAACACTACATAACGTTATACGTTATAACGTAACACTATATAACGTTATACGTTATAAAATAATCCCATATAACGTTATACGTTATAAAATAATACCATATAACGTTATACGTTATAAAATAATAACGTTATAAAATAATAACGTATAACGTTATACGTTATAACGTAATATAATATAACGTTATAACGTAACAGTATAAAACGTTATACGTTATAACGTAACACCATATAACGTTATACGATATAACGTAACACTACATAACGATATACGTTATAAAATAATACCATATAACGTTATACGTTATAAAATAATACCGTACAACGTTATACGTTCTAACGTAATACAATATATCGTTATAACGTAACACTATATAACGTTATACGTTATAACGTAACAGTACATAACGTTATACGTTATAAAATAATACCATATAACGTTATACGTTATAAAATAATACCATATAACGTTATACGTTATTAAATAATACCGCACAACGTTATACGTTCTAACGTAATAGAATATAACGTTATAACGTAACACTATATAACGTTATACGTTATAACGTAATACAATATAACGTTATAACGTAACACTATATAACGTTATACGTTATAACGTAACACCATATAACGTTATACGTTATAACGTAACACTACATAACGTTATACGTTATAAAGTAATATTATATAACGTTACACGTTATAAAATAATACCATATATCGTTATACGTTATTAAGTAATACCGTCTAACGTTATACGTTATAACGTAATACAATGTAGCGTTATAACGTTACACTATATAACGTTATACGTTATAACATAACACTACATAACGTTATACGTTATACATAATACCATATAACGTTATACGTTATGAAATAATACCATATAACGTTATACGTTATAACATAACACTACATAACGTTATACGTCACAAAATAATATTATATAACGTTACACATTATATAATAATACCATATATCGTTATACGTTATTAAGTAATACCGTATAACTTTATACGTTATAACGTAATACAATATAACGTTATAACGTAACACTACATAACGTTATACGTTATAAAATAATACCGTATTACGTTATACATTTTAACGTAATACAATATAACGTTATAACGTAACACTATATAACGTTATACGTTATAAAATAATACCATATAACGTTATACGATATTAAATAATACCGTACAACGTTATACGTTCTAACGTAATACAATATAAAGTTATAACGTAACACTACATAACGATATACGTTATAAAATAATACCATATAACGTTATACGTTATTAAATAATACCGTACAACGTTATACGTTCTAACGTAATACAATATAACGTTATAAGGTAACACCATATAATGTTATACATTCTAACGTAATACAATATAACGTTATAACGTAACACTATATAACGTTATACGTTATAACGTAACACTACATAACGTTATACGTTATTATGTAACACTATATAACGTTATACGTTATAAAATAATACCATATAACGTTATACGTTATGAAATAATACCATATAACGTTATACGTTATAAAATAATACCATATAACGTTATACGTTATAAAATGATGCCATATAACGTTATACGTTATAAAATAATACCGTACAACGTTATACTTTCTAACGTAATACAATATAACGTTATAACGTAACAATATATAACGTTATACGTTATAACGTAACACTACATAACGTTATACGTTATAAAATAATACCATATAACGTTATACGTTATAAAATAATACCGTATAACTTTCTACGTTATAACGTAATATAATATAACGTTATAACGTAACACTATATAACGTTATACGTTATACGTAACACTATATAACGTTATACGTTATACGTAACACTATATAACGTTATACGTTATAACGTTATATTATATTACGTTATAACGTAGAAAGTTATACGGTATTATTTTATAACGTATAACGTTATATGGTATACACTACATAACGGTATACGTTATAAAATAATATTATATAACGTTATACGTTATAAAATATTGCCACATAACGTTATACGTTATAACGTAACACTACATAACGTTATACGTTATAAAATAATACCGTATAACGTTATACGTTATGAGATAATACCATATAACGTTATACGTTATAAAATAATACCATATAACGTTATACGTTATAAAATGATGCCATATAACGTTATACGTTATAAAATAATACCGTATAACGTTATACGTTATAACGTAATACAATATAACGTTATAAGGTAACACCATATAACGTTATACGTTATAAAATAATACCGTATAACGTTGTACGTTATAACGTAATACAAAATAACGTTATAACGTAACACTACATAACGTTATACGTTATAAATAATACCATATAACGTTATACGTTATGAAATAATACCATATAACGTTATACGTTATAAAATAATACCATATAACGTTATACGTTATTCAATGATGCCATATAGCGTTACACGTTATAAAATAATACCATATAACGTTATACGTTATAAAATAATACCGTATAACGTTGAACGTTATAACGTAATACAATATAACGTTATAACGTAACCCTACATAACGTTATACGTTATTAGGTATTACTATATAACGTTACACGTTACAAAATAATACCATATATCGTTATACGTTATTAAATAATACCGTACAACGTTATACGTTCTAACGTAATACAATATAACGTTATAAGGTAACACCATATAACATTATACGTTCTAACGTAATACAATATAACGTTATACCGTAACACTATATAACGTTATACGTTATAACGTAACACTACATAGCGTTATACGTTATAACGTAACTTTATATAGCGTTATACGTTATAAAATATTACGGTATAACGTTATACGTTATAACGTAATATAATATAACGTTATAACGTAACACTATATAACGTTATAAGTTATAACGTAACACTACATAACGTTATACGTTATCAGGTATCACTACATAACGTTATACGTTATAAAATAATATCATATAACGTTATCCGTTACAAAATAATACCGTATAACGTTATACGTTATAACGTAATATAATATAACGTTATAACGTAACAGTATATAACGTTATACGTTATAAAATAATACCATATAACGTTATACGTTATCAAATAATACCGTATAACGTTATACGTTATAACGTAATACAATACAACGTTATAACGTTACACTATAAAACGTTATACGTTCTAACGTAATACTACATAACGTTATACGTTATAAAATAATACCATATAACGTTATACGTTATAAAATAATACCATATAACATTATACGTTCTAACGTAATACAATATAACGTTATAACGTAACACTACATAACGTTATACGTTATAACGTAATACAATATAACGTTATAACGTAACACTACATAACGTTATACGTTATAACGTAACACTACATAACGTTATACGATATAAATAATACCATATAACGTTATACGTTATGAAATAATACCATATAACGTTATACGTTATAAAATAATACCATATAACGTTATACGTTATAAAATAGTACCGTATAACGTTGTACGTTATAACGTAAAACAATATAACGTTATAACGTAACACTACATAACGTTATACGTTATTAGGTATCACTATATACCGTTATGCGTTATAACGTAACACTACATTACGATATACGTTATAAAATAATACCATATAACGTTATACGTTATTAAATAATACCGTACAACGTTATACGTTCTAACGTAATACAATATAACGTTATAAGGTAACACCATATAACGTTATACGTTCTAACGTAATACAATATAACGTTATAACGTAACACTATATAACGTTATACGTTATAACGTAACACTACTGAGCGTTATACGTTATAACGTAACTTTATATAGCGTTATACGTTATAAAATATTACGGTATAACGTTTTACGTTATAACGTAATATAATATAACGTTATAACGTAACACTATATAAAGTTATACGTTATAACGTAACACTACATAACGTTATACGTTATTAGGTATCACTACATAACGTTATACGTTATAATATAATATCATATAACGTTATCCGTTACAAAATAATACCGTATAACGTTATACGTTATAACGTAATATAATATAACGTTATAACGTAACAGTATATAACGTTATACGTTATAAAATAATACCATATAACGTTATACGTTATCAAATAATACCGTATAACGTTATACGTTCTGACGTAATACAATACAACGTTATAACGTTACACTATAAAACGTTATATGTTATAACGTGATACTACATAACGTTATACGTTATAAAATAATACCATATAACGTTATACGTTATAAAATAACACCTTATAACGTTATACGTTATGAAATAATACCATATAACGTTATACGTTATAAAATAATAACGTATAACGTTATACGTTATAAAGTAATACAATATAACGTTATAACGTAACACAATAGGTAACGTTATACGCTATAACGTTACACTACATAACGTTACACATTACAAAATAATATTATATAACGTTACACGTTATAAAATAATAGCATATATCGCTATACGTTATAAAATAATACCGTATAACGTTGTACGTTATAACGTAATACAATATAACGTTATAACGTAACACTACATAACGGTATACGTTATAAAATAATACCCTATAACGTTATACGTTATGAAATAATACCATATAACGTTATACGTTATAAAATAATACGATATAACGTTATACGATATAAAGTGATGCCATATAACGTTATACGTTATAAAATAATGCCGTATAACGTTGTACGTTATAACGTAATACAATATAACGTTATAACGTAACACTATATAACGTTATACGTTATAACGTAACACTACATAACGTTATACGTTATTAGGTATCACTACATAACGTTATACGTTATAAAATAATATCATATAACGTTATCCGTTACAAAATAATACCGTATAACGTTGTACGTTATAACGTAATACAATATAACGTTATAACGTAACACTACATAACGTTATACGTTATAACGTAACACTACATAACGTTATACGTTATAAATAATACCATATAACGTTATACGTTATGAAATAATACCATATAACGTTATACGTTATAAAATAATACCATATAACGTTATACGTTATAAAATAATACCGTATAACGTTGTACGTTATAACGTAATACAATATAACGTTATAACGTAACACTACATAACGTTATACGTTATTAGGTATCACTATATAACGTTATGCGTTATAACGTAACACTACATTACGATATACGTTATGAAATAATACCATATAACGTTATACGTTATAAAATAATACCGTATAACGTTATACGTTATAAAATAATACCGTATAACGTTATACGTTATAACGTAACACTACATAACGTTATACGTTATAAAATAATATTATATAACGTTACACGTTATAAAATAATACCATATATCGTTATACGTTATTAAGTAATACCGTATAACGTTATACGTTATAACGTAATACAATGTAGCGTTATAACGTTACACTATATAACGTTATACGTTATAACGTGACACAACACAACGTTATACGTTATAAAATAATACCATATAACGTTATACATTGTAAAATAATACCGTATAACGTTATACGATATAACGTAATATAATATAACGATATAACGTAACAGTATAAAACGTTATACGTTATAACGTATCACCATATAACGTTATACGTCATAACGTAACACTACATACCGATATACGTTATAAAATAATACCATATAACGTTATACGTTATAAAATAATACCGTGCAAAGTTATACGTTCTAACGTAATACAATATATCGTTATAACCTAACACTATATAACGTTATACGTTATAACGTAACACCACATAACGTTATACGTTATAAAATAATACCTTATAACGTTATACGTTATAAAATAATACCATATAACGTTATACGTTATAAAATAATACCGTATAACGTTATACGTAATAACGAAATACAATTTAGCGTTATAACGTTACACTATATAACGTTATACGTTATAACGTAACACTACACAACGTTATACGTTATGAAATAATACCATATATCGTTATACGTTATAAAATAATACCGTATAACGTTATACGTTATAAAATAATACCGTATAACTTTATACGTTATAACGTAACACTACATAACGTTATACGTTATAAAATAATATTATATAACGTCACACGTTATAAAATAATACCATATATCGTTATACGTTATTAAGTAATACCGTATAACGTTATACATTATAACGTAATACAATGTAGCGTTATAACGTTACACTATATAACGTTATACGTTATAACGTGACACAACACAACGTTATACGTTATAAAATAATACCATATAACGTTATACGTTATAAAATAATACCGTATAACGTTATACGTTATAACGTAATATAATATAACGTTTTAACGTAACAGTATAAAACGTTATTCGTTATAACGTATCACCATATAACGTTATACGTTATAACGTAACACTACATACCGATATACGTTATAAAATAATACCATATAACGTTATACGTTATAAAATAATACCGTACAACGTTATACGTTCTAACGTAATACAATATATCGTTATAACCTAACACTATATAACGTTATACGTTATAACGTAACACCACATAACGTTATACGTTATAACGTAACACTACATAACGTTATACGTTATAAATAATTCCATATAACGTTATACGTTATGAAATAATACCATATAACGTTATACGTTATAAAATAATACCATATAACGTTATACGTTATAACGTAATACAAAATAACGTTATAACGTAACACTACATAACGTTATACGTTATAAGGTATCACTATATAACGTTATTCGTTATAACGTAACACTACATTATGATATACGTTATAAAATAATAGCATATAACGTTATACGTTATTAAATAATACCGTACAACGTTATACGTTCTAACGTAATACAATATAACGTTATAAGGTAACACCATATAACGTTATACGATATAACGTAACACTACATAGCGTTATACGTTATAACGTAACACTACATAACGTTATACGTTATAACGTAACACTACATAACGTTATAAGTTATAACGTAACACTACATAACGTTATACGTTATAAATAATTCCATATAACGTTATACGTTATGAAATAATACCATATAACGTTATACGTTATAAAATAATACCATATAACGTTATACGTTATAACGTAATACAAAATAACGTTATAACGTAACACTACATAACGTTATACGTTATAAGGTATCACTATATAACGTTATTCGTTATAACGTAACACTACATTATGATATACGTTATAAAATAATAGCATATAACGTTATACGTTATTAAATAATACCGTACAACGTTATACGTTCTAACGTAATACAATATAACGTTATAAGGTAACACCATATAACGTTATACGATATAACGTAACACTACATAGCGTTATACGTTATAACGTAACACTACATAACGTTATACGTTATAAAATAATACCATATAACGTTATACGTTCTAACGTAATACAATATAACGTTATAACGTAACACTATATAACGTTATACGTTATAACGTAACACTACTTAGCGTTATACTTTATAACGTAACATTATATAGCGTTATACGTTATAAAATATTACGGTATAACGTTATACGTTATAACGTAATATAATATAACGTTATAACGTAACACTATATAACGTTATACGTTATAACGTAACACTACATAACGTTATACGTTATTAGGTATCACTACATAACGTTATACGTTATAAAATAATATCATATAACGTTATCCGTTATAAAATAATACCGTATAACGTTATACGTTCTAACGTAATTGAATATAACGTTATAACGTAACACTATAAAACGTTATACGTTATAACGTAATACAATATAACGTTATAACGTAACACTATATAACGTTATACGTTATAACGTAACACCATATAACGTTATACGTTATAACATAACACTACATAATGTTATACGTCACAAAATAATATTATATAACGTTACACATTATATAATAATACCATATATCGTTATACGTTATTAAGTAATACCGTATAACTTTATACGTTATAACGTAATACAATATAACGTTAAACGTAACACTACATAACGTTATACGTTATAAAATAATACCGTATTACGTTATACATTTTAACGTAATACAATATAACGTTATAACGTAACACTATATAACGTTATACGTTATAAAATAATACCATATAACGTTATACGTTATGAAATAATACCATATAACGTTATACGTTATAAAATAATACCATATAACGTTATACGTTGTAAAATGATGCCATATAACGTTATACGTTATAAAATAATACCGTACAACGTTATACGTTCTAACGTAATACAATATAACGTTATAACGTAACACTATATAACGTTATACGTTATAACGTAACACTACATAACGTTATACGTTATAAAATAATACCATATAACGTTATACGTTATAAAATAATACCGTATAACTTTCTACGTTATAACGTAATATAATATAACGTTATAACGTAACACTATATAACGTTATACGTTATACGTAACACTATATAACGTTATACGTTATAACGTTATATTATATTACGTTATAACGTAGAAAGTTATACGGTATTATTTTATAACGAATAACGTTATATGGTATACACTACATAACGGTATACGTTATAAAATAATATTATATAACGTTATACGTTATAAAATATTGTCACATAACGTTATAGGTTATAACGTAACACTACATAACGTTATACGTTATAAAATAATACCGTATTACGTTGTACGTACTAAAATAATACCGTATAACGTTATACGGTATGAAATAATACCATATAACGTTATACGTTATAAAATAATACCATATAACGTTATACGTTATAAAATGATGCCATATAACGTTACACGTTATAAAATAATACCATATAACGTTATACGCTATAAAATAATACCGTATAACGTTGTACGTTATAACGTAATACAATATAACGTTATAACGTAACACTACATAGCGTTATACGTTATTAGGTATCACTATATAACGTCATACGTTATAACGTAACACTACATTACGATATACGTTATAAATAATACCATATAACGTTATACGTTATGAAATAATACCATATAACGTTATACGTTATAAAATAATACCATATAACGTTATACGTTATAAAATGATGCCATATAACGTTACACGTTATAAAATAATACCATATAACGTTATACGTTATAAAATAATACCGTATAACGTTGTACGTTATAACGTAATACAATATAACGTTATAACGTAACACTACATAACGTTATACGTTATTAGGTATCACTATATATCGTTATACGTTATAACGTAACACTACATTACGATATACGTTATAAAATAATACCATATAACGTTATACGTTATTAAATAATACCGTACAACGTTATACGTTCTAACGTAATACAATATAACGTTATAAGGTAACACCATATAACGTTATACGTTCTAACGTAATACAATATAACGTTATAACGTAACACTATATAACGTTATACGTTATAACGTAACACTACTTAGCGTTATACGTTATGACGTAACTTTATATAGCGTTATACGTTATAAAATATTACGGTATAACGTTATACGTTATAACGTAATATAATATAACGTTATAACGTAACACTACATAACGTTATACGTTAGAAAATGATGCCATATAACGTTACACGTTATAAAATAATACCATATAACGTTATACGTTATAAAATAATACCGTATAACGTTGTACGTTATAACGTAATACAATATAACGTTATAACGTAACACTACATAACGTTATACGTTATTAGGTATCACTATATAACGTTATACGTTATAACGTAACACTACATTACGATATACGTTATAAAATAATACCATATAACGTTATACGTTATTAAATAATACCGTACAACGTTATAAGTTCTAACGTAATACAATATAAAGTTATAACGTAACACTACATAACGATATACGTTATAAAATAATACCATATAACGTTATACGTTATAAAATAATACCATATAACGTTATACGTTATAAATTGATGCCATATAACGTTATACGTTATAAAATAATACCGTACAACGTTATACTTTCTAACGTAATACAATATAACGTTATAACGTAACAATATATAACGTTATACGTTATAACGTAACACTACATAACGTTATACGTTATAAAATAATACCATATAACGTTATACGTTATAAAATAATACCGTATAACTTTCTACGTTATAACGTAATATAATATAACGTTATAACGTAACACTATATAACGTTATACGTTATACGTAACACTATATAACGTTATACGTTATAACGTTATATTATATTACGTTATAACGTAGAAAGTTATACGGTATTATTTTATAACGTATAACGTTATATGGTATACACTACATAACGGTATACGTTATAAAATAATATTATATAACGTTATACGTTATAGAATATTGCCAGATAACGTTATACGTTATAACGTAACACTACATAACGTTATACGTTATAAAATAATACCGT
This sequence comes from Bombus dahlbomii, assembly GCA_037178635.1. Classification (NCBI taxonomy): domain Eukaryota; kingdom Metazoa; phylum Arthropoda; class Insecta; order Hymenoptera; family Apidae; genus Bombus; species Bombus dahlbomii. The sequence continues at coordinate 24,043,202 of CM074102.1, forward strand.
ATTACGTTATACGTTATAAAATAATACCGTATAACGTTATACGTTATGAGATAATACCATATAACGTTATACGTTATAAAATAATACCATATAACGTTATACGTTATAAAATGATGCCATATAACGTTATACGTTATAAAATAATACCGTATAACGTTATACGTTATAACGTAATACAATATAACGTTATAAGGTAACACCATATAACGTTATACGTTCTAACGTAATACAATATAACGTTATAACGTAACACTATATAACGTTATACGTTATAACGTAACATTACTTAGCGTTATACGTTATAAAGTAACTTTATATAGCGTTATACGTTATACAATATTACGGTATAACGTTATACGTTATAACGTATTATAATATAACGTTATAACGTAACACTATATAACGTTATACGTTATAACGTAACACTACATAACGTTATACGTTATTAGGTATCACTACATAACGTTATACGTTATAAAATAATATCATATAACGTTATCCGTTATAAAATAATACCGTATAACGTTATACGTTCTAACGTAATTGAATATAACGTTATAACGTAACACTATAAAACGTTATACGTTATAACGTAATACAATATAACGTTATAACGTAACACTATATAACGTTATACGTTATAACGTAACACCATATAACGTTATACGTTATAACATAACACTACATAACGTTATACGTCACAAAATAATATTATATAACGTTACACATTATATAATAATACCATATATCGTTATACGTTATTAAGTAATACCGTATAACTTTATACGTTATACGTTATAACGTAATACAATATAACGTTATAACGTAACACCACATAACGTTATACGTTATAAAATAATACCGTATTACGTTATACGTTATGAAATAATACCATATAACGTTATACGTTATAAAATAATACCGTATAGCTTTCTACGTTATAACGTAATATAATATAACGTTATAACGTAACACTATATAACGTTATACGTTATACGTAACACTATATAACGTTATACGTTATAACGTTATATTATATTACGTTATAACGTAGAAAGTTATACGGTATTATTTTATAACGAATAACGTTATATGGTATACACTACATAACGGTATACGTTATAAAATAATATTATATAACGTTATACGTTATAAAATATTGTCACATAACGTTATAGGTTATAACGTAACACTACATAACGTTATACGTTATAAAATAATACCGTATTACGTTATACGTTATAAAATAATACCGTATAACGTTATACGTTATGAAATAATACCATATAACGTTATACCTTATAAAATAATACCATATAACGTTATACGTTATAAAATGATGCCATATAACGTTATACGTTATAAAATAATACCGTATAACGTTATACGTTATAACGTAATACAATATAACGTTATAAGGTAACACCATATAACGTTATACGTTCTAACGTAAAACAATATAACGTTATAACGTAACACTATATAACGTTATACGTTATATCGTAACATTACTTAGCGTTATACGTTATAAAGTAACTTTATATAGCGTTATACGTTATACAATATTACGGTATAACGTTATACGTTATAACGTATTATAATATAACGTTATAACGTAACACTATATAACGTTATACGTTATAACGTAACACTACATAACGTTATACGTTATTAGGTATCACTACATAACGTTATACGTTATAAAATAATATCATATAACGTTATCCGTTATAAAATAATACCGTATAACGTTATACGTTCTAACGTAATTGAATATAACGTTATAACGTAACACTATAAAACGTTATACGTTATAACGTAATACAATATAACGTTATAACGTAACACTATATAACGTTATACGTTATAACGTAACACCATATAACGTTATACGTTATAACATAACACTACATAACGTTATACGTCACAAAATAATATTATATAACGTTACACATTATATAATAATAACATATATCGTTATACGTTATTAAGTAATACCGTATAACTTTATACGTTATAACGTAATACAATATAACGTTATAACGTAACACTACATAACGTTATACGTTATAAAATAATACCGTATTACGTTATACATTTTAACGTAATACAATATAACGTTATAACGTAACACTATATAACGTTATACGTTATAAAATAATACCATACAGCGTTATACGTTATGAAATAATACCATATAACGTTATACGTTATAAAATAATACCATATAACGTTATACGTTATAAAATGATGCCATATAACGTTATACGTTATAAAATAATACCGTACAACGTCATACGTTCTAACGTAATACAATATAACGTTATAACGTAACACTATATAACGTTATACGTTATAACGTAACACTACATAACGTTATACGTTATAAAATAATACCATATAACGTTATACGTTATAAAATAATACCGTATAACTTTCTACGTTATAACGTAATATAATATAACGTTATAACGTAACACTATATAACGTTATACGTTATACGTAACACTATATAACGTTATACGTTATAACGTTATATTATATTACGATATAACGTAGAAAGTTATACGGTATTATTTTATAACGAATAACGTTATATGGTATACACTACATAACGGTATACGTTATAAAATAATATTATATAACGTTATACGTTATAAAATATTGTCACATAACGTTATAGGTTATAACGTAACACTACATAACGTTATACGTTATAAAATAATACCATATTACGTTATACGTTATAAAATAATACCGTATAACGTTATACGTTATGAAATAATACCATATAACGTTATACCTTATAAAATAATACCATATAACGTTATACGTTATAAAATGATGCCATATAACGTTACACGTTATAAAATAATACCATATAACGTTATACGTTATAAAATAATACCGTATAACGTTATACGTTATGAAATGATGCCATATAACGTTACACGTTATAAAATAATACCATATAACGTTATACGTTATAAAATAATACCGTATAACGTTGTACGTTATAACGTAATACAATATAACGTTATAACGTAACACTACATAACGTTATACGTTATTAGGTATCACTATATAACGTTATACGTTATAACGTAACACTACATTACGATATACCTTATAAAATAATACCATATAACGTTATACGTTCTAACGTAATACAATATAACGTTATAAGGTAACACCATATAACGTTATACGTTCTAACGTAATACAATATAACGTTATAACGTAACACTATATAACGTTATACGTTATAACGTAACACTACTTAGCGTTATACGTTATAACGTAACTTTATATAGCGTTATACGTTATAAAATATTACGGTATAACGTTATACGTTATAACGTAATATAATATAACGTTATAACGTAACACTACATAACGTTATACGTTAGAAAATGATGCCATATAACGTTACACGTTATAAAATAATACCATATAACGTTATACGTTATAAAATAATACCGTATAACGTTGTACGTTATAACGTAATACAATATAACGTTATAACGTAACACTACATAACGTTATACGTTATTATGTATCACTATATAACGTTATACGTTATAACGTAACACTACATTACGATATACGTTATAAAATAATACCATATAACGTTATACGCTATTAAATAATACCGTACAACGTTATACGTTCTAACGTAATACAATATAAAGTTGTAACGTAACACTACATAACGATATACGTTATAAAATAATACCATATAACGTTATACGTTATTAAATAATACCGTACAACGTTATACGTTCTAACGTAATACAATATAACGTTATAAGGTAACACCATATAATGTTATACATTCTAACGTAATACAATATAACGTTATAACGTAACACTATATAACGTTATACGTTACAACGTAACACTACATAGCGTTATACGTTATAAAATAATACCATATAACATTATACGTTATAAAATAATACCGTCTAACGTTCTACGTTATAACGTAATATAATATAACGTTATAACGTAACACTATATAACGTTATACGTTATAACGTAACACTACATTACGATATACGTTATAAAATAATACCATATAACGTTATACGTTATTAAATAATACCGTACAACGTTATACGTTATTAAATAATACCGTACAACGTTATACGTTCTAACGTAATACAATATAACGTTATAAGGTAACACCATATAACGTTATACGTTCTAACGTAATACAATATAACGTTATAACGTAACACTATAAAACGTTATACGTTATAACTTAATACAATATAACGTTATAACGTAACACTACATAGCGTTATACGTTATAACGTAACTTTATGTAGCGTTATACGTTATAAAATATTACGGTATAACGTTATACGTTATAACGTAATATAATATAACGTTATAACGTAACACTATATAACGTTATACGTTATAACGTAACACTACATAACGTTATACGTTATTAGGTATCACTAGATAACGTTATACGTTATAAAATAATATCATATAACGTTATCCGTTATAAAATAATACCGCATAACGTTATACGTTCTATCGTAATAGAATATAACGTTATAACATAACACTATAAAACGTTATACGTTATAACTTAATACAATATAACGTTATAACGTAACACCTCATAACATTATACCTTATAAAATAATATTATATAACGTTATACGTAATGAAATAATACCATATATCGTTATACGTTATGAAATAATACCATATAACGTTATACGTTATAATATATTACCATATTACGTTATACGTTATTAAGTAATACCGTATAACGTTATACGTTATAACGAAATACAATGTAGCGTTATAACGTTACACTATATAACGTTATACGTTATAACGTAACACTACACAACGTTATACGTTATGAAATAATACCATATAACGTTATACGTTATAAAATAATACCGTATAACGTTATACGTTATAACGTAATATAGTATAACGTTATAACGTAACACTATATAACGTCCTACGTTATAACGTAACACCATATAACGTTATACGTTATAACGTAACACTACATAACGTTATACGTCATAAAATAATATTATATAACGTTACACGTTATAAAATAATACCATATATCGTTATACGTTATTAAGTAATACCGTATAACGTTATACGTTATAACGTAATACAATATAACGTTATAACGTAACACTACATAACGTTATACGTTATAAAATAATACCGTATTACGTTATACATTTTAACGTAATACAATATAACGTTATAACGTAACAATATATAACGTTATACGTTATAAAATAATACCATATAACGTTATACGTTATAAAATGATGCCATATAACGTTATACGTTATAAAATAATACCGTACAACGTTATACGTTCTAACGTAATACAATATAACGTTATAACGTAACACTATATAACGTTATACGTTATAACGTAACACTACATAACGTTATACGTTATAAAATAATACCATATAACGTTATACGTTATAAAATAATACCGTATATCTTTCTACGTTATAACGTAATATAATATAACGTTATAACGTAACACTATATAACGTTATACGTTATAACGTAACACTACATAACGGTATACGTTATAAAATAATACCGTATAACGTTATACGTTATGAAATAATACCATATAACGTTATACGTTATAACATAATACCATAAAATGTTATACGTTATAAAATGATGCCATATAACATTATACGTTATAAAATAATACCGTATAACGTTATACGTTATAACGTAATACAATATAACGTTATAACGTAGCACTATATAACGTTATACGTTATAACCTAACACCACATAACGTTATACCTTGTAAAATAATATTATATAACGTTATACGTTATAAAATAATACCGTATAACGTTGTACGTTATACGTTATAAAATAATACCGTATAACGTTGTACGTTATAACGTAATACAATATAACGTTATAACGTAACACTACATAACGTTATACGTTATAACGTAACACTACATAACGTTATACGTTATACATAATACCATATAACGTTATACGTTATGAAATAATACCATATAACGTTATACGTTATAAAATGATACCATATAACGTTATACGTTATAAAATGATGCCATATAACGTTACACGTTATACAATAATACCATATAACGTTATACGTTATAAAATAATACCGTATAACGTTGTACGTTATAACGTTATATTGTATTACGTTATTATTATTACGTTATAACGTAACACTACATAACGCTATACGTTATAAAATAATATTATATAACGTTATACGTTATAAAACAACACCGTATAACGTTATACGTTATAAAATAATACCGTATAACGTTATACGTTATAACGTAATACAATATAACGTTATAACGTAACACTACATAACGTTATACGTTATAACGTAACACTACATAACGTTATACGTTATAAATAATACCATATAACGTTATACGTTATGAAATAATACCATATAACGTTATACGTTATAAAATAATACCATATAACGTTATACGTTATAAAATAATACCGTATAACGTTGTACGTTATAACGTAATACAAAATAACGTTATAACGTAACACTACATAACGTTATACGTTATTAGGTATCACTATATAACGTTATGCCTTGTAACGTAACACTACATTACGATATACGTTATAAAATAATACCATATAACGTTATACGTTATTAAATAATACCGTACAACGTTATACGTTCTAACGTAATACAATAACGTTATAACGTAACTCCATATAAAGTTATACGTTCTAACGTAATACAATATAACGTTATAACGTAACACTATATAACGTTATACGTTATAACGTAACACTACATAAAGTTATACGTTATTAGGTATCACTACATAACGTTATACGTTATAAAATAATATCATATAACGTTATCCGTTACAAAATAATACGATATAACGTTATACGTTATAAAATGATGCCATATAACGTTATACGTTATAAAATAATACCGTATAACGTTATACGTTATAACGTAATACAATATAACGTTATAACGTAACACTACATAACGTCATACGTTATAAAATAATACCATATAACGTTATACATTAAAAATAATACCGTATAACTTTATACGTTATAACGTAATACAATATAACGTTATAACGTAACACTACATGACGTTATACGTTATAAAATAATACCCTATAACGTTATACGTTATGAAATAATACCATATAACGTTATACGTTATAAAATAATACGATATAACGTTATACGTTATAAAATGATGCCATATAACGTTATACGTTATAAAATAATACCGTATAACGTTGTACGTTATAACGTAATACAATATAACGTTATAACGTAACACTACATAACGTTATACGTTATAACGTAACACTATATAACGTTATACGTTATAAAATAATCCCATATAACGTTATACGTTATAAAATAATACCATATAACGTTATACGTTATAAAATAATAACGTTATAAAATAATAACGTATAACGTTATACGTTATAACGTAATATAATATAACGTTATAACGTAACAGTATAAAACGTTATACGTTATAACGTAACACCATATAACGTTATACGATATAACGTAACACTACATAACGATATACGTTATAAAATAATACCATATAACGTTATACGTTATAAAATAATACCGTACAACGTTATACGTTCTAACGTAATACAATATATCGTTATAACGTAACACTATATAACGTTATACGTTATAACGTAACAGTACATAACGTTATACGTTATAAAATAATACCATATAACGTTATACGTTATAAAATAATACCATATAACGTTATACGTTATTAAATAATACCGCACAACGTTATATGTTCTAACGTAATAGAATATAACGTTATAACGTATCACTATATAACGTTATACGTTATAACGTAATACAATATAACGTTATAACGTAACACTATATAACGTTATACGTTATAACGTAACACCATATAACGTTATACGTTATAACGTAACACTACATAACGTTATACGTTATAAAGTAATATTATATAACGTTACACGTTATAAAATAATACCATATATCGTTATACGTTATTAAGTAATACCGTCTAACGTTATACGTTATAACGTAATACAATGTAGCGTTATAACGTTACACTATATAACGTTATACGTTATAACATAACACTACATAACGTTATACGTTATACATAATACCATATAACGTTATACGTTATGAAATAATACCATATAACGTTATACGTTATAACATAACACTACATAACGTTATACGTCACAAAATAATATTATATAACGTTACACATTATATAATAATACCATATATCGTTATACGTTATTAAGTAATACCGTATAACTTTATACGTTATAACGTAATACAATATAACGTTATAACGTAACACTACATAACGTTATACGTTATAAAATAATACCGTATTACGTTATACATTTTAACGTAATACAATATAACGTTATAACGTAACACTATATAACGTTATACGTTATAAAATAATACCATATAACGTTATACGATATTAAATAATACCGTACAACGTTATACGTTCTAACGTAATACAATATAAAGTTATAACGTAACACTACATAACGATATACGTTATAAAATAATACCATATAACGTTATACGTTATTAAATAATACCGTACAACGTTATACGTTCTAACGTAATACAATATAACCTTATAAGGTAACACCATATAATGTTATACATTCTAACGTAATACAATATAACGTTATAACGTAACACTATATAACGTTATACGTTATAACGTAACACTACATAACGTTATACGTTATTATGTAACACTATATAACGTTATACGTTATAAAATAATACCATATAACGTTATACGTTATGAAATAATACCATATAACGTTATACGTTATAAAATAATACCATATAACGTTATACGTTATAAAATGATGCCATATAACGTTATACGTTATAAAATAATACCGTACAACGTTATACTTTCTAACGTAATACAATATAACGTTATAACGTAACAATATATAACGTTATACGTTATAACGTAACACTACATAACGTTATACGTTATAAAATAATACCATATAACGTTATACGTTATAAAATAATACCGTATAACTTTCTACGTTATAACGTAATATAATATAACGTTATAACGTAACACTATATAACGTTATACGTTATACGTAACACTATATAACGTTATACGTTATACGTAACACTATATAACGTTATACGTTATACGTAACACTATATAACGTTATACGTTATAACGTTATATTATATTACGTTATAACGTAGAAAGTTATACGGTATTATTTTATAACGTATAACGTTATATGGTATACACTACATAACGGTATACGTTATAAAATAATATTATATAACGTTATACGTTATAAAATATTGCCACATAACGTTATACGTTATAACGTAACACTACATAACGTTATACGTTATAAAATAATACCGTATAACGTTATACGTTATGAGATAATACCATATAACGTTATACGTTATAAAATAATACCATATAACGTTATACGTTATAAAATGATGCCATATAACGTTATACGTTATAAAATAATACCGTATAACGTTATACGTTATAACGTAATACAATATAACGTTATAAGGTAACACCATATAACGTTATACGTTATAAAATAATACCGTATAACGTTGTACGTTATAACGTAATACAAAATAACGTTATAACGTAACACTACATAACGTTATACGTTATAAGGTATCACTATATAACGTTATACGTTATAACGTAACACTACATTATGATATACGTTATAAAATAATACCATATAACGTTATACGTTATTAAATAATACCGTACAACGTTATACGTTCTAACGTAATACAATATAACGTTATAAGGTAACACCATATAACGTTATACGTTCTAACGTAATACAATATAACGTTATAACGTAACACTATATAACGTTATACGTTATAACGTAACATTACTTAGCGTTATACGTTATAAAGTAACTTTATATAGCGTTATACGTTATAAAATATTACGGTATAACGTTATACGTTATAACGTAATATAGTATAACGTTATAACGTAACACTATATAACGTTATACGTTATAACGTAACACTACATAACGTTATACGTTATTAGGTATCACTACATAACGTTATACGTTATAAAATAATATCATATAACGTTATCCGTTATAAAATAATACCATATAACGTTATACGTTCTAACGTAATACAATATAACGTTATAACGTAACACTATATAACGTTATACGTTATAACGTAACATTACTTAGCGTTATACGTTATAAAGTAACTTTATATAGCGTTATACGTTATAAAATATTACGGTATAACGTTATACGTTATAACGTAATATAGTATAACGTTATAACGTAACACTATAAAACGTTATACGTTATAACGTAATACAATATAACGTTATAACGTAACACTACATAACGTTATACGTTATAAAATAATACCGTATTACGTTATACATTTTAACGTAATACAATATAACGTTATAACGTAACACTATATAACGTTATACGTTATAAAGTAATACCATATAACGTTATACGTTATGAAATAATACCATATAACGTTATACGTTATAAAATAATACCATATAACGTTATACGTTATAAAATGATGCCATATAACGTTATACGTTATAAAATAATACCGTACAACGTTATACTTTCTAACGTAATACAATATAACGTTATAACGTAACACTATATAACGTTATACGTTATACGTTATACGTTATAACGTAACACTATATAACGTTATACGTTATAACGTAACACTACATAACGTTATACGTTATAAAATAATATTATATAACGTTACACGTTATAAAATAATACCATATATCGTTATACGTTATTAAGTAATACCGTATTACGTTATACGTTATAACGTAATACAATGTAGCGTTATAACGTTACACTATATAACGTTATACGTTATAACGTGACACAACACAACGTTATACGTTATAAAATAATACCATATAACGTTATACGTTATAAAATAATACCGTATAACGTTATACGCTATAACGTAATATAATATAACGTTATAACGTAACAGTATAAAACGTAATTCGTTATAACGTATCACCATATAACGTTATACGTTATAACGTAACACTACATACCGATATACGTTATAGATTAATACCCTATAACGTTATACGTTATGAAATAATACCATATAACGTTATACGTTATAAAATAACACGATATAACGTTATACGTTATAAAATGATGCCATATAACGTTATACGTTATAAAATAATACCGTATAACGTTATGCGTTATAACGTAATACAATATAACGTTATAACGTAACACTATATAACGTTATACGTTATAACGTAACACCACATAACGTTATACCTTGTAAAATAATATTATATAACGTTATACGTTATAAAATAATACCGTATAACGTTGTACGTTATAACGTAATACAATATAACGTTATAACGTAACACTACATAACGTTATACGTTATAAATAATACCATATAACGTTATACGTTATGAAATAATACCATATAACGTTATACGTTATAAAATAATACCATATAACGTTATACGTTATTCAATGATGCCATATAGCGTTACACGTTATAAAATAATACCATATAACGTTATACGTTATAAAATAATACCGTATAACGTTGAACGTTATAACGTAATACAATATAACGTTATAACGTAACCCTACATAACGTTATACGTTATTAGGTATTACTATATAACGTTACACGTTACAAAATAATACCATATATCGTTATACGTTATTAAATAATACCGTACAACGTTATACGTTCTAACGTAATACAATATAACGTTATAAGGTAACACCATATAACATTATACGTTCTAACGTAATACAATATAACGTTATACCGTAACACTATATAACGTTATACGTTATAACGTAACACTACTTAGCGTTATACGTTATAACGTAACTTTATATAGCGTTATACGTTATAAAATATTACGGTATAACGTTATACGTTATAACGTAATATAATATAACGTTATAACGTAACACTATATAACGTTATAAGTTATAACGTAACACTACATAACGTTATACGTTATCAGGTATCACTACATAACGTTATACGTTATAAAATAATATCATATAACGTTATCCGTTACAAAATAATACCGTATAACGTTATACGTTATAACGTAATATAATATAACGTTATAACGTAACAGTATATAACGTTATACGTTATAAAATAATACCATATAACGTTATACGTTATCAAATAATACCGTATAACGTTATACGTTATAACGTAATACAATACAACGTTATAACGTTACACTATAAAACGTTATACGTTCTAACGTAATACTACATAACGTTATACGTTATAAAATAATACCATATAACGTTATACGTTATAAAATAACACCTTATAACGTTATACGTTATGAAATAATACCATATAACGTTATACGTTATAAAATAATAACGTATAACGTTATACGTTATAAAGTAATACAATATAACGTTATAACGTAACACAATATGTAACGTTATACGCTATAACGTTACACTACATAACGTTACACGTTACAAAATAATATTATATAACGTTACACGTTATAAAATAATACCATATAACGCTATACGTTATAAAATAATACCGTATAACGTTGTACGTTATAACGTAATACAATATAACGTTACAACGTAACACTACATAACGGTATACGTTATAAAATAATACCCTATAACGTTATACGTTATGAAATAATACCATATAACGTTATACGTTATAAAATAATACGATATAACGTTATACGTTATAAAATGATACCATATAACGTTATACGTTATAAAATAATGCCGTATAACGTTATACGTTATAACGTAATACAATATAACGTTATAACGTAACACTATATAACGTTATACGTTATAACGTAACACCACATAACGTTATACCTTGTAAAATAATATTATATAACGTTATACGTTATAAAATAATACCATATAACATTATACGTTCTAACGTAATACAATATAACGTTATAACGTAACACTACATAACGTTATACGTTATAACGTAATACAATATAACGTTATAACGTAAGACTACATAACGTTATACGTTATAACGTAACACTACATAACGTTATACGATATAAATAATACCATATAACGTTATACGTTATGAAATAATACCATATAACGTTATACGTTATAAAATAATACCATATAACGTTATACGTTATAAAATAGTACCGTATAACGTTGTACGTTATACCGTAAAACAATATAACGTTATAACGTAACACTACATAACGTTATACGTTATTAGGTATCACTATATACCGTTATGCGTTATAACGTAACACTACATTACGATATACGTTATAAAATAATACCATATAACGTTATACGTTATTAAATAATACCGTACAACGTTATACGTTCTAACGTAATACAATATAACGTTATAAGGTAACACCATATAACGTTATACGTTCTAACGTAATACAATATAACGTTATAACGTAACACTATATAACGTTATACGTTATAACGTAACACTACTGAGCGTTATACGTTATAACGTAACTTTATATAGCGTTATACGTTATAAAATATTACGGTATAACGTTTTACGTTATAACGTAATATAATATAACGTTATAACGTAACACTATATAAAGTTATACGTTATAACGTAACACTACATAACGTTATACGTTATTAGGTATCACTACATAACGTTATACGTTATAAAATAATATCATATAACGTTATCCGTTACAAAATAATACCGTATAACGTTATACGTTATAACGTAATATAATATAACGTTATAACGTAACAGTATATAACGTTATACGTTATAAAATAATACCATATAACGTTATACGTTATCAAATAATACCGTATAACGTTATACGTTCTGACGTAATACAATACAACGTTATAACGTTACACTATAAAACGTTATATGTTATAACGTGATACTACATAACGTTATACGTTATAAAATAATACCATATAACGTTATACGTTATAAAATAACACCTTATAACGTTATACGTTATGAAATAATACCATATAACGTTATACGTTATAAAATAATAACGTATAACGTTATACGTTATAAAGTAATACAATATAACGTTATAACGTAACACAATAGGTAACGTTATACGCTATAACGTTACACTACATAACGTTACACATTACAAAATAATATTATATAACGTTACACGTTATAAAATAATAGCATATATCGCTATACGTTATAAAATAATACCGTATAACGTTGTACGTTATAACGTAATACAATATAACGTTATAACGTAACACTACATAACGGTATACGTTATAAAATAATACCCTATAACGTTATACGTTATGAAATAATACCATATAACGTTATACGTTATAAAATAATACGATATAACGTTATACGATATAAAGTGATGCCATATAACGTTATACGTTATAAAATAATGCCGTATAACGTTGTACCTTATAACGTAATACAATATAACGTTATAACGTAACACTATATAACGTTATACGTTATAACGTAACACTACATAACGTTATACGTTATTAGGTATCACTACATAACGTTATACGTTATAAAATAATATCATATAACGTTATCCGTTACAAAATAATACCGTATAACGTTGTACGTTATAACGTAATACAATATAACGTTATAACGTAACACTACATAACGTTATACGTTATAACGTAACACTACATAACGTTATACGTTATAAATAATACCATATAACGTTATACGTTATGAAATAATACCATATAACGTTATACGTTATAAAATAATACCATATAACGTTATACGTTATAAAATAATACCGTATAACGTTGTACGTTATAACGTAATACAATATAACGTTATAACGTAACACTACATAACGTTATACGTTATTAGGTATCACTATATAACGTTATGCGTTATAACGTAACACTACATTACGATATACGTTATGAAATAATACCATATAACGTTATACGTTATAAAATAATACCGTATAACGTTATACGTTATAAAATAATACCGTATAACGTTATACGTTATAACGTAACACTACATAACGTTATACGTTATAAAATAATATTATATAACGTTACACGTTATAAAATAATACCATATATCGTTATACGTTATTAAGTAATACCGTATAACGTTATACGTTATAACGTAATACAATGTAGCGTTATAACGTTACACTATATAACGTTATACGTTATAACGTGACACAACACAACGTTATACGTTATAAAATAATACCATATAACGTTATACATTGTAAAATAATACCGTATAACGTTATACGATATAACGTAATATAATATAACGATATAACGTAACAGTATAAAACGTTATACGTTATAACGTATCACCATATAACGTTATACGTCATAACGTAACACTACATACCGATATACGTTATAAAATAATACCATATAACGTTATACGTTATAAAATAATACCGTACAAAGTTATACGTTCTAACGTAATACAATATATCGTTATAACCTAACACTATATAACGTTATACGTTATAACGTAACACCACATAACGTTATACGTTATAAAATAATACCTTATAACGTTATACGTTATAAAATAATACCATATAACGTTATACGTTATAAAATAATACCGTATAACGTTATACGTAATAACGAAATACAATTTAGCGTTATAACGTTACACTATATAACGTTATACGTTATAACGTAAAACTACACAACGTTATACGTTATGAAATAATACCATATATCGTTATACGTTATAAAATAATACCGTATAACGTTATACGTTATAAAATAATACCGTATAACTTTATACGTTATAACGTAACACTACATAACGTTATACGTTATAAAATAATATTATATAACGTCACACGTTATAAAATAATACCATATATCGTTATACGTTATTAAGTAATACCGTATAACGTTATACGTTATAACGTAATACAATGTAGCGTTATAACGTTACACTATATAACGTTATACGTTATAACGTGACACAACACAACGTTATACGTTATAAAATAATACCATATAACGTTATACGTTATAAAATAATACCGTATAACGTTATACGTTATAACGTAATATAATATAACGTTTTAACGTAACAGTATAAAACGTTATACGTTATAACGTATCACCATATAACGTTATACGTTATAACGTAACACTACATACCGATATACGTTATAAAATAATACCATATAACGTTATACGTTATAAAATAATACCGTACAACGTTATACGTTCTAACGTAATACAATATATCGTTATAACCTAACACTATATAACGTTATACGTTATAACGTAACACCACATAACGTTATACGTTATAACGTAACACTACATAACGTTATACGTTATAAATAATTCCATATAACGTTATACGTTATGAAATAATACCATATAACGTTATACGTTATAAAATAATACCATATAACGTTATACGTTATAACGTAATACAAAATAACGTTATAACGTAACACTACATAACGTTATACGTTATAAGGTATCACTATATAACGTTATTCGTTATAACGTAACACTACATTATGATATACGTTATAAAATAATAGCATATAACGTTATACGTTATTAAATAATACCGTACAACGTTATACGTTCTAACGTAATACAATATAACGTTATAAGGTAACACCATATAACGTTATACGATATAACGTAACACTACATAGCGTTATACGTTATAACGTAACACTACATAACGTTATACGTTATAACGTAACACTACATAACGTTATAAGTTATAACGTAACACTACATAACGTTATACGTTATAAATAATTCCATATAACGTTATACGTTATGAAATAATACCATATAACGTTATACGTTATAAAATAATACCATATAACGTTATACGTTATAACGTAATACAAAATAACGTTATAACGTAACACTACATAACGTTATACGTTATAAGGTATCACTATATAACGTTATTCGTTATAACGTAACACTACATTATGATATACGTTATAAAATAATAGCATATAACGTTATACGTTATTAAATAATACCGTACAACGTTATACGTTCTAACGTAATACAATATAACGTTATAAGGTAACACCATATAACGTTATACGATATAACGTAACACTACATAGCGTTATACGTTATAACGTAACACTACATAACGTTATACGTTATAAAATAATACCATATAACGTTATACGTTCTAACGTAATACAATATAACGTTATAACGTAACACTATATAACGTTATACGTTATAACGTAAAACTACTTAGCGTTATACTTTATAACGTAACATTATATAGCGTTATACGTTATAAAATATTACGGTATAACGTTATACGTTATAACGTAATATAATATAACGTTATAACGTAACACTATATAACGTTATACGTTATAACGTAACACTACATAACGTTATACGTTATTAGGTATCACTACATAACGTTATACGTTATAAAATAATATCATAGAACGTTATCCGTTATAAAATAATACCGTATAACGTTATACGTTCTAACGTAATTGAATATAACGTTATAACGTAACACTATAAAACGTTATACGTTATAACGTAATACAATATAACGTTATAACGTAACACTATATAACGTTATACGTTATAACGTAACACCATATAACGTTATACGTTATAACATAACACTACATAATGTTATACGTCACAAAATAATATTATATAACGTTACACATTATATAATAATACCATATATCGTTATACGTTATTAAGTAATACCGTATAACTTTATACGTTATAACGTAATACAATATAACGTTAAACGTAACACTACATAACGTTATACGTTATAAAATAATACCGTATTACGTTATACATTTTAACGTAATACAATATAACGTTATAACGTAACACTATATAACGTTATACGTTATAAAATAATACCATATAACGTTATACGTTATGAAATAATACCATATAACGTTATACGTTATAAAATAATACCATATAACGTTATACGTTGTAAAATGATGCCATATAACGTTATACGTTATAAAATAATACCGTACAACGTTATACGTTCTAACGTAATACAATATAACGTTATAACGTAACACTATATAACGTTATACGTTATAACGTAACACTACATAACGTTATACGTTATAAAATAATACCATATAACGTTATACGTTATAAAATAATACCGTATAACTTTCTACGTTATAACGTAATATAATATAACGTTATAACGTAACACTATATAACGTTATACGTTATACGTAACACTATATAACGTTATACGTTATAACGTTATATTATATTACGTTATAACGTAGAAAGTTATACGGTATTATTTTATAACGAATAACGTTATATGGTATACACTACATAACGGTATACGTTATAAAATAATATTATATAACGTTATACGTTATAAAATATTGTCACATAACGTTATAGGTTATAACGTAACACTACATAACGTTATACGTTATAAAATAATACCGTATTACGTTGTACGTACTAAAATAATACCGTATAACGTTATACGGTATGAAATAATACCATATAACGTTATACGTTATAAAATAATACCATATAACGTTATACGTTATAAAATGATGCCATATAACGTTACACGTTATAAAATAATACCATATAACGTTATACGCTATAAAATAATACCGTATAACGTTGTACGTTATAACGTAATACAATATAACGTTATAACGTAACACTACATAGCGTTATACGTTATTAGGTATCACTATATAACGTCATACGTTATAACGTAACACTACATTACGATATACGTTATAAATAATACCATATAACGTTATACGTTATGAAATAATACCATATAACGTTATACGTTATAAAATAATACCATATAACGTTATACGTTATAAAATGATGCCATATAACGTTACACGTTATAAAATAATACCATATAACGTTATACGTTATAAAATAATACCGTATAACGTTGTACGTTATAACGTAATACAATATAACGTTATAACGTAACACTACATAACGTTATACGTTATTAGGTATCACTATATATCGTTATACGTTATAACGTAACACTACATTACGATATACGTTATAAAATAATACCATATAACGTTATACGTTATTAAATAATACCGTACAACGTTATACGTTCTAACGTAATACAATATAACGTTATAAGGTAACACCATATAACGTTATACGTTCTAACGTAATACAATATAACGTTATAACGTAACACTATATAACGTTATACGTTATAACGTAACACTACTTAGCGTTATACGTTATAACGTAACTTTATATAGCGTTATACGTTATAAAATATTACGGTATAACGTTATACGTTATAACGTAATATAATATAACGTTATAACGTAACACTACATAACGTTATACGTTAGAAAATGATGCCATATAACGTTACACGTTATAAAATAATACCATATAACGTTATACGTTATAAAATAATACCGTATAACGTTGTACGTTATAACGTAATACAATATAACGTTATAACGTAACACTACATAACGTTATACGTTATTAGGTATCACTATATAACGTTATACGTTATAACGTAACACTACATTACGATATACGTTATAAAATAATACCATATAACGTTATACGTTATTAAATAATACCGTACAACGTTATACGTTCTAACGTAATACAATATAAAGTTATAACGTAACACTACATAACGATATACGTTATAAAATAATACCATATAACGTTATACGTTATTAAATAATACCGTACAACGTTATACGTTCTAACGTAATACAATATAACGTTATAAGGTAACACCATATAATGTTATACATTCTAACGTAATACAATATAACGTTATAACGTAACGCTATATAACGTTATACGTTATAACGTAACACTACATAACGTTATACGTTATTATGTAACACTATATAACGTTATACGTTATAAAATAATACCATATAACGTTATACGTTATGAAATAATACCATATAACGTTATACGTTATAAAATAATACCATATAACGTTATACGTTATAAAATGATGCCATATAACGTTATACGTTATAAAATAATACCGTACAACGTTATACTTTCTAACGTAATACAATATAACGTTATAACGTAACAATATATAACGTTATACGTTATAACGTAACACTACATAACGTTATACGTTATAAAATAATACCATATAACGTTATACGTTATAAAATAATACCGTATAACTTTCTACGTTATAACGTAATATAATATAACGTTATAACGTAACACTATATAACGTTATACGTTATACGTAACACTATATAACGTTATACGTTATAACGTTATATTATATTACGTTATAACGTAGAAAGTTATACGGTATTATTTTATAACGTATAACGTTATATGGTATACACTACATAACGGTATACGTTATAAAATAATATTATATAACGTTATACGTTATAAAATATTGCCACATAACGTTATACGTTATAACGTAACACTACATAACGTTATACGTTATAAAATAATACCGTATTACGTTATACGTTATAAAATAATACCGTATAACGTTATACGTTATGAGATAATACCATATAACGTTATACGTTATAAAATAATACCATATAACGTTATACGTTATAAAAT
Organism: Bombus dahlbomii; assembly: GCA_037178635.1. Classification (NCBI taxonomy): domain Eukaryota; kingdom Metazoa; phylum Arthropoda; class Insecta; order Hymenoptera; family Apidae; genus Bombus; species Bombus dahlbomii. Next base: position 24,063,946 of record CM074102.1, read on the forward strand.
GATGCCATATAACGTTATACGTTATAAAATAATACCGTATAACGTTATACGTTATAACGTAATACAATATAACGTTATAAGGTAACACCATATAACGTTATACGTTATAAAATAATACCGTATAACGTTGTAAGTTATAACGTAATACAAAATAACGTTATAACGTAACACTACATAACGTTATACGTTATAAGGTATCACTATATAACGTTATACGTTATAAGGTATCACTATATAACGTTATACGTTATAACGTAACACTACATTATGATATACGTTATAAAATAATACCATATAACGTTATACGTTATTAAATAATACAGTACAACGTTATACGTTCTAACGTAATACAATATAACGTTATAAGGTAACACCATATAACGTTATACGTTCTAACGTAATACAATATAACGTTATAACGTAACACTATATAACGTTATACGTTATAACGTAACATTACTTAGCGTTATACGTTATAAAGTAACTTTATATAGCGTTATACGTTATAAAATATTACGGTATAACGTTATACGTTATAACGTAATATAGTATAACGTTATAACGTAACACTATATAACGTTATACGTTATAACGTAACACTACATAACGTTATACGTTATTAGGTATCACTACATAACGTTATACGTTATAAAATAATATCATATAACGTTATCCGTTATAAAATAATACCATATAACGTTATACGTTCTAACGTAATACAATATAACGTTATAAGGTAACACTATATAACGTTATACGTTATAACGTAACATTACTTAGCGTTATACGTTATAAAGTAACTTTATATAGCGTTATACGTTATAAAATATTACGGTATAACGTTATACGTTATAACGTAATATAGTATAACGTTATAACGTAACACTATAAAACGTTATACGTTATAACGTAATACAATATAACGTTATAACGTAACACTACATAACGTTATACGTTATAAAATAATACCGTATTACGTTATACATTTTAACGTAATACAATATAACGTTATAACGTAACACTATATAACGTTATACGTTATAAAATAATACCATATAACGTTATACGTTATGAAATAATACCATATAACGTTATACGTTATAAAATAATACCATATAACGTTATACGTTATAAAATGATGCCATATAACGTTATACGTTATAAAATAATACCGTACAACGTTATACTTTCTAACGTAATACAATATAACGTTATAACGTAACACTATATAACGTTATACGTTATAACGTAACACTACATAACGTTATAACGTAACACTATATAACGTTATACGTTATAACGTAACATTACTTAGCGTTATACGTTATAAAGTAACTTTATATAGCGTTATACGTTATAAAATATTACGGTATAACGTTATACGTTATAACGTAATATAGTATAACGTTATAACGTAACACTATATAACGTTGTACGTTATAACGTAATACAAAATAACGTTATAACGTAACACTACATAACGTTATACGTTATACGGTATCACTATATAACGTTATACGTTATAACGTAACACTACATTATGATATACGTTATAAAATAATACCATATAACGTTATACGTTATTAAATAATACCGTACAACGTTATACGTTCTAACGTAATACAATATAACGTTATAAGGTAACACCATATAACGTTATACGTTCTAACGTAATACAATATAACGTTATAACGTAACACTATATAACGTTATACGTTATAACGTAACATTACTTAGCGTTATACGTTATAAAGTAACTTTATATAGCGTTATACGTTATAAAATATTACGGTATAACGTTATACGTTATAACGTAATATAGTATAACGTTATAACGTAACACTATATAACGTTATACGTTATAACGTAACACTACATAACGTTATACGTTATTAGGTATCACTACATAACGTTATACGTTATAAAATAATATCATATAACGTTATCCGTTATAAAATAATACCATATAACGTTATACGTTCTAACGTAATACAATATAACGTTATAACGTAACACTATATAACGTTATACGTTATAACGTAACATTACTTAGCGTTATACGTTATAAAGTAACTTTATATAGCGTTATATGTTATAAAATATTACGGTATAACGTTATACGTTATAACGTAATATAGTATAACGTTATAACGTAACACTATAAAACGTTATACGTTATAACGTAATACAATATAACGTTATAACGTAACACTACATAACGTTATACGTTATAAAATAATACCGTATTACGTTATACATTTTAACGTAATACAATATAACGTTATAACGTAACACTATATAACGTTATACGTTATAAAATAATACCATATAACGTTATACGTTATGAAATAATACCATATAACGTTATACGTTATAAAATAATACCATATAACGTTATACGTTATAAAATGATGCCATATAACGTTATACGTTATAAAATAATACCGTACAACGTTATACTTTCTAACGTAATACAATATAACGTTATAACGTAACACTATATAACGTTATACGTTATAACGTAACACTACATAACGTTATAACGTAACACTATATAACGTTATACGTTATAACGTAACATTACTTAGCGTTATACGTTATAAAGTAACTTTATATAGCGTTATACGTTATAAAATATTACGGTATAACGTTATACGTTATAACGTAATATAGTATAACGTTATAACGTAACACTATATAACGTTGTACGTTATAACGTAATACAAAATAACGTTATAACGTAACACTACATAACGTTATACGTTATAAGGTATCACTATATAACGTTATACGTTATAACGTAACACTACATTATGATATACGTTATAAAATAATACCATATAACGTTATACGTTATTAAATAATACCGTACAACGTTATACGTTCTAACGTAATACAATATAACGTTATAAGGTAACACCATATAACGTTATACGTTCTAACGTAATACAATATAACGTTATAACGTAACACTATATAACGTTATACGTTATAACGTAACATTACTTAGCGTTATACGTTATAAAGTAACTTTATATAGCGTTATACGTTATAAAATATTACGGTATAACGTTATACGTTATAACGTAATATAGTATAACGTTATAACGTAACACTATATAACGTTATACGTTATAACGTAACACTACATAACGTTATACGTTATTAGGTATCACTACATAACGTTATACGTTATAAAATAATATCATATAACGTTATCCGTTATAAAATAATACCATATAACGTTATACGTTCTAACGTAATACAATATAACGTTATAACGTAACACTATATAACGTTATACGTTATAACGTAACATTACTTAGCGTTATACGTTATAAAGTAACTTTATATAGCGTTATACGTTATAAAATATTACGGTATAACGTTATACGTTATAACGTAATATAGTATAACGTTATAACGTAACACTATAAAACGTTATACGTTATAACGTAATACAATATAACGTTATAACGTAACTCTACATAACGTTATACGTTATAAAATAATACCGTATTACGTTATACATTTTAACGTAATACAATATAACGTTATAACGTAACACTATATAACGTTATACGTTATAAAATAATACCATATAACGTTATACGTTATGAAATAATACCATATAACGTTATACGTTATAAAATAATACCATATAACGTTATACGTTATAAAATGATGCCATATAACGTTATACGTTATAAAATAATACCGTACAACGTTATACTTTCTAACGTAATACAATATAACGTTATAACGTAACACTATATAACGTTATACGTTATAACGTAACACTACATAACGTTATACGTTATAAAATAATATTATATAACGTTACACGTTATAAAATAATACCATATATCGTTATACGTTATTAAGTAATACCGTATTACGTTATACGTTATAACGTAATACAATGTAGCGTTATAACGTTACACTATATAACGTTATACGTTATAACGTGACACAACACAACGTTATACGTTATAAAATAATACCATATAACGTTATACGTTATAAAATAATACCGTATAACGTTATACGCTATAACGTAATATAATATAACGTTATAACGTAACAGTATAAAACGTTATTCGTTATAACGTATCACCATATAACGTTATACGTTATAACGTAACACTACATACCGATATACGTTATAGATTAATACCCTATAACGTTATACGTTATGAAATAATACCATATAACGTTATACGTTATAAAATAACACGATATAACGTTATACGTTATAAAATGATGCCATATAACGTTATACGTTATAAAATAATACCGTATAACGTTATGCGTTATAACGTAATACAATATAACGTTATAACGTAACACTATATAACGTTATACGTTATAACGTAACACCACATAACGTTATACCTTGTAAAATAATATTATATAACGTTATACGTTATAAAATAATACCGTATAACGTTGTACGTTATAACGTAATACAATATAACGTTATAACGTAACACTACATAACGTTATACGTTATAACGTAACACTACATAACGTTATACGTTATAAATAATACCATATAACGTTATACGTTATGAAATAATACCATATAACGTTATACGTTATAAAATAATACCATATAACGTTATACGTTATTCAATGATGCCATATAGCGTTACACGTTATAAAATAATACCATATAACGTTATACGTTATAAAATAATGCCGTATAACGTTGAACGTTATAACGTAATACAATATAACGTTATAACGTAACCCTACATAACGTTATACGTTATTAGGTATTACTATATAACGTTACACGTTACAAAATAATACCATATATCGTTATACGTTATTAAATAATACCGTACAACGTTATACGTTCTAACGTAATACAATATAACGTTATAAGGTAACACCATATAACATTATACGTTCTAACGTAATACAATATAACGTTATACCGTAACACTATATAACGTTATACGTTATAACGTAACACTACTTAGCGTTATACGTTATAACGTAACTTTATATAGCGTTATACGTTATAAAATATTACGGTATAACGTTATACGTTATAACGTAATATAATATAACGTTATAACGTAACACTATATAACGTTATAAGTTATAACGTAACACTACATAACGTTATACGTTATCAGGTATCACTACATAACGTTATACGTTATAAAATAATATCATATAACGTTATCCGTTACAAAATAATACCGTATAACGTTATACGTTATAACGTAATATAATATAACGTTATAACGTAACAGTATATAACGTTATACGTTATAAAATAATACCATATAACGTTATACGTTATCAAATAATACCGTATAACGTTATACGTTATAACGTAATACAATACAACGTTATAACGTTACACTATAAAACGTTATACGTTCTAACGTAATACTACATAACGTTATACGTTATAAAATAATACCATATAACGTTATACGTTATAAAATAACACCTTATAACGTTATACGTTATGAAATAATACCATATAACGTTATACGTTATAAAATAATAACGTATAACGTTATACGTTATAAAGTAATACAATATAACGTTATAACGTAACACAATATGTAACGTTATACGCTATAACGTTACACTACATAACGTTACACGTTACAAAATAATATTATATAACGTTACACGTTATAAAATAATACCATATAACGCTATACGTTATAAAATAATACCGTATAACGTTGTACGTTATAACGTAATACAATATAACGTTACAACGTAACACTACATAACGGTATACGTTATAAAATAATACCCTATAACGTTATAAGTTATGAAATAATACCATATAACGTTATACGTTATAAAATAATACGATATAACGTTATACGTTATAAAATGATGCCATATAACGTTATACGTTATAAAATAATGCCGTATAACGTTATACGTTATAACGTAATACAATATAACGTTATAACGTAACACTATATAACGTTATACGTTATAACGTAACACCACATAACGTTATACCTTGTAAAATAATATTATATAACGTTATACGTTATAAAATAATACCATATAACATTATACGTTCTAACGTAATACAATATAACGTTATAACGTAACACTACATAACGTTATACGTTATAACGTAATACAATATAACGTTATAACGTAACACTACATAACGTTATACGTTATAACGTAACACTACATAACGTTATACGATATAAATAATACCATATAACGTTATACGTTATGAAATAATACCATATAACGTTATACGTTATAAAATAATACCATATAACGTTATACGTTATAAAATAGTACCGTATAACGTTGTACGTTATAACGTAAAACAATATAACGTTATAACGTAACACTACATAACCTTATACGTTATTAGGTATCACTATATACCGTTATGCGTTATAACGTAACACTACATTACGATATACGTTATAAAATAATACCATATAACGTTATACGTTATTAAATAATACCGTACAACGTTATACGTTCTAACGTAATACAATATAACGTTATAAGGTAACACCATATAACGTTATACGTTCTAACGTAATACAATATAACGTTATAACGTAACACTACATAACGTTATACGTTATAACGTAATACAATATAACGTTATAACGTAACACTACATAACGTTATACGTTATAACGTAACACTACATAACGTTATACGATATAAATAATACCATATAACGTTATACGTTATGAAATAATACCATATAACGTTATACGTTATAAAATAATACCATATAACGTTATACGTTATAAAATGATGCCATATAACGTTACACGTCATAAAATAATACCATATAACGTTATACGCTATAAAATAATACCGTATAACGTTGTACGTTATAACGTAATACAATATAACGTTATAACGTAACACTACATAGCGTTATACGTTATTAGGTATCACTATATAACGTCATACGTTATAACGTAACACTACATTACGATATACGTTATAAATAATACCATATAACGTTATACGTTATGAAATAATACCATATAACGTTATACGTTATAAAATAATACCATATAACGTTATACGTTATAAAATGATGCCATATAACGTTACACGTTATAAAATAATACCATATAACGTTATACGTTATAAAATAATACCGTATAACGTTGTACGTTATAACGTAATACAATATAACGTTATAACGTAACACTACATAACGTTATACGTTATTAGGTATCACTATATATCGTTATACGTTATAACGTAACACTACATTACGATATACGTTATAAAATAATACCATATAACGTTATACGTTATTAAATAATACCGTACAACGTTATACGTTCTAACGTAATACAATATAACGTTATAAGGTAACACCATATAACGTTATACGTTATAAAATGATGCCATATAACGTTATACGTTATAAAATAATACCGTATAACGTTATGCGTTATAACGTAATACAATATAACGTTATAACGTAACACTATATAACGTTATACGTTATAACGTAACACCACATAACGTTATACCTTGTAAAATAATATTATATAACGTTATACGTTATAAAATAATACCGTATAACGTTGTACGTTATAACGTAATACAATATAACGTTATAACGTAACACTACATAACGTTATACGTTATAACGTAACACTACATAACGTTATACGTTATAAATAATACCATATAACGTTATACGTTATGAAATAATACCATATAACGTTATACGTTATAAAATAATACCATATAACGTTATACGTTATTCAATGATGCCATATAGCGTTACACGTTATAAAATAATACCATATAACGTTATACGTTATAAAATAATGCCGTATAACGTTGAACGTTATAACGTAATACAATATAACGTTATAACGTAACCCTACATAACGTTATACGTTATTAGGTATTACTATATAACGTTACACGTTACAAAATAATACCATATATCGTTATACGTTATTAAATAATACCGTACAACGTTATACGTTCTAACGTAATACAATATAACGTTATAAGGTAACACCATATAACATTATACGTTCTAACGTAATACAATATAACGTTATACCGTAACACTATATAACGTTATACGTTATAACGTAACACTACTTAGCGTTATACGTTATAACGTAACTTTATATAGCGTTATACGTTATAAAATATTACGGTATAACGTTATACGTTATAACGTAATATAATATAACGTTATAACGTAACACTATATAACGTTATAAGTTATAACGTAACACTACATAACGTTATACGTTATCAGGTATCACTACATAACGTTATACGTTATAAAATAATATCATATAACGTTATCCGTTACAAAATAATACCGTATAACGTTATACGTTATAACGTAATATAATATAACGTTATAACGTAACAGTATATAACGTTATACGTTATAAAATAATACCATATAACGTTATACGTTATCAAATAATACCGTATAACGTTATACGTTATAACGTAATACAATACAACGTTATAACGTTACACTATAAAACGTTATACGTTCTAACGTAATACTACATAACGTTATACGTTATAAAATAATACCATATAACGTTATACGTTATAAAATAACACCTTATAACGTTATACGTTATGAAATAATACCATATAACGTTATACGTTATAAAATAATAACGTATAACGTTATACGTTATAAAGTAATACAATATAACGTTATAACGTAACACAATATGTAACGTTATACGCTATAACGTTACACTACATAACGTTACACGTTACAAAATAATATTATATAACGTTACACGTTATAAAATAATACCATATAACGCTATACGTTATAAAATAATACCGTATAACGTTGTACGTTATAACGTAATACAATATAACGTTACAACGTAACACTACATAACGGTATACGTTATAAAATAATACCCTATAACGTTATAAGTTATGAAATAATACCATATAACGTTATACGTTATAAAATAATACGATATAACGTTATACGTTATAAAATGATGCCATATAACGTTATACGTTATAAAATAATGCCGTATAACGTTATACGTTATAACGTAATACAATATAACGTTATAACGTAACACTATATAACGTTATACGTTATAACGTAACACCACATAACGTTATACCTTGTAAAATAATATTATATAACGTTATACGTTATAAAATAATACCATATAACATTATACGTTCTAACGTAATACAATATAACGTTATAACGTAACACTACATAACGTTATACGTTATAACGTAATACAATATAACGTTATAACGTAACACTACATAACGTTATACGTTATAACGTAACACTACATAACGTTATACGATATAAATAATACCATATAACGTTATACGTTATGAAATAATACCATATAACGTTATACGTTATAAAATAATACCATATAACGTTATACGTTATAAAATAGTACCGTATAACGTTGTACGTTATAACGTAAAACAATATAACGTTATAACGTAACACTACATAACCTTATACGTTATTAGGTATCACTATATACCGTTATGCGTTATAACGTAACACTACATTACGATATACGTTATAAAATAATACCATATAACGTTATACGTTATTAAATAATACCGTACAACGTTATACGTTCTAACGTAATACAATATAACGTTATAAGGTAACACCATATAACGTTATACGTTCTAACGTAATACAATATAACGTTATAACGTAACACTACATAACGTTATACGTTATAACGTAATACAATATAACGTTATAACGTAACACTACATAACGTTATACGTTATAACGTAACACTACATAACGTTATACGATATAAATAATACCATATAACGTTATACGTTATGAAATAATACCATATAACGTTATACGTTATAAAATAATACCATATAACGTTATACGTTATAAAATGATGCCATATAACGTTACACGTTATAAAATAATACCATATAACGTTATACGCTATAAAATAATACCGTATAACGTTGTACGTTATAACGTAATACAATATAACGTTATAACGTAACACTACATAGCGTTATACGTTATTAGGTATCACTATATAACGTCATACGTTATAACGTAACACTACATTACGATATACGTTATAAATAATACCATATAACGTTATACGTTATGAAATAATACCATATAACGTTATACGTTATAAAATAATACCATATAACGTTATACGTTATAAAATGATGCCATATAACGTTACACGTTATAAAATAATACCATATAACGTTATACGTTATAAAATAATACCGTATAACGTTGTACGTTATAACGTAATACAATATAACGTTATAACGTAACACTACATAACGTTATACGTTATTAGGTATCACTATATATCGTTATACGTTATAACGTAACACTACATTACGATATACGTTATAAAATAATACCATATAACGTTATACGTTATTAAATAATACCGTACAACGTTATACGTTCTAACGTAATACAATATAACGTTATAAGGTAACACCATATAACGTTATACGTTCTAACGTAATACAATATAACGTTATAACGTAACACTATATAACGTTATACGTTATAACGTAACACTACTTAGCGTTATACGTTATAACGTAACTTTATATAGCGTTATACGTTATAAAATATTACGGTATAACGTTATACGTTATAACGTAATATAATATAACGTTATAACGTAACACTACATAACGTTATACGTTAGAAGATGATGCCATATAACGTTACACGTTATAAAATAATACCATATAACGTTATACGTTATAAAATAATACCGTATAACGTTGTACGTTATAACGTAATACAATATAACGTTATAACGTAACACTACATAACGTTATACGTTATTAGGTATCACTATATAACGTTATACGTTATAACGTAACACTACATTACGATATACGTTATAAAATAATACCATATAACGTTATACGTTATTAAATAATACCGTACAACGTTATACGTTCTAACGTAATACAATATAAAGTTATAACGTAACACTACATAACGATATACGTTATAAAATAATACCATATAACGTTATACGTTATTAAATAATACCGTACAACGTTATACGTTCTAACGTAATACAATATAACGTTATAAGGTAACACCATATAATGTTATACATTCTAACGTAATACAATATAACGTTATAACGTAACACTATATAACGTTATACGTTATAACGTAACACTACATAACGTTATACGTTATTATGTAACACTATATAACGTTATACGTTATAAAATAATACCATATAACGTTATACGTTATGAAATAATACCATATAACGTTATACGCTATAAAATAATACCATATAACGTTATACGTTATAAAATGATGCCATATAACGTTATACGTTATAAAATAATACCGTACAACGTTATACTTTCTAACGTAATACAATATAACGTTATAACGTAACAATATATAACGTTATACGTTATAACGTAACACTACATAACGTTATACGTTATAAAATAATACCATATAACGTTATACGTTATAAAATAATACCGTATAACTTTCTACGTTATAACGTAATATAATATAACGTTATAACGTAACACTATATAACGTTATACGTTATACGTAACACTATATAACGTTATACGTTATAACGTTATATTATATTACGTTATAACGTAGAAAGTTATACGGTATTATTTTATAACGTATAACGTTATATGGTATACACTACATAACGGTATACGTTATAAAATAATATTATATAACGTTATACGTTATAAAATATTGCCACATAACGTTATACGTTATAACGTAACACTACATAACGTTATACGTTATAAAATAATACCGTATTACGTTATACGTTATAAAATAATACCGTATAACGTTATACGTTATGAGATAATACCATATAACGTTATACGTTATAAAATAATACCATATAACGTTATACGTTATAAAATGATGCCATATAACGTTACACGTTATAAAATAATACCATATAACGTTATACGTTATAAAATAATACCGTATAACGTTGTACGTTATAACGTAATACAATATAACGTTATAACGTAACACTACATAACGTTATACGTTATTAGGTATCACTATATATCGTTATACGTTATAACGTAACACTACATTACGATATACGTTATAAAATAATACCATATAACGTTATACGTTATTAAATAATACCGTACAACGTTATACGTTCTAACGTAATACAATATAACGTTATAAGGTAACACCATATAACGTTATACGTTCTAACGTAATACAATATAACGTTATAACGTAACACTATATAACGTTATACGTTATAACGTAACACTACTTAGCGTTATACGTTATAACGTAACTTTATATAGCGTTATACGTTATAAAATATTACGGTATAACGTTATACGTTATAACGTAATATAATATAACGTTATAACGTAACACTACATAACGTTATACGTTAGAAAATGATGCCATATAACGTTACACGTTATAAAATAATACCATATAACGTTATACGTTATAAAATAATACCGTATAACGTTGTACGTTATAACGTAATACAATATAACGTTATAACGTAACACTACATAACGTTATACGTTATTAGGTATCACTATATAACGTTATACGTTATAACGTAACACTACATTACGATATACGTTATAAAATAATACCATATAACGTTATACGTTATTAAATAATACCGTACAACGTTATACGTTCTAACGTAATACAATATAAAGTTATAACGTAACACTACATAACGATATACGTTATAAAATAATACCATATAACGTTATACGTTATTAAATAATACCGTACAACGTTATACGTTCTAACGTAATACAATATAACGTTATAAGGTAACACCATATAATGTTATACATTCTAACGTAATACAATATAACGTTATAACGTAACACTATATAACGTTATACGTTATAACGTAACACTACATAACGTTATACGTTATTATGTAACACTATATAACGTTATACGTTATAAAATAATACCATATAACGTTATACGTTATGAAATAATACCATATAACGTTATACGCTATAAAATAATACCATATAACGTTATACGTTATAAAATGATGCCATATAACGTTATACGTTATAAAATAATACCGTACAACGTTATACTTTCTAACGTAATACAATATAACGTTATAACGTAACAATATATAACGTTATACGTTATAACGTAACACTACATAACGTTATACGTTATAAAATAATACCATATAACGTTATACGTTATAAAATAATACCGTATAACTTTCTACGTTATAACGTAATATAATATAACGTTATAACGTAACACTATATAACGTTATACGTTATACGTAACACTATATAACGTTATACGTTATAACGTTATATTATATTACGTTATAACGTAGAAAGTTATACGGTATTATTTTATAACGTATAACGTTATATGGTATACACTACATAACGGTATACGTTATAAAATAATATTATATAACGTTATACGTTATAAAATATTGCCACATAACGTTATACGTTATAACGTAACACTACATAACGTTATACGTTATAAAATAATACCGTATTACGTTATACGTTATAAAATAATACCGTATAACGTTATACGTTATGAGATAATACCATATAACGTTATACGTTATAAAATAATACCATATAACGTTATACGTTATAAAATGATGCCATATAACGTTATACGTTATAAAATAATACCGTATAACGTTATACGTTATAACGTAATACAATATAACGTTATAAGGTAACACCATATAACGTTATACGTTATAAAATAATACCGTATAACGTTGTAAGTTATAACGTAATACAATATAACGTTATAACGTAACACTATATAACGTTATACGTTATAACGTAACATTACTTAGCGTTATACGTTATAAAGTAACTTTATATAGCGTTATACGTTATAAAATATTACGGTATAACGTTATACGTTATAACGTAATATAGTATAACGTTATAACGTAACACTATATAACGTTATACGTTATAACGTAACACTACATAACGTTATACGTTATTAGGTATCACTACATAACGTTATACGTTATAAAATAATATCATATAACGTTATCCGTTATAAAATAATACCATATAACGTTATACGTTCTAACGTAATACAATATAACGTTATAACGTAACACTATATAACGTTATACGTTATAACGTAACACTACTGAGCGTTATACGTTATAACGTAACTTTATATAGCGTTATACGTTATAAAATATTACGGTATAACGTTTTACGTTATAACGTAATATAATATAACGTTATAACGTAACACTATATAAAGTTATACGTTATAACGTAACACTACATAACGTTATACGTTATTAGGTATCACTACATAACGTTATACGTTATAAAATAATATCATATAACGTTATCCGTTACAAAATAATACCGTATAACGTTATACGTTATAACGTAATATAATATAACGTTATAACGTAACAGTATATAACGTTATACGTTATAAAATAATACCATATAACGTTATACGTTATCAAATAATACCGTATAACGTTATACGTTCTGACGTAATACAATACAACGTTATAACGTTACACTATAAAACGTTATATGTTATAACGTGATACTACATAACGTTATACGTTATAAAATAATACCATATAACGTTATACGTTATAAAATAACACCTTATAACGTTATACGTTATGAAATAATACCATATAACGTTATACGTTATAAAATAATAACGTATAACGTTATACGTTATAAAGTAATACAATATAACGTTATAACGTAACACAATAGGTAACGTTATACGCTATAACGTTACACTACATAACGTTACACATTACAAAATAATATTATATAACGTTACACGTTATAAAATAATAGCATATATCGCTATACGTTATAAAATAATACCGTATAACGTTGTACGTTATAACGTAATACAATATAACGTTATAACGTAACACTACATAACGGTATACGTTATAAAATAATACCCTATAACGTTATACGTTATGAAATAATACCATATAACGTTATACGTTATAAAATAATACGATATAACGTTATACGATATAAAGTGATGCCATATAACGTTATACGTTATAAAATAATGCCGTATAACGTTGTACGTTATAACGTAATACAATATAACGTTATAACGTAACACTATATAACGTTATACGTTATAACGTAACACTACATAACGTTATACGTTATTAGGTATCACTACATAACGTTATACGTTATTAGGTATCACTATATAACGTTATGCGTTATAACGTAACACTACATTACGATATACGTTATGAAATAATACCATATAACGTTATACGTTATAAAATAATACCGTATAACGTTATACGTTATAAAATAATACCGTATAACGTTATACGTTATAACGTAACACTACATAACGTTATACGTTATAAAATAATATTATATAACGTTACACGTTATAAAATAATACCATATATCGTTATACGTTATTAAGTAATACCGTATAACGTTATACGTTATAACGTAATACAATGTAGCGTTATAACGTTACACTATAAAGCGTTATACGTTATAACGTGACACAACACAACGTTATACGTTATAAAATAATACCATATAACGTTATACATTGTAAAATAATACCGTATAACGTTATACGATATAACGTAATATAATATAACGATATAACGTAACAGTATAAAACGTTATACGTTATAACGTATCACCATATAACGTTATACGTCATAACGTAACACTACATACCGATATACGTTATAAAATAATACCATATAACGTTATACGTTATAAAATAATACCGTACAAAGTTATACGTTCTAACGTAATACAATATATCGTTATAACCTAACACTATATAACGTTATACGTTATAACGTAACACCACATAACGTTATACGTTATAAAATAATACCTTATAACGTTATACGTTATAAAATAATACCATATAACGTTATACGTTATAAAATAATACCGTATAACGTTATACGTAATAACGAAATACAATTTAGCGTTATAACGTTACACTATATAACGTTATACGTTATAACGTAACACTACACAACGTTATACGTTATGAAATAATACCATATATCGTTATACGTTATAAAATAATACCGTATAACGTTATACGTTATAAAATAATACCGTATAACTTTATACGTTATAACGTAACACTACATAACGTTATACGTTATAAAATAATATTATATAACGTCACACGTTATAAAATAATACCATATATCGTTATACGTTATTAAGTAATACCGTATAACGTTATACGTTATAACGTAATACAATGTAGCGTTATAACGTTACACTATATAACGTTATACGTTATAACGTGACACAACACAACGTTATACGTTATAAAATAATACCATATAACGTTATACGTTATAAAATAATACCGTATAACGTTATACGTTAGAACGTAATATAATATAACGTTTTAACGTAACAGTATAAAACGTTATACGTTATAACGTATCACCATATAACGTTATACGTTATAACGTAACACTACATACCGATATACGTTATAAAATAATACCATATAACGTTATACGTTATAAAATAATACCGTACAACGTTATACGTTCTAACGTAATACAATATATCGTTATAACCTAACACTATATAACGTTATACGTTATAACGTAACACCACATAACGTTATACGTTATAACGTAACACTACATAACGTTATACGTTATAAATAATTCCATATAACGTTATACGTTATGAAATAATACCATATAACGTTATACGTTATAAAATAATACCATATAACGTTATACGTTATAACGTAATACAAAATAACGTTATAACGTAACACTACATAACGTTATACGTTATAAGGTATCACTATATAACGTTATTCGTTATAACGTAACACTACATTATGATATACGTTATAAAATAATAGCATATAACGTTATACGTTATTAAATAATACCGTACAACGTTATACGTTCTAACGTAATACAATATAACGTTATAAGGTAACACCATATAACGTTATACGATATAACGTAACACTACATAGCGTTATACGTTATAACGTAACACTACATAACGTTATACGTTATAACGTAACACTACATAACGTTATACGTTATAACGTAACACTACATAACGTTATACGTTATAAATAATTCCATATAACGTTATACGTTATGAAATAATACCATATAACGTTATACGTTATAAAATAATACCATATAACGTTATACGTTATAACGTAATACAAAATAACGTTATAACGTAACACTACATAACGTTATACGTTATAAGGTATCACTATATAACGTTATTCGTTATAACGTAACACTACATTATGATATACGTTATAAAATAATAGCATATAACGTTATACGTTATTAAATAATACCGTACAACGTTATACGTTCTAACGTAATACAATATAACGTTATAAGGTAACACCATATAACGTTATACGATATAACGTAACACTACATAGCGTTATACGTTATAACGTAACACTACATAACGTTATACGTTATAAAATAATACCATATAACGTTATACGTTCTAACGTAATACAATATAACGTTATAACGTAACACTATATAACGTTATACGTTAT
Source organism: Bombus dahlbomii (assembly GCA_037178635.1). Classification (NCBI taxonomy): domain Eukaryota; kingdom Metazoa; phylum Arthropoda; class Insecta; order Hymenoptera; family Apidae; genus Bombus; species Bombus dahlbomii. Next base: position 24,081,575 of record CM074102.1, read on the forward strand.
AACGTAACACTACTTAGCGTTATACTTTATAACGTAACTTTATATAGCGTTATACGTTATAAAATATTACGGTATAACGTTATACGTTATAACCTAATATAATATAACGTTATAACGTAACACTATATAACGTTATACGTTATAACGTAACACTACATAACGTTATACGTTATTAGGTATCACTACATAACGTTATACGTTATAAAATAATATCATATAACGTTATCCGTTATAAAATAATACCGTATAACGTTATACGTTCTGACGTAATTGAATATAACGTTATAACGTAACACTATAAAACGTTATACGTTATAACGTAATATAGTATAACGTTATAACGTAACACTATATAACGTCCTACGTTATAACGTAACACCATATAACGTTATACGTTATAACGTAACACTACATAACGTTATACGTCATAAAATAATATTATATAACGTTACACGTTATAAAATAATACCATATATCGTTATACGTTATTAAGTAATACCGTATAACGTTATACGTTATAACGTAATACAATATAACGTTATAACGTAACACTACATAACGTTATACGTTATAAAATAATACCGTATTACGTTATACATTTTAACGTAATACAATATAACGTTATAACGTAACACTATATAACGTTATACGTTATAAAATAATATCATATAACGTTATACGTTATAAAATGATGCCATATAACGTTATACGTTATAAAATAATACCGTACAACGTTATACGTTCTAACGTAATACAATATAACGTTATAACGTAACACTATATAACGTTATACGTTATAACGTAACACTACATAACGTTATACGTTATAAAATAATACCATATAACGTTATACGTTATAAAATAATACCGTATAACTTTCTACGTTATAACGTAATATAATATAACGTTATAACGTAACACTATATAACGTTATACGTTATAACGTAACACTACATAACGGTATACGTTATAAAATAATACCGTATAACGTTATACGTTATGAAATAATACCATATAACGTTATACGTTATAACATAATACCATATAATGTTATACGTTATAAAATGATGCCATATAACGTTATACGTTATAAAATAATACCGTATAACGTTATACGTTATAACGTAATACAATATAACGTTATAACGTAACACTATATAACGTTATACGTTATAACGTAACACTACTTAGCGTTATACTTTATAACGTAACTTTATATAGCGTTATACGTTATAAAATATTACGGTATAACGTTATACGTTATAACCTAATATAATATAACGTTATAACGTAACACTATATAACGTTATACGTTATAACGTAACACTACATAACGTTATACGTTATTAGGTATCACTACATAACGTTATACGTTATAAAATAATATCATATAACGTTATCCGTTATAAAATAATACCGTATAACGTTATACGTTCTAACGTAATTGAATATAACGTTATAACGTAACACTATAAAACGTTATACGTTATAACGTAATATAGTATAACGTTATAACGTAACACTATATAACGTCCTACGTTATAACGTAACACCATATAACGTTATACGTTATAACGTAACACTACATAACGTTATACGTCATAAAATAATATTATATAACGTTACACGTTATAAAATAATACCATATATCGTTATACGTTATTAAGTAATACCGTATAACGTTATACGTTATAACGTAATACAATATAACGTTATAACGTAACACTACATAACGTTATACGTTATAAAATAATACCGTATTACGTTATACATTTTAACGTAATACAATATAACGTTATAACGTAACACTATATAACGTTATACGTTATAAAATAATATCATATAACGTAATACGTTATAAAATGATGCCATATAACGTTATACGTTATAAAATAATACCGTACAACGTTATACGTTCTAACGTAATACAATATAACGTTATAACGTAGCACTATATAACGTTATACGTTATAACCTAACACCACATAACGTTATACCTTGTAAAATAATATTATATAACGTTATACGTTATGAAATAATACCGTATAACGTTGTACGTTATAACGTAATACAATATAACGTTATAACGTAACACTACATAACGTTATACGTTATAACGTAACACTACATAACGTTATACGTTATAACGTAACACTACATAACGTTATACGTTATACATAATACCATATAACGTTATACGTTATGAAATAATACCATATAACGTTATACGTTATAAAATAATACCATATAACGTTATACGTTATAAAATGATGCCATATAACGTTACACGTTATACAATAATACCATATAACGTTATACGTTATAAAATAATACCGTATAACGTTGTACGTTATAACGTTATATTGTATTACGTTATTATTATTACGTTATAACGTAACACTACATAACGCTATACGTTATAAAATAATATTATATAACGTTATACGTTATAAAACAACACCGTATAACGTTATACGTTATAAAATAATACCGTATAATGTTATACGTTATAACGTAATACAATATAACGTTATAACGTAACACTACATAACGTTATACGTTATAACGTAACACTACATAACGTTATACGTTATAAATAATACCATATAACGTTATACGTTATGAAATAATACCATATAACGTTATACGTTATAAAATAATACCATATAACGTTATACGTTATAAAATAATACCGTATAACGTTGTACGTTATAACGTAATACAATATAACGTTATAACGTAACACTACATAACGTTATACGTTATTAGGTATCACTATATAACGTTATGCCTTGTAACGTAACACTACATTACGATATATGTTATAAAATAATACCATATAACGTTATACGTTATTAAATAATACCGTACAACGTTATACGTTATAAATAATTCCATATAACGTTATACGTTATGAAATAATACCATATAACGTTATACGTTATAAAATAATACCATATAACGTTATACGTTATAACGTAATACAAAATAACGTTATAACGTAACACTACATAACGTTATACGTTATAAGGTATCACTATATAACGTTATTCGTTATAACGTAACACTACATTATGATATACGTTATAAAATAATAGCATATAACGTTATACGTTATTAAATAATACCGTACAACGTTATACGTTCTAACGTAATACAATATAACGTTATAAGGTAACACCATATAACGTTATACGATATAACGTAACACTACATAGCGTTATACGTTATGACGTAACACTACATAACGTTATACGTTATAAAATAATACCATATAACGTTATACGTTCTAACGTAATACAATATAACGTTATAACGTAACACTATATAACGTTATACGTTATAACGTAACACTACTTAGCGTTATACTTTATAACGTAACTTTATATAGCGTTATACGTTATAAAATATTACGGTATAACGTTATACGTTATAACCTAATATAATATAACGTTATAACGTAACACTATATAACGTTATACGTTATAACGTAACACTACATAACGTTATACGTTATTAGGTATCACTACATAACGTTATACGTTATAAAATAATATCATATAACGTTATCCGTTATAAAATAATACCGTATAACGTTATACGTTCTAACGTAATTGAATATAACGTTATAACGTAACACTATAAAACGTTATACGTTATAACGTAATATAGTATAACGTTATAACGTAACACTATATAACGTCCTACGTTATAACGTAACACCATATAACGTTATACGTTATAACGTAACACTACATAACGTTATACGTCATAAAATAATATTATATAACGTTACACGTTATAAAATAATACCATATATCGTTATACGTTATTAAGTAATACCGTATAACGTTATACGTTATAACGTAATACAATATAACGTTATAACGTAACACTATATAACGTTATACGTTATAACGTAACACTACATAACGTTATACGTTATAAAATAATACCATATAACGTTATACGTTATAAAATAATACCGTATAACTTTCTACGTTATAACGTAATATAATATAACGTTATAACGTAACACTATATAACGTTATACGTTATAACGTAACACTACATAACGGTATACGTTATAAAATAATACCGTATAACGTTATACGTTATGAAATAATACCATATAACGTTATACGTTATAACATAATACCATATAATGTTATACGTTATAAAATGATGCCATATAACGTTATACGTTATAAAATAATACCGTATAACGTTATACGTTATAACGTAATACAATATAACGTTATAACGTAGCACTATATAACGTTATACGTTATAACCTAACACCACATAACGTTATACCTTGTAAAATAATATTATATAACGTTATACGTTATAAAATAATACCGTATAACGTTGTACGTTATAACGTAATACAATATAACGTTATAACGTAACACTACATAACGTTATACGTTATAACGTAACACTACATAACGTTATACGTTATACATAATACCATATAACGTTATACGTTATGAAATAATACCATATAACGTTATACGTTATAAAATAATACCATATAACGTTATACGTTATAAAATGATGCCATATAACGTTACACGTTATACAATAATACCATATAACGTCATACGTTATAAAATAATACCGTATAACGTTGTACGTTATAACGTTATATTGTATTACGTTATTATTATTATGTTATAACGTAACACTACATAACGCTATACGTTATAAAATAATATTATATAACGTTATACGTTATAAAACAACACCGTATAACGTTATACGTTATAAAATAATACCGTATAATGTTATACGTTATAACGTAATACAATATAACGTTATAACGTAACACTACATAACGTTATACGTTATAACGTAACACTACATAACGTTATACGTTATAAATAATACCATATAACGTTATACGTTATGAAATAATACCATATAACGTTATACGTTATAAAATAATACCATATAACGTTATACGTTATAAAATAATACCGTATAACGTTGTACGTTATAACGTAATACAATATAACGTTATAACGTAACACTACATAACGTTATACGTTATTAGGTATCACTATATAACGTTATGCCTTGTAACGTAACACTACATTACGATATATGTTATAAAATAATACCATATAACGTTATACGTTATTAAATAATACCGTACAACGTTATACGTTCTAACGTAATACAATAACGTTATAACGTAACTCCATATAACGTTATACGTTCTAACGTAATACAATATAACGTTATAACGTAACACTATATAACGTTATACGTTATAACGTAACACTACTTAGCGTTATACGTTATAACGTAACTTTATATAGCGTTATACGTTATAAAATATTACGGTATAACGTTATACGTTATAACGTAATACAATATAACGTTATAACGTAACACTATATAACGTTATACGTTATAACGTAACACTACATAAAGTTATACGTTATTAGGTATCACTACATAACGTTTTACGTTATAAAATAATATCATATAACGTTATCCGTTACAAAATAATACGATATAACGTTATACGTTATAAAATGATGCCATATAACGTTATACGTTATAAAATAATACCGTATAACGTTATACGTTATAACGTAACACTACATAACGTTATACGTTATAAAATAATACCATATAACGTTATACATTAAAAATAATACCGTATAACTTTATACGTTATAACGTAATACAATATAACGTTATAACGTAACACTACATGACGTTATACGTTATAAAATAATACCCTATAACGTTATACGTTATGAAATAATACCATATAACGTTATACGTTATAAAATAATACGATATAACGTTATACGTTATAAAATGATGCCATATAACGTTATACGTTATAAAATAATACCGTATAACGTTATACGTTATAACGTAATACAATATAACGTTATAACGTAACACTACATAACGTTATACGTTATAACGTAACACTACATAACGTTATACGTTATAAATAATACCATATAACGTTATACGTTATGAAATAATACCATATAACGTTATACGTTATAAAATAATACCATATAACGTTATACGTTATAAAATAATACCGTATAACGTTGTACGTTATAACGTAATACAATATAACGTTATAACGTAACACTACATAACGTTATACGTTATAACGTAACACTATACAACGTTATACGTTATAAAATAATACCATATAACGTTATACGTTATAAAATAATACCATATAACGTTATACGTTATAAAATAATAACGTTATAAAATAATAACGTATAACGTTATACGTTATAACGTAATATAATATAACGTTATAACGTAACAGTATAAAACGTTATACGTTATAACGTAACACCATATAACGTTATACGATATAACGTAACACTACATAACGATATACGTTATAAAATAATACCATATAACGTTATACGTTATAAAATAATACCGTACAACGTTATACGTTCTAACGTAATACAATATATCGTTATAACGTAACACTATATAACGTTATACGTTATAACGTAATACAATATAACGTTATAACGTAACACTATATAACGTTATACGTTATAACGTAACACCATATAACGTTATACGTTATAACGTAACACTACATAACGTTATACGTTATAAAGTAATATTATATAACGTTACACGTTATAAAATAATACCATATATCGTTATACGTTATTAAGTAATACCGTCTAACGTTATACGTTATAACGTAATACAATGTAGCGTTATAACGTTACACTATATAACGTTATACGTTATAACGTAACACTACATAACGTTATACGTTATTATGTAACACTATATAACGTTATACGTTATAAAATAATACCATATAACGTTATACGTTATGAAATAATACCATATAACGTTATACGTTATAAAATAATACCATATAACGTTATACGTTATAAAATGATGCCATATAACGTTATACGTTATAAAATAATACCGTACAACGTTATACTTTCTAACGTAATACAATATAACGTTATAACGTAACAATATATAACGTTATACGTTATAACGTAACACTACATAACGTTATACGTTATAAAATAATACCATATAACGTTATACGTTATAAAATAATACCGTATAACTTTCTACGTTATAACGTAATATAATATAACGTTATAACGTAACACTATATAACGTTATACGTTATACGTAACACTATATAACGTTATACGTTATAACGTTATATTATATTACGTTATAACGTAGAAAGTTATACGGTATTATTTTATAACGAATAACGTTATATGGTATACACTACATAACGGTATACGTTATAAAATAATATTATATAACGTTATACGTTATAAAATATTGTCACATAACGTTATAGGTTATAACGTAACACTACATAACGTTATACGTTATAAAATAATACCGTATTACGTTATACGTTATAAAATAATACCATATAACGTTATACGTTATAAAATAATACCGTATAACTTTCTACGTTATAACGTAATATAATATAACGTTATAACGTAACACTATATAACGTTATAGGTTATAACGTAACACTACATAACGTTATACGTTATAAAATAATACCGTATTACGTTATACGTTATAAAATAATACCGTATAACGTTATACGTTATAACGTAATACAATATAACGTTATAACGTAACACTATATAACGTTATACGTTATAACGTAACATTACTTAGCGTTATACGTTATAAAGTAACTTTATATAGCGTTATACGTTATACAATATTACGGTATAACGTTATACGTTATAACGTATTATAATATAACGTTATAACGTAACACTATATAACGTTATACGTTATAACGTAACACTACATAACGTTATACGTTATTAGGTATCACTACATAACGTTATACGTTATAAAATAATATCATATAACGTTATCCGTTATAAAATAATACCGTATAACGTTATACGTTCTAACGTAATTGAATATAACGTTATAACGTAACACTATAAAACGTTATACGTTATAACGTAATACAATATAACGTTATAACGTAACACTATATAACGTTATACGTTATGACGTAACACCATATAACGTTATACGTTATAACATAACACTACATAACGTTATACGTCACAAAATAATATTATATAACGTTACACATTATATAATAATACCATATATCGTTATACGTTATTAAGTAATACCGTATAACTTTATACGTTATAACGTAATACAATATAACGTTATAACGTAACACTACATAACGTTATACGTTATAAAATAATACCGTATTACGTTATACATTTTAACGTAATACAATATAACGTTATAACGTAACACTATATAACGTTATACGTTATAAAATAATACCATATAACGTTATACGTTATGAAATAATACCATATAACGTTATACGTTATAAAATAATACCATATAACGTTATACGTTATAAAATGATGCCATATAACGTTATACGTTATAAAATAATACCGTACAACGTTATACGTTCTAACGTAATACAATATAACGTTATAACGTAACACTATATAACGTTATACGTTATAACGTAACACTACATAACGTTATACGTTATAAAATAATACCATATAACGTTATACGTTATAAAATAATACCGTATAACTTTCTACGTTATAACGTAATATAATATAACGTTATAACGTAACACTATATAACGTTATACGTTATACGTAACACTATATAACGTTATACGTTATAACGTTATATTATATTACGATATAACGTAGAAAGTTATACGGTATTATTTTATAACGAATAACGTTATATGGTATACACTACATAACGGTATACATTATAAAATAATATTATATAACGTTATACGTTATAAAATATTGTCACATAACGTTATAGGTTATAACGTAACACTACATAACGTTATACGTTATAAAATAATACCGTATTACGTTATACGTTATAAAATAATACCGTATAACGTTATACGATATGAAATAATACCATATAACGTTATACGTTATAAAATAATACCGTATAACGTTGTACGTTATAACGTAATACAATATAACGTTATAACGTATCACTACATAGCGTTATACGTTATTAGGTATCACTATATAACGTTATACGTTATAACGTAACACTACATTACGATATACGTTATAAAACAATACCATATAACGTTATACGTTCTAACGTAATACAATATAACGTTATAAGGTAACACCATATAACGTTATACGTTCTAACGTAATACAATATAACGTTATAACGTAACACTATATAACGTTATACGTTATAACGTAACACTACTTAGCGTTATACGTTATAACGTAACTTTATATAGCGTTATACGTTATAAAATATTACGGTATAACGTTATACGTTATAACGTAATATAATATAACGTTATAACGTAACACTACATAACGTTATACGTTAGAAAATGATGCCATATAACGTTACACGTTATAAAATAATACCATATAACGTTATACGTTATAAAATAATACCGTATAACGTTGTACGTTATAACGTAATACAATATAACGTTATAACGTAACACTACATAACGTTATACGTTATTAGGTATCACTATATAACGTTATACGTTATAACGTAACACTACATTACGATATACGTTATAAAATAATACCACATAACGTTATACGTTATTAAATAATACCGTACAACGTTATACGTTCTAACGTAATACAATATAAAGTTGTAACGTAACACTACATAACGATATACGTTATAAAATAATACCATATAACGTTATACGTTATTAAATAATACCGTACAACGTTATACGTTCTAACGTAATACAATATAACGTTATAAGGTAACAGCATATAATGTTATACATTCTAACGTAATACAATATAACGTTATAACGTAAGACTATATAACGTTATACGTTATAACGTAACACTACATAGCGTTATACGTTATAAAATAATACCATATAACATTATACGTTATAAAATAATACCGTATAACGTTCTACGTTATAACGTAATATAATATAACATTATAACGTAACACTATATAACGTTATACGTTATAACGTAACACTACATTACGATATACGTTATAAAATAATACCATATAACGTTATACGTTATTAAATAATACCGTACAACGTTATACGTTCTAACGTAATACAATATAACGTTATAAGGTAACACCATATAACGTTATACGTTCTAACGTAATACAATATAACGTTATAACGTAACACTATAAAACGTTATACGTTATAACTTAATACAATATAACGTTATAACGTAACACTACATAGCGTTATACGTTATAACGTAACTTTATGTAGCGTTATACGTTATAAAATATTACGGTATAACGTTATACGTTATAACGTAATATAATATAACGTTATAACGTAACACTATATAACGTTATACGTTATAACGTAACACTACATAACGTTATACGTTATTAGGTATCACTAGATAACGTTATACGTTATAAAATAATATCATATAACGTTATCCGTTATAAAATAATACCGTATAACGTTATACGTTCTATCGTAATAGAATATAACGTTATAACGTAACACTATAAAACGTTATACGTTATAACTTAATACAATATAACGTTATAACGTAACACTACATAACGTTATACGTTATTAGGTATCACTATATAACGTTATGCCTTGTAACGTAACACTACATTACGATATACGTTATAAAATAATACCATATAACGTTATACGTTATTAAATAATACCGTAAAACGTTATACGTTCTAACGTAATACAATAACGTTATAACGTAACTCCATATAACGTTATACGTTCTAACGTAATACAATATAACGTTATAACGTAACACTATATAACGTTATACGTTATAACGTAACACTACTTAGCGTTATACGTTATAACGTAACTTTATATAGCGTTATACGTTATAAAATATTACGGTATAACGTTATACGTTATAACGTAATACAATATAACGTTATAACGTAACACTATATAACGTTATACGTTATAACGTAACACTACATAAAGTTATACGTTATTAGGTATCACTACATAACGTTATACGTTATAAAATAATATCATATAACGTTATCCGTTACAAAATAATACGATATAACGTTATACGTTATAAAATGATGCCATATAACGTTATACGTTATAAAATAATACCGTATAACGTTATACGTTATAACGTAATACAATATAAAGTTATAACGTAACACTACATAACGTTATACGTTATAAAATAATACCATATAACGTTATACATTAAAAATAATACCGTACAACGTTATACGTTCTAACGTAATACAATATATCGTTATAACGTAACACTATATAACGTTATACGTTATAACGTAATACAATATAACGTTATAACGTAACACTATATAACGTTATACGTTATAACGTAACACCATATAACGTTATACGTTATAACGTAACACTACATAACGTTATACGTTATAAAGTAATATTATATAACGTTACACGTTATAAAATAATACCATATATCGTTATACGTTATTAAGTAATACCGTCTAACGTTATACGTTATAACGTAATACAATGTAGCGTTATAACGTTACACTATATAACGTTATACGTTATAACGTAACACTACATAACGTTATACGTTATTATGTAACACTATATAACGTTATACGTTATAAAATAATACCATATAACGTTATACGTTATGAAATAATACCATATAACGTTATACGTTATAAAATAATACCATATAACGTTATACGTTATAAAATGATGCCATATAACGTTATACGTTATAAAATAATACCGTACAACGTTATACTTTCTAACGTAATACAATATAACGTTATAACGTAACAATATATAACGTTATACGTTATAACGTAACACTACATAACGTTATACGTTATAAAATAATACCATATAACGTTATACGTTATAAAATAATACCGTATAACTTTCTACGTTATAACGTAATATAATATAACGTTATAACGTAACACTATATAACGTTATACGTTATACGTAACACTATATAACGTTATACGTTATAACGTTATATTATATTACGTTATAACGTAGAAAGTTATACGGTATTATTTTATAACGAATAACGTTATATGGTATACACTACATAACGGTATACGTTATAAAATAATATTATATAACGTTATACGTTATAAAATATTGTCACATAACGTTATAGGTTATAACGTAACACTACATAACGTTATACGTTATAAAATAATACCGTATTACGTTATACGTTATAAAATAATACCATATAACGTTATACGTTATAAAATAATACCGTATAACTTTCTACGTTATAACGTAATATAATATAACGTTATAACGTAACACTATATAACGTTATAGGTTATAACGTAACACTACATAACGTTATACGTTATAAAATAATACCGTATTACGTTATACGTTATAAAATAATACCGTATAACGTTATACGTTATAACGTAATACAATATAACGTTATAACGTAACACTATATAACGTTATACGTTATAACGTAACATTACTTAGCGTTATACGTTATAAAGTAACTTTATATAGCGTTATACGTTATACAATATTACGGTATAACGTTATACGTTATAACGTATTATAATATAACGTTATAACGTAACACTATATAACGTTATACGTTATAACGTAACACTACATAACGTTATACGTTATTAGGTATCACTACATAACGTTATACGTTATAAAATAATATCATATAACGTTATCCGTTATAAAATAATACCGTATAACGTTATACGTTCTAACGTAATTGAATATAACGTTATAACGTAACACTATAAAACGTTATACGTTATAACGTAATACAATATAACGTTATAACGTAACACTATATAACGTTATACGTTATGACGTAACACCATATAACGTTATACGTTATAACATAACACTACATAACGTTATACGTCACAAAATAATATTATATAACGTTACACATTATATAATAATACCATATATCGTTATACGTTATTAAGTAATACCGTATAACTTTATACGTTATAACGTAATACAATATAACGTTATAACGTAACACTACATAACGTTATACGTTATAAAATAATACCGTATTACGTTATACATTTTAACGTAATACAATATAACGTTATAACGTAACACTATATAACGTTATACGTTATAAAATAATACCATATAACGTTATACGTTATGAAATAATACCATATAACGTTATACGTTATAAAATAATACCATATAACGTTATACGTTATAAAATGATGCCATATAACGTTATACGTTATAAAATAATACCGTACAACGTTATACGTTCTAACGTAATACAATATAACGTTATAACGTAACACTATATAACGTTATACGTTATAACGTAACACTACATAACGTTATACGTTATAAAATAATACCATATAACGTTATACGTTATAAAATAATACCGTATAACTTTCTACGTTATAACGTAATATAATATAACGTTATAACGTAACACTATATAACGTTATACGTTATACGTAACACTATATAACGTTATACGTTATAACGTTATATTATATTACGATATAACGTAGAAAGTTATACGGTATTATTTTATAACGAATAACGTTATATGGTATACACTACATAACGGTATACATTATAAAATAATATTATATAACGTTATACGTTATAAAATATTGTCACATAACGTTATAGGTTATAACGTAACACTACATAACGTTATACGTTATAAAATAATACCGTATTACGTTATACGTTATAAAATAATACCGTATAACGTTATACGATATGAAATAATACCATATAACGTTATACGTTATAAAATAATACCGTATAACGTTGTACGTTATAACGTAATACAATATAACGTTATAACGTATCACTACATAGCGTTATACGTTATTAGGTATCACTATATAACGTTATACGTTATAACGTAACACTACATTACGATATACGTTATAAAACAATACCATATAACGTTATACGTTCTAACGTAATACAATATAACGTTATAAGGTAACACCATATAACGTTATACGTTCTAACGTAATACAATATAACGTTATAACGTAACACTATATAACGTTATACGTTATAACGTAACACTACTTAGCGTTATACGTTATAACGTAACTTTATATAGCGTTATACGTTATAAAATATTACGGTATAACGTTATACGTTATAACGTAATATAATATAACGTTATAACGTAACACTACATAACGTTATACGTTAGAAAATGATGCCATATAACGTTACACGTTATAAAATAATACCATATAACGTTATACGTTATAAAATAATACCGTATAACGTTGTACGTTATAACGTAATACAATATAACGTTATAACGTAACACTACATAACGTTATACGTTATTAGGTATCACTATATAACGTTATACGTTATAACGTAACACTACATTACGATATACGTTATAAAATAATACCACATAACGTTATACGTTATTAAATAATACCGTACAACGTTATACGTTCTAACGTAATACAATATAAAGTTGTAACGTAACACCACATAACGATATACGTTATAAAATAATACCATATAACGTTATACGTTATTAAATAATACCGTACAACGTTATACGTTCTAACGTAATACAATATAACGTTATAAGGTAACAGCATATAATGTTATACATTCTAACGTAATACAATATAACGTTATAACGTAAGACTATATAACGTTATACGTTATAACGTAACACTACATAGCGTTATACGTTATAAAATAATACCATATAACATTATACGTTATAAATAATACCGTATAACGTTCTACGTTATAACGTAATATAATATAACATTATAACGTAACACTATATAACGTTATACGTTATAACGTAACACTACATTACGATATACGTTATAAAATAATACCATATAACGTTATACGTTATTAAATAATACCGTACAACGTTTGCATCTAGACGCGACGTGCAATACATTCGGCGTGTAAAACTGAGTAAAATGAGCGTTTAAACGTCGAAATATCTCCAAGGGGATAGAAATTACAGTCATTTTTCATCAAAATCGTCGAAATATCGCGTTTTACGATATATTGCGCGTGGTTCTGCGTCTAGACGCGACGTGCACTACATTCGGCGTGAAAATCTCAGTGAAAGGAGCGTTTAAACGTTGAAATATCTCCAACGGGAAGGAAATTCCCTTCAATTTTAGATAATATCGATGGAAAGTTCGCGTTTTGCGAGGTATTACGCGTGGCTTTGCAGCTAAACGCGACGTGTAATACATTCGGCGTGTAAAACTGAGTAAAATGAGCGTTTAAACGTCGACATATCTCCAACGGGATAGAAATTACAGCCGTTCTTCGTTAAAATCGACGAAATATCGCGTTTTACGAGATATTGCGCGTGGTTTTGCATCTAGACGCGACGTGCAATACATTCGGCGTGTAAAACTGAGTAAAATGAGCGCTTAAACGTCGAAATATCTCCAACGGGATAGAAATTACAGCCGTTCTTCGTTAAAATCGTCGAAATATCGCGTTTTACGATATATTGCGCGTTGTTTTGAAGCTAGACGCGACGTGCACCAAATTTGGCGTGTAAAACTGAGTGAAATGGGCGTTTAAACGTCGAAATATCTCCAAGGGGATAGAAATTACAGTCATTTTTTATCAAAATCGACGAAATATCGCGTTTTACGATATATTGCACGTTGTTTTGAAGCTAGACGCGACGTGCACCACATTTGGCGTGTAAAACTGAGTAAAATGAGCGTTTAAACGTCGAAATATCTCCAACGGAAAGAAATTACAGCCGTTCTTCGTTAAAATCGACGAAATATCGCTTTTTACGAGATAT